>OX424576.1:33563692-34163692 GCA_949152435.1 Gastracanthus pulcherrimus | reverse complement strand
GGAGATTTTTTAAAAGCAGTAGTCTATAATAAGCAGGTACATATAACAATTTACATTCAGCCTCCACTTGTCATTTCAAATTTCTATATTGTATTTTCTAATAGTGTTTTCTCACTATTTATAAGCTCATTCCATTAAAAGGTTAAAATATGTATTCATATTTTATGAATTCAAGTTTTCAAAATGTATATGAAAAATTCTTAAAAATGATTGTTATTGATGGGCGTCAGTTTACTGTGTATAAAAAAGCTCCAAAAAGTATATAACATTTTATTTCGAACTGACCTTATGCAAAGAAAAGTAAATATATTGAACGATCTATATGCCACATTGTTGCAATAATATAAAGTTTATCGCTAATAGAGATATAGAGAACAGACGGTAAATTATGGCATCGACTTACACTCGTATACTTTGGTGTCTTTCTTGTCCCACGCATCGTCAAGGGACCTTAAACGAATTACTTTCCTAGTATCAGCGCTAATTTCCCTGTTAATACGAAAAAAAAGTAAACAGCGATTAATCGCCGATAACTGAATTGAAAATGTACATATTTGGCAAGTGCGTGCATATAGTAACAGACATCTATAAAAAAAATACAGACTTCCTTTAAAAATCTCTTCGAAATTCCTGATTTTTAAAGATTATCTTGAAATTTATTGCATATTTCAAAAACATAACAAAATTGATAATAACTTTCAAAGCAATAATTTAAACGAATTTACACGTGCATCTTTAACAATTTATTTGTTTACATGTATTTCTTTTGATGGAAAGAGAAAACTATAAGCTTATTCTGAGCTAACTATTTTTAACCGTGCGGAATTTATTCATTTTTTAACTTGACTTTATAAATGATTTATATTCTGTTTATTAAATTTAAAATAAACTAGAACTAAACGTAAAAAGATAATACAAGTATCTTCTGGTACAGGAAAGATTGAACTTATGGTGACCACAGAAACAAATTATGTCAACAAGCAGAAGGTAACTGTGTAAAATTTTTTTTAATTTCAATAAATCATTCTATAGTAAAATTAATTTTACTTTAATTAATCCATAGAAATCTCAAGGGTTTATTATAATTTTTTTTCACATTAATTCAATGAAATTAAATTTGAAATTACTAAAAATATTATAGAATTTTATTTTCAGAATACTGTTTTAAAATCTTTAAATTTTTCAATGTTTAAAATATCACAAAATCCAAATTCTAAAATAAGTAATTTTGTATTAAGTGAAATTTTAAACATTGGGAAGATTTGTAAGTATTGTAAATTCTGAAAATAAATTAAAGAGCAGTGTAATATTCATTAATAATGTATTAATGATATTAATTGAACTAACATATGTAGTGCATGCAATATATTTTATAACTCTCACTACAATATCAATATTTCGAGCAAAATATATAATTTAGCATCTAAGGAATGAAACTATTTTTGTCATAATAGGCACATAAATTGAAAATTGTAATGGAAGCTTGCGATAGTCCGTAAGTATGACTTAACCGTTCAGCCACTGCTGGAAGCTCTCGGCTTTTTACAGCGGCACAAGCAAAGCAATCCATCCGAATGAAATTAATAAACCTATATTAAGGCCTAGAAAGAAATGTACAAATTTCACATGCAAACTGCAACGACGGCCAAGGAACAGAGAAAACGAAAGGGATCGTCGTTGCAGCAACTGATCGTCCAACGATTGGAATTTCGTGTAGATTTTGAAAAGCCGTCCGGATTCTCTCGAAGACAGACGGTACGAGGGATATCAGTCGAGCTTGAATTCGAGATCAGATTACAGCAGGCCGGGCGCATCGGCACTCGAAGGCCTGCACCTCGGCGTGTCGCGCTCCTCCTCCTTTGCACACTCACGCTTATATCGACTAGGTTGCGTGTAACGTTAACGTGTATCAGGCGTGCACCTGTGCGCGTTTCTCTTTTCCGGGCCCGCGCGCCTCCGAGGCTCATCATCAGCTCCAAAGCACACTGCACTCTCGCGTTGATTCTTCGGATAGGTTTTGTCTAGCGAAGGAAAGAAGCGTCTGGGTGGGGTACGGGCGTACGCGTCGGCTCGTTCACCTGTTGTCGCCGCCGCAGGGATTCGTGGCCTCCTGGCTGCTCGAGACCTCGGCCTCCATCGACAGGGAGGACTTGGCGAGCTGCTGCTGCTGCTGCTGCTGCGAGGGGTCGCTGCTGCTGTCGGACATGCTCGCGTCGTCGCTCTGCAGGAGGGCCCGACTCGACGACGGACTGTTCTCCTCGGCCAGCTGGCCCGAGAAGTTCGGCGAGTCCGCGCTCGAGAGCGACTCCGGGGTGCCGACCGAGCCCGTGCTGCTCGCGGCTATCGACGAGAACGGGCTCAGTATCGTCTCCGCCCTGGACACAAATCGAACGACGACGATCGTTATGTGACAATCGACTTACTTGCTCAATTAACAATGATTAATATTTCATTATTTATTGTATCTTTAAAGTTTCAATCGTTCAAATAGTAAATTACATAGAAATTTCTTTTCCCAATTCAGGTCAATCAATAAAATTGTACTCTATTACTCTAACAAGATACAAAGTGTCAAGAGTAGTCATTTTTAATTTTACGACGTTATAGATAAATTGTTATGATTGCTAAAACAATAAGGGAAAAAACCAATTTACTCTGAATAAACTCTAAACATATTTAAATATTTATTTACTTTAAATAAAAATTAAATCAATTTGCTATCAAATATTTTATAACTAATAAATTCATTTTCTCTAGTAAGACTGACACTTTTAAGTGGGAGTTTCTCATATTGATAAGATATTAAAACTACCAGCATTTCAATTCTGAAATAGGATAGCAATAGAATTATTATCAATATTAAAAATTAAAAATATACAGTCCAAATTATGATTTATACAACAATATTTATATTTTCATAAATAATTTACCTTGATGGGTTAGACATTATTAAATTAAAAGCTCGTTTAATAGGCGGCTGTAAGAGTCGATCCATTCCTAAATTTTCATCAAGCTCAAATTTTCTTTTCATTGCTCCCCCAGTACCACCAAGACAACTTGGACGAATAGATATAGGGCTTAAACTTCGCCTGAAAAATAAATATTTAAATAAATATATAAATTTGCTTTATAGAAAAGATTTAACATGTCTAAAATTGTTTTAGTGTCGTTATTATTTATTTATATGTTATTTTTATTCACAATTATAACAAAACCAGTGCATTGATTTTTATGAAACTTTTAAAAAAATTTCTGCATATATTTATTTTTGTCACTATTTTCATTTTTGTCGTTACTTTTTCTTGAAAAAATTTAAACGAAAATAACTGCGGTAAACTATTTTATCAGAATGTCACGAAATACATATTAAATATATTCGTTTGCTTGAGTAGTTGTAATTTTTAAATTCGTAAACTAGGTATATAGAAAAAAAAAGAATCCTCTACATACAGTGGCTTGATAAAACAAAATTGAAACACTTATCACTCAATGATCAGTTTATCAATTTTAATTTTATGAGCAATACAATACACTAATGTAAAATGTATTTCATGGTGTATAATGTATTTCTAATGTAATTTTTGGGCTACATTTAAAGAATCACATTTGCAGCCATTTTTAGCCTACCAAAACAACTTAGTCTTAGATTAACTGACTAATTAGTTATAGACCATAGTTACATAAACTATACAAAAAAAATATGTTTTTTTAGCAGCAAAGAGGTCTTCGCATTAAGGGGATGCCAGATATCGACATTGCAGTTTTTCGTTTTATTCAATGAATAAATGAGATTTTCAAATTTCGCGAACGTACGTACAATTTATTTATCACTACGAATGTGCGTACATTCGTAAAATTTGATCATAGTAAAAATTAACTGTGTAAAATGAAATATCGATAATGTCGGTATCTGGGTATAAGGTATAAGACTCCGATTTCCCCTTAAAAGAGGAATATTTATGCCATCCAACATACCTTGTAGCAAATGCTTTTCTTGTTGGACTAGGAGACAATGAACCGTTTTTCCATGCAACTGCATGTAAGCTGGGTGAATAACATTGACGTTGGCCTAAGCCAGACCTTGTGGGTGAGGGTGAGGAACATGATGGAGGCCCACCAGGTGACAAATTTAGGCTCAGAGGGTCAAAAATCTTCTTAGGAATTAATTGCTTATCTGTCCTCAATTGTGGCATGAATGTAGAAGCTGTTGCTAACATAGTCGATGGTGGTGATTCTGTAGAAGAATCTTTAAAGGAAAGCCCTTCGGTTTCAAAAGTAAGATCCTCCCATGATTGAGAGATCTGCATTGCACTGTGAATTTCTTTTTCGTGTGCTGCTTCTCGCCCTGCTACCACATCTATACATTCTTCTCGTCTTAATTGGTTTACTCGAGGTGTAAGTCTGGGACCAATTCCGATTCCAATTGCTCCACCTGGGCTCTAAAATGGTGACATTCATTATTGTATATGATTAAATTAGTGCACTTCTGTGAAAGTAAACATCCAATTTTTTCACCTTGTTCTTTCATTAATTATGATTCTAGAAATAATTCTATCTTAACATGTATATATATATGTATAAGCTTCATTTATCTACTAAATAAATCAGAAGATTTTAAAAGCATTTATAGTTGATAAATATTATGAATAATATTATTTTAAACTTTAAGAATCAAGGAAACAAAATTATATAGACAACAAATATAAGTTAGATTATGTATTTGCAAACAGTAAAAGTTTAATGCTTGTAGATAGAACCGATATTTTTAATGTTTATACATTAAGATAATTATAATATATATGTGTGGCAATCACTTCTATTAACATCCTATTTACAAATTGAATAATGAAAAATAGTTAAAAATTTATTTGATTGAATACATGTTTAGGAAATTTTATTTGATATGTTGGACAAAAATAAATGATCAACTTTTTTGTAATTATACAAAATATTTGCATTTTTAGATAATATGTATCAGTTTTTATCATTTTTTTAAACTTATACATATAAGTCAATAATATATATTCACATTAACATTCACTCTTTTCTCTTAAAATATGTTTAACAACTTTATCAGAGTTTTCATTTTTAAATAAATGTGACTGTGTGCAACAATTGTCTTATCAAGAAAAATATCACATATCACACATATGCATATACACACACACACACACCCATCATAAATGATTGAGTGATAAAATTAAATGCCTGGCACTTACACTGGTACTAAATCTTCTTGCTCGAGGCATATTCGAAAAGACATTAAATGATGTAACAGCATCCCTAAAAACAAAGGAACAATATTGCAAAGTAGAACTTGTGTCAAGCTGCAAGTCATGCAAAGTAAATGTAATCATCATTACGAAGCTACAAACTACAAGTGGATGGATAGAAAAATTTGTCAATGTGTACCTAGGTGGAGCAGAGGTAGAAGGCGAGGTGATAGACATAGTAGCGCTGATTTCGTTGATCATTGGGGCGCTGCTGGACCTCTTGAGACTAGCCTGCAGCGGGCAGTCAACATTCATGGCAGTCTCTCCGGTGCCTTGGATATTCTTCACGAACATTTTGCCAGTTAGACAAAGCGTTGCTCGCTGTAGAGAACATAAGCCGACGACCCATCTACACTCCTCTGTCCAAACTTCTCCAAAGCCAAGTGGATCCGCTGACCTCCTCTCCCCCAGCTTCCTCAGCCACAAAATCAGCACCTCAGCTCCGCAAAAAAAACACCTTATCTAACCATCCATTCTGCAGCTGTCCAAATTCACAGACACTCGGTCCATTGTCCAGCAAGCTCGAGGCACCCCAGTGGCGAAGCCCACCTGAAATCCAGGATATCCAGTGTCCAGGATGCCGACGAAGCCGCCTTTGACGCCAGCTCGAACAACAACAACAACAACAACAACAACGACGACGACGACGACAGCTCCGAAAGACGTTGCTCCAAAACGACGAAAAAAAAAAAAGAAAAATGGCTTCGAGAAGGACGATCGACGATCCCGACGCAAAAGCCGAGTGCTAACGTCGCCAAAGGGGCGAGCCTCAAAAGCTGTGCACGGAGATGACGAAAAAAAGAGTCCGCTGCTCGTTGCTCTGCACCGCAAGCGTAACTCTGGGAGCAAAGCGCCGGCTCGATCTTAGGCGCGTCCCCGCTGCTGCTGCTGCTGCTGCTGCGAGCCTGAGCCCGGCGCAAGCGTACGTGTATGTAAATTGTAAATGTATGTGTGCGTGTGCGTGTGAGTGTGTTATACAGTGTATCTATCGGTCCGTCGTCCGGCGACTGCGGCTGCACGACTGCCGCACACTTTCCTCGGGAGGAAGAACGGAAAACCGATGCAGTGGGGCCGAGCCTGAGCCGGGAGCGCGGCCACGGTTAACAAGAGGATTACGATATTATACAAAGCTCTCTCTCTCTCTCTCTCTCTCTCTCTCTCTCTCTCTCTCTCTCGGCTGCCTGCCTATACGCTTGCGTTATAAGCGGTACGAGTCTGTGTGTGCTCCGACGGAGACTGCCGAGCAGCAGTAGCAGCAGCAGCAGCAGCAGCAGCAGCAGAGAAGGAGAGAGAGAGAAAGAGAGAGAGAAAGAGGGAAGATAGGCGCTGGCTGGGGCTGAGAGAAGGACGGAGAGTGTCCGTCCGTGTGTCCTATCCGAGAGCTGCCCCAGCTCTCCGGGATTTTAAAGTGCAGCCTGCACGCTCCGTATTGCAAATGCCAGCGACGCCTAGCGGACGGTTCTTCTCGTTTCGTATCTCTTTTCTTTCATTTTCATATTCGCCTGCATATGTATATAGGTGATATTATATTAGTCTTTTTTTCTCTTTTCTTTTTTTTTTTACTTTTTTTATGTGTATACCGTGTAGACGGTCGGCGAGTCGGGAGATACTACGCTTCGCGTCTTTTTCTTTTCTTACTGACGCTCGAGGAGCACGAAGAGCTGCTCTTTTGTGCGTTACTATAAGCTGTTCTCGTATGCGTGTCTTCGAATTGATTGGCTTTATCTTTCTACGCCGGGATCTGCATAATGTGCACAGCGAGAGACTTTGAGCCGCGGTATTCAAAGTTGAAAATAGATTAGAATGGCAAATGTGCAGCTTGTACGCGGCACTGTAGAGATTCATACATATAGTTTTCCGTCTCCGTGCCCTACTGCCACCGACGCTGCTCACCACTACTGCACTGCATTATATGTTATACACGCAGTATACAACATATAATACACATGGATGTGCGCGCACGCAGTTCGATATGCGGTTTTGTAATATGTATGCACGTATACATTGTACGCGCACATATACGACGGTGAGAGAATGATTGTCAAGTCACCGTTTTGATAAGAGAGCCGAGAGCGCAGCGCGCAGCTCGATTGCCGGCAGCGTTCTCGCGAGGGGACGACTTTGGAAAAATTCATCATTTTTTTTATCACTCGTGAGTTTGCACCGAGCTCGACTGCTCGTACTTATGTAAAATTCAAAGACTTATCTTTAAAAGAAGGTAGAAAAAGATCTTTTAACAAGATTACTTTTGTTTTCAATTTATAAACGCGTGCTTTGCACCTACCTATAGTTACTACAGAAGTGACAAAATTTGAAATTTCTATTTTGAAGATCAAAATTACTATATGAATAAGAAATTCGATTTCAGGTATAAGTTTTCAATTTAAAAATGTTAAAAAACAAACGAGAAAATATCTTTAGCATGTCTACTTTGCACATGAATAGAAATGTTTGACTTGAAGTTGAAGTGAAATCGTGTTCTTAATCTTCGGGTGCGTCTTAAAATTATTTGTTAGTCAGTATATACTATAGTCTGTTATTACATAACAATACATACTATAGACTTTACGTAATATTGCGTTTAAATAAATGGTAAAACAATTTTAAAACGATATTCACATAAAATTTTATCGCGTTCTTTTGTTTAACATACTTCAAAATATTTCATGCATAGCAGTATTCTGACAAAACAAATTTAACTACTCGTAAAATAAAATAAAATAAAACGAAATAAAATAAAATAAAATATATATTATTATAAATTTCACTATATCGTAAATTGGGGCCTCTTGAGAGATACGAGTGTAAATAACATTTTAATCGATTCTATAGAATCGGTTCATCTAAGTTTCTTTTTATCATAACACAGATGCCTAGAAGCTTATAATATGTCAGACGGACACATATTCGAAACGAATGTTTTGAAATCGTACCACCGTATTGGTTAATTCCTGTGAATCGGCCAATCTCATTGGAGCATTTTAAAAACGTTCGTTTCGAATGTGTCCGTCGAGCCGTATATCAGTCACATATACATTCACATATTCATATACCTAATTACGTATAAAACCATATTATTAAATTTTTCCTAACTTCGAGATATTCCCGATTCTATCGATCATAATAGGTGGAGTATTAAACACAATTAAAAATTCAAATACTAATCGATCCTATATTCCTGAAGAAATTGTTGATAGTGCAAAACAATAACATATATCGGAAATTGGATTATGATAATGCTTTGTTGATACCTATATAAATTAAGTCCACCATCCGTAGTTTGTGTCAATAGACAATTGATTTTAAGATATAAGCCTATTCAAATTCATTTAAATTTTTCGTTTTTGAGCTGATGTAAGGCGGTAGCTCTTAAGAAGGTATCAGCGGCCAATTGACCTTAGAATACAACAATTTTTTACTATAAAAAATATACCTGGAAAGTTATATTGGATTATTTATACTTACACATGTACACGCTTATAAACAGATCAATATAATTTTTCAGTTTATGATTATTTTTCAATTTTGGTATGGGCAAGTCGCCCTAAAATTGTTCAAGGAACAAAATGAGACCTATAGAATAAAAATCGGATGAAAAATAAAAAAGTTACTTCGATTTGTCAACTTTGTCTCTAGTTGACAATATTAATTTTACAATAGCGGAAAATCTCGAGAAAACAATTCTTTTTTAGTTACATAAAGAACCCTTGTTTCATAATATATTTTATTCCCGACTCAACCATAATGGTCACTTTATTGACCTCAAAAGCGGGACATAAGTAGTATATGATTCCCGCAAATCTACTTTTTCCCGCAAATTTACTTTTTTCCCGCAAATTTACTTTTTTCCCGCAAATTTTCTTTTTTCCCGCAAATTTTCTTTTTCGCAAATATATTTTTTAAATTATTTTTCTCTACATTAATATACATTATCAATAAATTCTAGTTCTTACCGAATAAAAATATAAATGTCAATAAAAATGTTTTCATTTATTAGAAATACTTAACATTTAGTACATAATATTTACTATCTAACTTTTACATAGAATAATTATAATTAGATTTGTACCACGTATTTATACTTAAATATTGACAAATTTAACTCATATAATTAAAATTTTTAAATGTACTTAACAAGTTCATAACATTTTAATAACTAATTTCCGTGCGTGGATCCTACTTCGTAAGTCAATAAAGTGGTCACAGTTAAGTCGGGAATAAAGTTCTATATGTAACGCGGGAATAAAGTCGATTATCCCCTTGTTGCATAATGTACTAAACTTTCATGTCATTATGACCGAACGAATTATTGTAAAAATTTATTGTATTTTAAGGTCAATTGGCCGATCGTACCTCCTTAAGGATTTTTTCGTATAAAATATTTGTAGATTAAATTTAATTTTTTAGTCTCTATGGGTGCATTTTATGTACTATAGGAAACTGTAGGGGAGAGTCGTACATTATGAAAACCCATAGCTATTTTGGGTATAACTTTTAATTGACATGGTGAAACTTAAAATACCAAAAAACGATTGGGCCTTGAATAGTCCTCTAACATGCAACTAATTGGCTATTTGCATGCAACTTTTTATGGCTTATTTCGGTAGATTATATACTACTTTCTTTGTGAACTTTTCGAATTTTCACAATTTACCGCTTATTACTGAAGTTACAGCGCTTCAAACATGCTGATGATGTCACATTCATATAGCGTATAGCTATTGATGTTATATGAGTGTGACGTCATTTAAAGGAACGCATTTAGACTATAACTTCTTCGGATATCAATTTTTTTTGAAAATTCGAAATAAATGAATCGTCGGCTTATGTTCTTTATCCAATCCTGGAAATGTCCGCTATTTTTGCCAAATATATGTTGCAGTTACGTTGAGCAATCGAGGTTTAAAACGTAGGAGCAATGTCTCTACCACTTGATTCATAAAATTATTATTAAAATACAAAAATAATTGATAAGGATACCTTTTTGGTAGGAAAGAAGTACCATTTTGGTTGTACCATCCGGATGGTACTCCCAAAAAGGAATGTTTCATATGCATCCGAAGTGAACATTAAATTTTTTATTTAACTTTTTTGAACGAAAAAGGTGGTCTTTCGCAATACTTTTTAAAAACACGCGTCAAATCGCGAAATTTTAATATTTTTTAACAATTTTGCTTTACCCTATAGCCACACAAATAATCTTGAAGAATAATATAATTTTCTGATTTTAGACTAATGGTTCTCGAGATACCGTTTCAATCGGTCGGTTAACTCATTTTCTCGACGCTACGTCTCTCAGCTAAAATCTTGGAATGTTGGGACGAAAATATTGCTAAAGAATTTTTTTTATACCTTAATATGTGTATTAATAAATCCCTTATATTAAAATCTAGCGCGAGATATAGAATCTAAAAAAATGTATCGAATTTTCGCTTTCTAATTTCGATATTTTGATTAACAAAAAAAATTGAATGTGTGAGACGATTAACGCTCCGGCGCGTGGAGCTCGCCATCTTCTTCTCTAGTGAAGAAGATGGCGAGTTCTCTCTCTTTGTTAAATTGTAACCGTATGTCTTATAGTTATCTTAAAAAATGTATATAATAATCTGTTCTTATGTCACAATCTGATGAGCGATACAATATAAATGATGGACACTTCACATGATTTTTTAAATAAAATTATCTTTTGTATTATCTAAATAAATTTGTATCTAGATAATTAATTTATCTAGATACGTATTTATCTAGATGACTCATTCTCTAGATAAAAAAGGTAGATAATTTTATCTAAATAAATATTTATCTTGATCAACATGTATCTAGATACTTCTAGCCAAAGATAGCATTTATCTCGATAAATGTATTGATCTATAAGTTTTAATTGTTCCCTCACCATTGTTTTCATTAAATATTAGTATCCTTATGTTGTGCCGGCATTTTACTAACGAAGATAATTTTTTACCGAGGTGGTTATCTAGATAAATTTGTCTAGGTAATGCCCATGCCTGGTTACAGCCAATTGTTTATAATCATTCAAGGAACAAAATGAGACCCTCAGAATTAAAATCGGATAGAAAGTAAAAATGTCTCCAGTGTTTTGTAGAATCTTTCTGTAGTTGGCGATATTTCGATGGCCCTTACGAAGACTAGCACGTTTGTGGCGTTTACCACGAAGAGTAGCGCATTTGGAAATCTGATTTCGCAATTTTTCCACGATCACTATCACTTTCCAGGAATTTGCCACAAAGACTAGCACATTTGAAAATTTGCCACGAAGACTAGCACATTTAGCGATTTTCTGTCACCCAATTTTTTCAGGCTACTTTTATTTATTCAGGTAGCCTAATTTTCTCGGGTAAACCGATAATTTTTTAAGTAGCAAAAGGGTCTAGTATCCGACCCGAACCCGGTAAAAAAGAATCGACCCGATTCGCCGAGAGTTTATCAGTAGATACAACTTTAATTTACATATTCTATACGAAAAGTGCCTTCGTGGCAGAAATGTGAAATGTGCTAGTCTTCGTGGGAAAACGGCGAAATATGCTACTCGTCGTGGCAGTTTGAAATGCGTTGTAGTCTTTGTAAGAGCCGTCGATTTATACCTTTGCGATATGGAACATTTTTTGAAAATTATTATTTTCATCGCTTAAATTACCGTTTGTTTATATTATGTCGTTTCTCATATTGTAATACAAAAACAATTTATCATATAAATTTTTATATTTTTAGTACTTCTTGACGCATGAACCACCTGAATTGTGATATTACAAACAAGAATCCATTGTTGCACACGGGGCCATTCATTTACGTGTTATATTATGTAACGCTATTTTTGCCAAATTTAGACCTCCCCTTCTCCCTATGACGCATTTCATATTTAAAAGTTGGATTTAATATCATTTTTGTTGAGTAAATTCAAAATATTAATAATTTTAAACATTTTATAAAATTTTAATGACTTAAGAGACCTCTGCACCTTATTAATAAAAAGGCTAATATCTTATTAATAATCGGACAATGTTACATTAAAGTATATGAGGCTTTCTATAAAATATCGGCCGATAAGTGGTTCGAAAAGTGACGAAGAATAAATGACGAGACACGCCTCTGTAACTAGAAGTAGGTCCTAAAATGTACGAGATAAATTTCCAACAAGCGATAAAGACCTTTTGACACACTCTTTTTTGTATGTCTATTTTCCTTATGGGAATTTAACACGGGAACATTTGATTCAAACCGGTCATAATTGTTATAACAGTCACTTGACTCCTAAGGGTGCACACAATTTTTTCACGTAATAGAACGCTAAGTATAGAAAAAAGCTTTAATTTGAGACGTACCGCGTTAAAATAGATTAACAATATCAAAAGTTATGAACGAACAAAGATAATGAATAAACGCGAAAAAATAGTCAAAACTGGGAAATCATGAAATTTAATGGTTTTTGAGGATTTGCTTACGTAGGGGAGAACGGGGTAATGCCGGTCACTGGCTAATTGCGGTCACCGTTACATTCAATAATCTAAACATTTTTAGGTAATAATTCGAATAGTATTACAAACGCAACATAAAATGCAATTAATCTAATGTCCAAACAACCTTCTATTCAGTTTTATTAAGGAATTATACACAATCAAAGTTCAGGTCTACATTTCTTATAAGAAATCTGATCTATAAAATAAGCTTTTATGCATATTATTTGTTACTATATGCAGTTATTTTTTTCAACTTTATTAATTTGAACAATCTAAGAATACGAAGGAGTGAAGAAAAAAGTATAATCCTATTGCTTTTTTTGTGATTTGAATTTAAATTACTAAGCAGAATTGGGGTAATACCGGTACAATGTTATTTATATGACGCTCCCGAAAGTGAGGCTAAGAAAATGTTGCGCTGCGCTCTCAGGTAGGGTAACTTTGCTTAAGTGTTTTTGATTGAACAGTGGTTATGTGTTACCTGTTTCTCTATGTAAGTGCGAATAATAACACGACTGATCATACGAAGGTCCATATAACTAATTTAAAGAAATTTTTCACCTACAAAATTAACTTTTTAATAGTGGCCGGAATTGTACCGAGGCTGACCGGTATTACCCTTTGATGTGGAGTAAATTAAGTAAAAATTCCTTTTTTTTATTTCGTCTTATAGCTTCGACATCTAACATTTTTATATTCAATCAATACGAAATATTTAAAGGCAATAGTTTGAACTAACAGAATAATTATTTAAAGTTAATAAAAAACAATTTGGAAGTGGAAATAACAAGCACGTTTGCTTAGGTGACCGGCAATACCCCGTTCTCTCCTATATGCAGTTTAATTAAGTTTTACAACCCGAGCTTTAATAATCTACATTTGTAAACGGCATTGCAAACAATGCTCTATCTGTGCAGAGATGTGTATGCGCAATAAGAAAAATTACAAATTTATACATTTATCAGATAATTAAAAAAGAAAAAGAAAAGAAAAAGAAATGCAAAGCAAGTGCTCTCAGTTCGAATGAGAAGTACGCCCATGTCCCGATCCTGCCCCCAATAGCCTTCTTCGCTCATCCCGCTTAAGAAATTACGAATAAAAGAATACATAATGACCCGAGGGGCGTCTGCCGGTATTATATACAATCTCGTACATACCACTAGATACAGGCAGCAGCAGCACCACCAGCACTACCAGCACCTTCAGAGCGATGCGACGCCCAGGTATAAGACAATAATTTTCGCAGCATTATAACGGTGGGGCCCTGCGATGCACTGCCCGCAAAAACGAAACGGTCAAAGGGGATCCCGCTGACCTGGAGGCCACTTTTTCACTCGAGCATCCAGCTACGCAGGATCTGTGCGAGCAGGGGGACAAATCCTTATATACATCGGCCAGTATGCGCTGTATAGGTATATAGGTAGGGGTGCCTTTCGAATCGTCTCCTGGTCTATATGAATCTTTGTGCAGCCGCTCGGCGTATGTATACCTGTACATTGGACTTTCTTGGCAAAGCCGCTGGCCGCCTGCAACGACTGTACATAGGTATGTACGACGTGCGAAAATCTGATCGTCGCTCCCGGTGCTTATATCTCAACGTCTGGATTTATGATGGCCCGAATTGCGGGCCGAAGAATTGACGTGATGAGCTCTCGCACGTAGTATGCAGCTGCGCGCAGTGCGTCACTCATCAAAACACCTTATTTGCGTTTTCTCGGCCTGAGCCTTTTTCCTAAGGGTACTACGATTAGTATAGAGGGGCTTGATTGCAGCCCTTCGTTGAAATAGATTAAGATAGTTTCGTAGAAATAGCACACTTTTTCGCAATGCGCCGAGTAGACTTCGATGGTTGCTTTTATGTCTTTTCTACACGTACACTTTAATTTAGATACTTTAACATTTAATGTTTATTAACATAAATTCTGATAACATAAGTAGAACCTGATGAGTCTCTATGGAAAAAGAATAATATCTATTCATTATTTATTAGTACTCGTTTAAAATATATACAATGTTATATATTATACAAAAATTC
The DNA here is from genome assembly GCA_949152435.1 of Gastracanthus pulcherrimus. Classification (NCBI taxonomy): domain Eukaryota; kingdom Metazoa; phylum Arthropoda; class Insecta; order Hymenoptera; family Pteromalidae; genus Gastracanthus; species Gastracanthus pulcherrimus. Next base: position 34,148,909 of record OX424576.1, on the reverse strand, counting down.
CTTGCGCGAATCGATTTGACAAAACCCATTCAAAAAGTTCAAAACAATTTTCAACTCAAAATGAACAAAAGTTATTATTTAAACTGTAATTTTGGAGAAAAACGCGTTCAAATTTTAATTTGGCATGCTATCTCAAAAGCCTCGGAGCGCACAAGCTAGACCTAATTTTTGTCGGTGCACAACACCTGGACCGCGTCTCCGAATGCGTCAGGTGGTATACATGCCTTACTATAGGACTATGCACGTAAACATCAAAAGCTTCGAAGCGCACAAGCTAAACGTGATTTTCCTTGATGCACAAAATTTATTCTCGGTGCGCGACACCTGAACCTCATCTCCGAGAGGTTCAGGTGAGCTAGGCACTGTACTCGAGTACAATATGTACGTAGACATCAAACGCCGAAGAGCGCACCACCTAGACTTAAATTTCCTTCATGCGCAAAACTTTATCTAGCAGATCATAATTAAATTATACAATTATTCAGATAACCATTAATCAGATCAGAATACTCGCGCGCTTTCAACAACCAATTAAACGCCGAATAAGATATATATATATATATATATATATTACACAATGGCGTGAGCGATTATTTTAGATAGGATAGATAATTAAATTTTAAAATTATTCAAATAACAGTTAATCAGATTTTAAAATTATATTTTGTAATACTCGCGCGCTTTCAACAACCAATCAAATGCCGAATAAGAGTCTTACACAATGGCGCGAGCGATTATGTTTAGATAGGATAGATGAAGATATTCTTTTAGAAATGTTTTGATGCATAAAAAGCAAAATTGAATAATATTTTTTCCTTTTGGCGGTTCAAGGGGCGTGCGTTCGAATCCCCGTCAGCCCGAATTTTTCGGGGACATTTTAAAACAAAGTTTTTCCGGATTTTTCAGTGGCGGAGATCGGGCTTGCAATCCGGTACCTGGTTAATTGCAGTAATGCCCGTATATGTAATTAAAACAAAACAACAAATTATAATATTTGTAGATAACAATATTCATCATATGGGAGCCCTGGGTGATTTCAAACGCGGGGAAAATTCGAACAAAGTACGTATATATCTTCAAGTAGGACGTAATGTAGCTGTCGGTAAACTAGTTTAAAGAAGGTCTTTCGCAAGATATAGCTAGCATAAAACAAAAATTTATATGAGAGTTTATAAAGGTTCTACTATAAAACTAATAGTCCATAACTACGTGAAAAAATAAATTGTTAAAAATAAATCGTGAATTTTCAAGTGTAAATATTGTCAATTTGAAAAATATTTTAAATGAATTAATATACTAGTGTGTGTGTGTGTGTGCGTGTGTGCGTGTGTGCGTGCGTGCGTGCGTGCGTGCGTGCGTGCGTGCGTGCGTGCGTGTGTTTATTTGTGTGTTTGTTTGTGTGTTTGTGTGTTTGTTTGTGTGTTTGTGTGTTTGTTTGTATGTTTGTGTGTGTGTGTGTGTGTGTGTGTGTGCGTGCGTGCGTGCGTGCGTGCGTGCGTGCGTGCGTGCGTGCGTGCGTGCGTGCGTGCGTGCGTGCGTGCGTGCGTGCGTGTGTGTGTGCGTGCGTGCGTGCGTGCGTGCGTGCGTGTGTGTGTGTGTGTGTGTGTGTGTGTGTGTGTGTGTCGAGAAAAAAGTCGACTTTTTGCCCTTGTTACATAATGTACTATTTTTCCTTCAATAGAAAAAAGATAAGGCCTAAAAAATTTTACAGAATATTCTTATCAATATTCCTAATCATATCAATTTTTTTCAAAAATTTTCATTTTTATATTTAACAGATATATCCATTTGAAAACAAATGATGATTTCGTGAATAACAAAACAGGGGAAATAGCTTATTCAAATTCTCGGGTGGGAAAAGATAGGTAATTTTATGCTCTTTCAAATGTATTATGACTCAATTGATGATATTGAGTGATGATATTGCACAGCGCAGCGCAGCCAAAACAGACACCCGACCCGTGTAAAAGTATATCTATATATACCATAAATGTGTAGTGTCGGGCATCGCTTTTGGCTACACGGTGGGTGTGTGTGTTATTGTGTGGGGGTGTCCGTGTGTTTGTGTATGTGTATGTGTGTATGTGTATGAATGTCGATCAACATCACTTTGAATATACATTTTGTTGTATGCTTTTTGTTTTTAGACGCGCATTTGTTTTCTTGACAGTTTTTCAATGTTTGAGTTTTAGTTTTTTGGGTCTTTTGATACTATAGAAATAATATCATCAATTGAGTCATAATACATTTGAAAGAGCATAAAATTACCTATCTTTTCCCACCCGAGAATTTGAATAAGCTATTTCCCCTGTTTTGTTATTCACGAAATCATCATTTGTTTTCAAATGGATATATCTGTTAAATATAAAAATGAAAATTTTTGAAAAAAATTTATATGATTAGGAATATTGATAAGAATATTCTGTAAAATTTTTTAGGCCTTATCTTTTTTCTATTGAAGGAAAAATAGTACATTATGTAACAAGGGCAAAAAGTCGACTTTTTTCTCGAGTTACATATAGTACTTTATGCCCATCTCAATTGTGGCCATTTTTTGACTTGGAAAGCGGGACTAATGGACTGTTAAAAGGAAATATTTTTAAAAGACAATCGAAAATCAGGGTTATTGATAGAACTTGATGAAATAAAGGAATTTGGACTAGTTTCTAGTGAAGTCAGTTGCGAATACTGGAGTATATCAGCAGCACTTGATCTGAAACTTTCCAAAACGGCAGCTCGTTACTATCTCTTGAATGAGTTATTTGCCCAGATCACAACGACCTTTATATTTCGAGATATTTGAGGTTATATAGTTTTTGAAAATTTGTTTTGATCGCTTATATCTACATAATGGTACGGTCAGCTTTTACCAAACAGGGCTCATTTATTTAGGTTTTTAATGAAAATTCGAAATTGAAAAGAAATTTAAAGATTCATGGACTAGTTCTGGTTTAGAATAATTTTTGAATTTTTGGGTTTTTTAGTTTTAGTTTTTCGACTTTTTTGGTATGTTAGAAATATTATGATCAGTTTAGTGTAAATGCATTAAATTGAGCATAAAATTACCTATCTTTTACAATGGCAAATTTTAGTTAGGCTCTTTCCCTTCTTTTGTTATACACGAAAATACATATTTAGTTTAAACGATTATATCTCAGAAATCTATGATGGTAAATCGTTCACAAAATTGTAGATGCTTAGGAATTCCGTAAATCTACTACTAGCAGCTGAATACAGTTAATTTAAAAATTTAAATAATTTTAATAAATTACTTACAGAGACAAAATTACTGTGATAAGGATTATTATCTATCGTTCTGTAATATTAATAAAAAATTATCTTTTGTCAACCATCAATTATAAAAAGCACACCCTTTTTGAGGTATTATTTGGAAAAAGAGATAGCATTTTTCTAGAAATTTTTCTTTTTGTTCTAAAATTAATTTATTAGAACAAAGAATTTCATTTTGGAATAATTAATTTAGTTTGAGGATGCTAAGTCCCAATGAATTGTCAGCATTTTCTTTACTTTTTACAGCGATTCTTTGAAGTCGGCTCTATTTAAGAAAAAAGAATTTCATCTAGTGATTCGTACCCTACGGAAAAATGAATATTTGTCAATAAACCTATTATCGTATAGTAGCAGGGTGTCTTTGGTCAGTACGGTGTCATTGATTCTAAATTTTTACTACTCGTATTAAATGAAATCAAGCACACACTAGGTATTGATAGTAAATACTTTTGCAATGTTTGGGAAAGTTAAACCGCAGATATATCGAATGGAGATATGCCACGTACTAACACACACTCACACACACACATATACACAAACACGCACACACATACACACACAAATATACACACACTCTCACACACAAACACACACATACACTCACACACACACACATGCACGAACACTCACACATACTCACTAACACATACACCTACGCACACGCACGCATGCACGCACACACACAACACACACACAACACACACACAGACTAAATCAAATCGCCTAATAGGCAGGATAGCCATTATGGGCCATATCGTGTACATTCGCCTTATATACTTTCTTCAAATATGCCCCACAATTGATATCCTCACGTAATTATAGTAAAAATTGATTAATAAAATAAGAAAAATTACACGAAAAAAGTAGAATAATTACCATATTTTATTGTTTAAAACTCATAAACCCCATAAAACCTACAAACGTCGTAAGCTCCATAAAATCCGTAAAATTCATAAACCCTATAAACCCTATGATACCCCTAAAATTCCAAAAAAGGTATACCCCGTCAAACTCATAAAACCCAATAACCCATACAAATATTAAAACCCAAAAACCCATAAAAATCACAAAACGAGTAAAATATAAAAACCTCATAAAACCCATAAAAATCACAAACGCGGAACCTATAAACCTCAATAACCCATAAAACGTTAAACATACGTAAACTCCACAATCCCCATAAACCCCATAAAACCATATATCTCGTAAAACCCATAAACCTGATCAAACTCATAAAAATCATAAGCTCATAAAAACCATAAAAATCATAAACGTCTACAAAACCCATAAAACCCATTAAAGACGTGAATCCTATAAAACCTATAAACCCCATAAAAGACGTAAATCCTATAAAATCAATTAACCCCAATACCCATGGAAGAATTTACTCTCGGAAGAATACTGTTCGAGTATTAATTGCCGACACTACCAGTACTTGCAAATGTTAGAGGTCCAGCACTGAGATGTAACGGGGATGATAAGAACGGGCCAGTACAACACTTTTCTTTTTGATACATTCAAAATTCTACAAGAAATATAAATTTTTAGGCACACGCGAGACACTTCACTCAAAGTTTAGCGTAATAATCATAACTGCAGATTACTGTCGCGCAGCCGAAAATTTCACGTAAGCTTAGTAATCATAAATTAAATTAATATTTTATTAAAAACTAGCCTAAAAAGTAGGTTAAGTTACCCTTGACGATTTCGCGATGTTTTGTCTTCTTTCAATATCGGCAAAAAGTATTGCACCGACTCTGAGGCGTTTTTCACGCCAACGTCGATTCTATTTACTGGCCCATTCTTATCAAAAGGATATTAATAATCCCTTTACAGTTTCAGCACCGAAAAATAATTTACTAGCATACAATATTCAGCCAGAATTGGCCCGAACTATCACTGCTGGCAAATTCTTTCATGGGTACCTACGAATGACATGAAACGCATAAGAATCGCAAACCTAATAAACCCATAAACGCCGGAGTTCATGGACATGAAACTTATAAACGCCATAAACCTTCTAAAACCCGTAAAAATCATAAACCCCATAAAACCCATAAAACTCATATAAACGGAAACCCAATTAAACCCATAAACTCCAATATCCCATGAATATCATGAAACCCATAAAAATCATAAACCCCAAAAAACCCATAAAACCCACACAACCCACAAAACCTATAAAACGTATAAAATGTGGAAACCCTAGAAAACGTATACAAATAATACGCCTCTATAAAACCCATAGAATCCAAAAAAAGACGTAAACCCTATAAAATCCATAAATCCCAATTACCCATGAATATCATGAAACTCATAAGATCGTAAACCCCATAAACTCCAGATACATATAGTATGCTATGATATGATATTATACTTAAATCTTTACGTAATATCTTGATCTCTATTCCCGCAACCTGTTTGTTTATTGGCTATTAACAATTTGTTAAGGTGGACTTTCACCAATTTTTTACCAAAAAATACACGAAAAAACTCATATTTAGTTTAAATGGCTATATCTGGATAATCTATGATGGAAAATCGCTCAAAAAATTTTAGATGATTATAAATTTAGTGACTATTTGTACTGATTATATATATAAAATTACACAATGATAGGTAATAATCCTTATCACAGCAATTGTTTCTCTGTATGTAATTTATTAAAATTATTTTAATATATAAAATATATATACACATATACACATATATTCGTATATACTCACATATTTATGTATTTATATATATATATATATATATATATATATATATATATATATATATATATATATATATATATATATATATATATATATATATATATATATATATATATATATATATATATATATATATATAAATACATAAATATGTGAGTATATACGAATATATGTGTATATGTGTATATATATTTTATATATTAAAATAATTTTAATAAATTACATACAGAGAAACAATTGCTGTGATAAGGATTATTACCTATCATTGTGTAATTTTATATATATAATCAGTACAAATAGTCACTAAATTTATAATCATCTAAAATTTTTTGAGCGATTTTCCATCATAGATTATCCAGATATAGCCATTTAAACTAAATATATATATATATATATATATATATATATATATATATATATATATACACACACATATATTTTATATATTTAAATAATTTTAATAAATTACATACAGAGAAACAATTGCTGTGATAAGGATTATTACCTATCATCGTGTAATTTTAGTAAAAAAATATATTTGGAAAAACCATCAATGGTAAAAGACAAACCTATTTTTAGCTATTAATTTGTTAATTAGAAAGAGATATAGCAAATTAAAATTAATTTATTAGAACAAAGAATTACATATTAGAAAAATTAATCTAGTTTGAGGAAGTTAAGTGTCAATGAATTTTAAAAAGAGCAAATGAATAAATCAATCAATAAATTTATCGTATTTATTTTACACAAATTAAAGTGATTTACCTACTCAAAAAATCAAATAATGAATTACGTGATAAATAAGGTGAAAATCACGTGATTTGTCAGCTGATTAATACAGATATATTTATTTATATTTGGTCATAAATAGAATGTTTAAAAATTATTATTTTAAACAATTCGTTTAGCTGGGTAGTCAGATTATTATTTCAAGTGATAATTAAAATCAGGTGATATAACAAATCAGATAATATGACATGTCAAAATATCAGATGATAAATCACTTAATTCTTCACTTCTTTTTCTCCTGTATTTAAGTTTAGTTATATTTCCATCAACGGTTCAGTTAAGGTGGTTCTATATACCCAAAATCACTCAAAATGTCGATTTTTCTTTATTGGATTATATTATAGTTTATAATCAAATGAATATTTCAAGACCTCATAGATGTCACATGAGGTAAAAATTTTCTTACGCACCAGTTTCGAACCGTATTTTATACCACGAGAGCCGAATAATCATATTAAAGTTATGATTTTGAGGTTAGAGTGGTATAAAAACTTTTAATGCATTTATCTCGACGTTCATTTTTTTATGTTCATGATGAACCATTAGTATAAGGTTTAATTTTTTGATAATATAGTTCGGTAATACTTATTACATTAACATTTGAAACTTTTGTATGTTTTCATTTTTTCATAAAATTCATATTTGAAAAATAAGAGCCTCAATCAGTTAAAAAAAGATTCAAAAGTAGTACATTTTTATTCCAGTCAACGATGCAGTTAAGCGGTTATTCCGGGCATACAATCCTTCAAAGTGCATGGTTAAGTGGTAATGCACTTGGCTGGCATTAGCGTATATGTACGTTTCGGAACCTCATATGACTTTACTCGAGTTGCAGAGGTATGCCTCATCATTTATTTTTCGTCACTTCACGAACTACTTATCGGCAGATTTTTTGTAGAATTCCACATATACAGGGTGGGCCATTTTAATCTCCGCACCTAAATTTCTCCGTTCCTAAGCGTGGTATCGAAAAAAAGTTCAGACAAAAGTTGACAAGGGCAAAGGGGATCAAACATTGGTGACCTTGAACTTAACCTTGAACTTGATCTTCAAGGTTATTTTTTTAAATGGAAACCCCTCATTTTTATCCCGGAATTGAAAAGATGGAAAATTTTACATCGAAAATGTCTTTGAGAAAATTTTGTTTTGTGACCTTAGAGAGGTAAAAAATCAAGGTCAAACGTCTGAAAAACGATAATATGCTCTTTCTCGGAAAAAAGATAAGCATATTATCGTTTTTCAGACGTTTGACCTTGATTTTTTACCTCTCTAAGGTCACAAAACAAAATTTTCTCAAAGACATTTTCGATGTAAAATTTTCCATCTTTTCAATTCCGGGATAAAAATGAGGGGTTTCCATTTAAAAAAATCAAGTTGACCTTGAAATAACCTTGAAGATCAAGTTCAAGGTTAAGTTCAAGGTCACCAATGTTTGACCCCCTTTGCCCTTGTCAACTTTTGTCTGAACTTTTTTTCGATACCACGCTTAGGAACGGAGAAATTTAGGTGCGGAGATTAAAATGGCCCACCCTGTATATGGGTGATTCTGTCGTAACTTGCCCAGTTTGCATCCAGGCCTCTTAGACACTTATACATTTGGGGAAAATATTCCTTCATAATTTTCACACATGTATGGCATAACTAACTATAATAATTCACGAATTATTAAAGCAAGGTTCATACGTTTTGTGCAGCAGCTTGCGATAAAATGTTGATGACAACAGTATCTACACGGAGGAAAAAAAGTAATAACAAAAAATTGGTTTACTCACTTGAATCGTTACACCGAAAATCTTGAAAATAGCTTTTTTCAGTACAAAAGTGACTGCCACAGTCGAAAAATGGCAGAAGTGCAATATTTATATAAAAACATTAAAATAACATGAAATACTGTTAAAAAAGTTATTAAAATCCACCTTTTTGCAATAAAGTCATATTTAGCTTGAAACAACTTTAATATATCGTCGCCTCCGTGTAAAAAGGTACCAACTCAGAATCTACTTGATAAGATACCAAATTGGAAGCCGCTTAGAAAAGGTATCATTTGGCGAACCAACATTTTTTATCCAAATTTAAGCTTGTACCAATGCTGAAAAATTAAAATCAGCTAACAAATTTTGGCTTGCCAAATGATACCTTTTCTAAACGACTTCCAATTTGATATATTTTCAAGTGGATTCTGAGTTGGTACCTTTCTACACGGAGGCGACGATATGAGCTTAAAAAAATCTGAAAAAATTCACGACTATTTTACATACTAAAAGGAACATTTTTACCGAAATAAATTTTTTTTTGTTCTTGATTTCCCAGAGAATTATTCATACATACATGTATATATGGAAATATGCTCATATTTAGCTCCGAACGACTTTCAGCATATAGGCTTAAAAAATATGAAAAGAATTTTCGATTTACCAGAGAGTTATCCATTTATATATAAAAATATAGGTTATTTTCTGAGAAATCAAGAATATGTATATATATATATATATATATATATACATATTCTTGATTTCTCAGAAAATAACCTATATTTTATATATATATATATATATATATATATATATATATATATATATATATATATATATTGATGGTTCCATGACAAGTGAGCATGTCAAAAATAAAAATGTCTGAAACTCTACAAAAATTTTGGTATGTGTACCCAGAGTATGTAAAAAAATTGCAGACCCTAAGGTGTTATATGTGAAGGGCAATTAAAGGTTGAAAAATGCGTTTTTTTTAATATGTTGAGATTTTGCCAACATTGTCTGATTTTTAATTAAAAAACTAGGGACTTTTGAGAAAAGAGTGTAAGAACATTTTTTGTTCAAAATAAGGTAAGAAATCTAAAAAAAGACCCTATTATGAATCGCCACAATTTTTTTCAAAATAAAAAATCTTAAAATTTAGTTTTTCATATTTATTTTAATTCAAGACTAGTTAGATTATGGTCTCAAGCTTAATATAGATTTGCAGAATTTTTAAATCTTTCGGGGGCATTGAAATGTTTTGGAACCATTTTGTATGAAAAATTCAGAAAATTTGCTAAAATATCCCTTGTTGCTACTTTTTAAAGAGATTAAATTTTGTTGAATAAATGGAGGTTGAAATTTGCTAAACGATGTAAAAAAATGACTACATGCTCATATTTAGTCTTGATCAACTGTGAACTTAAGGGTGTCAAAAAATCTGAAAAAATTCACATACATTCTATATACTAAGAAGGACATTGTCACCGAAAAAATAAATAAAAATTTTTTTGTAATCTCGACTTCCCAGAGAATTACCTATATATAAGTTATAATATAGTATCTATTCCTTAGCAGGATAGTAAACATTACAAGGACGTCTAGTACTTAGTCCCGTGCAACCAAAATAAGTCGTAAATTTCATAGTAATAAGTAAAATTGTACTACATCGTATTGGATTTACTAGACAGTCTAGTAATGATTACTAATTTCTTCTCTCAGTGTACATAAAAAAGCGCAGTAGTTTGCTATAATAGACCGTCTCGACAGTGGATTCGCAAACTATTTTGCGAAAGGGAGTAACTGATAGTTAAAAAGTTAAAAAGCTAGTAACTTTTAACTTAACTTACAAGGAAAAGATCAACCCTGCAAAACTCGGATTTTAATGAGGCTTTCGATACGCTTTCTGGTACCCAAGAATGAAGCATGGCATCCTTATTTTGTTCCAACGGGCCCTTTTATTCGAGATATGTGCTATTTTACTCTAATATACGGTATTTTAGTGAAAAAAGGCACCTCTTGTAGTGATTATAAATATGCATGTATTGACGCTAGAAAAAATGACTTGAAAGATAATAAAAGTAGGCAGAAATTAGGAGTAAAATAGCTTATATATCGAATATAAAGGCCCATTAGAATAAACTAAGGGTGCTATGCTTCATTTTTAGGTACCAGAAAGCACCTCCCAAAGCCTCATCAAAATCCGAATTCCGCAGGGTTGGTGTTTTTGTTAGTTAGTTTTTACAACCACCTATTTTTAACTTAACTAGTTAATTATATTAGAGTAACTTTTAACTTTTCAACTTTTTTATAACTTAATTGTACATTAAAACGACGTCCAGAAAAGATCGTTAGTTTTATATATACAATAATTAACAAAACAACGCTCAAACATCGCTGCTTTTATAGTAATTTATTTTAACTACGATTATATTCTTTATTTTAAGTTTGAGTTAAATCAACTACACAAATTTCTTAATTTTAAACCTTATGACGAAAATGTTTAAGGAAATATCTCAATTTTGAAGTTTTCATCGCCAGGATAATTTTCAAACTAATGTATTGTTTAGCAATAATGAGGAAGATAGCAAAAATATATTTATATTCTCTCAAAACGTATGAGATTTGTATACTTAAATCGAAAGTTTTATATTTAAGGTCGTTCTTCCATGATATTTGACCTCTTAGTATAAAATGTATACATATTTGTTTACATATTAGATTATGAGAAGTGTTTATAATATGAAAGAAAGGTACGTTAAGAGTGACCAAAAAACTATTTCGATATTACAAAATTGGATGTCGCGTCAACTAGAGAATGATTTCACAAAAGTTGTTTTTTGAAAGATTATAGGAGAACTCACCAATATATAATTTGAAAAATAGATAACATAAATAAGTTACAGTCAATATTATACTTGTACACGTACAAACTTACAAAAATGCATGTACCAACTTATATATAATTGACTGAACTTTGCAGGTTTTGATTATTTTTTAATTTTAAATTGAACTCTATCTAATTTTCTATCATATCAAAATATTCATAAAAAAGTAATAGCTTAAAAAGAGTGTGCTTTTTTATCATTGATGGTTTGACGAAAGATAATTTTTTACTAAAATTACAGAACGATAGGTAATAATCCATAACACAGTCATTTTTTCTCTGTACGTAATTTACTACAATTTTTTAAATATTTAACTTAAATGTAATCAGGTGTTAGTACGTAGATTCACTGAATTCCTAAGCATCTAAAATTTTGTGAACGATTTGTCATCATAGATTTCCGAGATAGAACCGTTTAAACTAAAAATGACGTTTTCGTGTACCTATAACAATAGGCCAGTCAAATAGAACATTTGACTTGAATTAATCGATACCCGAACTTTGACATGACAAATTTATGCAAAACATGTATCTAAGGGTGTGTCCAGATGGAGGACAAAAATATGGTCTGTCCTCTCTAGTTCGTATTCCATCGCTGTTTCGCTGTCCCGTTTTGAATTCCAACGTTGAAATGCATCTATACGTCTATACTCTCAATGCTCCACTGCAAGGGCTAAATTTGCTCCGAAGATCCGGAGTGACTTTAAACGGTTTTAACGTATCAAATCCCAACGATTGAATTCGAAACTGAACAGCGAAACAGCGATGGAACACGGATCAGAGAGGACAGACCATATTTTTGTTCTCAATCTGGACACACCCTAAAGATAATGTGTATGTTTTAAACCAGTGATTTGTTTGCTGGAGCTTGTGAAAAATCAAAGAAGGTTGGAAAACCCGATTTTTGACGCTTAACAGTGCTTAGATAATAGAATATATGAGCCGTTTCGCGTCAGATCTCCCAGGCCGAAAAGCGGTCGTGAAAACCTTACGTTTGGGCACTCGCTATCGGCATTATAATATAAATTTGATTGCCATAAGTACTAATATTTCTATTACAGAAATGTTACACCGCATTTTTAAAAGAATTTTCGCGACTTCGTGTATTGCTAAAATACCATAATTATCTATAAAATCGAGTCTTATGGATACTTTTAAAGAATTTTTATTATTTATTTTTTGTGAATGTTTTGTCAACTTCACAATAATATAGATTTAATCTGGTGCACGCTTCATATGCACGGTACATATTTACAAAGACAAAAGTAAAAATAAATAAACGCCCTTTGACTGGTTTTTTTTTAACCAATCAAGGATCTTTTATTCAAGGAAATAAGAAATCAAATAAAATCTAACTTATTGTATCCAATCTATCTTATTGTATTCAATATAAATAAAATTGAAGGAAAAAATTAAAGAAAATAAGAACAAAATCTTGCAAGATCTTGATGATAAAATCATGTTAAAATCTTGTCTGGCTCTAAAAAGTCGTATTCTTGTCTCGAAAATTTGACGTTTATGTTGTCTTGATATTATCTTGGTTTTCAAGACAAAATAAGACAATACCGATATTAATTTTATTAAGACTTGCGGAAGCCCTAGCTAGGAGGCTAGTGTCCACAGCCGGATCGACGCTGCATCACATATTCGTCGTTTAATGTCTCAAAAATAACGAAAAAGTCCGTTTTCTGAAAATAGCTATTTCGACGTAAGAAACACCTGAACTTTTGATCTGGAATATCAAAACAATTTTTAAAGATGCCGTTTTCGCGATATAACTCACTTTATGCTTATTCAAGGTCAAAACGCAAGAATTTTGATAAACAAATGTCACCGTCAAATAGCCGACGAAACTATACATTGAAAACGTATTGTATCGAATATTATATTATAACATATTGTAACGAATATATTTTCATTAATTAAAGTCTTCAGCAAAGACAATTAAAAGCTGGTCAGGAACTGTTCAATATAAAATTAATTACAAAATTTAGCATGATAACAAAATCTTTTAATACTCATTATGTTTTAAAAATATAATTTCTTGACGTTTTTTTAAACTTATATTTTTCTCTTTAAAAATCATTATAGAGTATCATAATTTAAAATACATTTCTAATCTCATTTTTACAATAATAAAAATTGTGTTTTAATAAAATTAACTGTTAAATTAACTTTAAAATTTTAATTTTTTAACTTAACTTTCAACTTTATTATTTTTTGCAGTTAATAACTGTTAACTTAACTGAATTAGTTTTAATTTTGATTAACTACTATATTATAAAACTTATTTGCAAAAAAGTTCGTATGTTGAGTCTAAGAGTTATGAAATCAGTTTCAAAGTAAAATGTCAATTCCGTAACAGGTCAGTTCTGTAACACTAATGAGAAGTATTATCAAAATAAAAGACATTTTCAATCATTTTTATAAAAAACTTATAACACCACGTGATTCTACGTCATAAAAATACATAAAAAGTCATACGAAGGTAACTCTTGTAAATTCAGGAGAATCAATTCAGTTTGGCGGCAAAAATCAACAATTTTTACTTATCCGCCGTTTTCATGCTTGTTTTGGGCAAGTTACGGCGGAATCACCCATAATATATAGCTATTTCTACTGTAACATTGTGATTGCCTGCGTGAAAATGAAAATTTCATAATGGAATTTGTCGTATGAACCTACTTGATGAAATAAATGGTTTTGGTTTCAATTATTCAATTATCTGTATTAAATATTAATAAACGTTGTACCCAATTCTACAATATTATTATTATATTGGCCATAAGCTAGTAGTAATGGTTAGCAGCAACAGAGCTTGCGTGGCCACAGCTATAGCACATAATCTCTCGTACGTCCCGTATATGGCGTATTCGCCCAGAGCACGACAGAAATTGTACACAAAAATAGCGCCATCTTACCGTCGAGTGACGTGATCTGGGTAGTACAAAATACACAGGCTCTAGGTATCGACATTCAATGAAAATAATTTTTTATAAGTTTCTGACAATCTGTGTGATATCAATTTTTTTTCTTGAATTGACATATGTATGTATTATTAAAATAAATTATAAGGATGTTCTCTGATTCATTAATAAAAAAAATATTATTTTCATTGTATGTCCATAAGAGCCTGTGTATTTTGTACTACCCCGATTTCGTCACTCGACCATAAGATGGCGTTATTCTTGAAAATAAGATAGCAGATACTATACCACATGCTCACCGCGAATTAAGTGTGGATACACACGAACACTGTCACAATTAGCTTTAAAGATTCTTTTTTTAATTAAAAACGTTCGAAACATCGAACGTCGGCACTGACAATAAATTTCACTCGTCGAAATCAATAATTGTTTCTATCCTTCTAAATAAAGGAATTTTATTAATTTCACCACTCGTGTTTACGTTTCATCATCACGCGACGTGGACTAGGTATTTTGTTTATGATAAATATATCGGCGTTGTTTTCTCCGCGCTCGACATATTTTGTTTACGAAATGGAGCAGACGGCACAATTACCTGCTCCTTCAGCATCAGCTGCGCGTTATCTTTGACACTGCGAACGTGCGCACGTGGCCCAGCGCGCGCCGCGATTGGTCGAAAAAGCAACACGTGCGTCACCGAATTGGCGCCGGCCAATCGCTCGAGCTCGGTGGGCTGTGGCTATTTATTCTTCTGAAAGAGGAGCAATTGCAAAGAAACCTGCAGAACGGCCCAAATCTGCGCCAGTAAACACCTCATCCTTGCCAGTGCGACAGGTTCGACAGTGATACTCGTAATACTTTATTTTACAAACGGAATCAACCGTACAACTTGGATATTAATCCAAGTATTCGGCAGTTTTATATAAAAAAGTGTACAGTTTTTCATCGAAGATGAACATAACCTGAGGAGAGCCTTCGAGATGCAGCAGAAATGTTGCTTCTGCTAGGAAAGAAAAAGCATTTGTCTGTAAAGATAATTAGTGGTGATTTTTGAAGCAATCATTACGTGATATGTTCAGAATAGCAACGAGAGTCCTATGTCGAAGGAATCTCACACTGTCTTCACCAACCAGCTCGACAACCTTTCAAAAACGTCATACCGAAGATGAAAAACCGAACTTGTCGAGTTCCAACAAGAACTCTCGTGTCACGGTGCTCAAGAAATATTGGATTTTTCGTTATGTCGACTACGTTAAGAATTACGAGAAAGTCCTGGAGAGGAACTTTCCAAAGACAATGTACGTGTACAGAGTTTTCAGTGTTGGTACAAAGGAGTTTTACCAGGACCTCAAACGGTATTTGCAGGTGCGCAAGAAAATCAGGAATCTTGGAGTCGATGCTCTCACCAGAGAGGAACTGCAATTGGCATTCACGATGCCAAAAGACTTGATAAAGATCTCTCCAGTTTTGTTGATATCAGCTGTGCCATTTACAAACTACATTATTTTCCCACTGGCATTTTATTTTCCTCATGTACTTCTGACATCTCATTATTGGTCTATTCAAGACAAACTCAATTTTATGCTAAAAGAGCACAAGAAACGGTTGATACATAACAAGCCATTGCTCAGATGTGTGCAGAGCCAAGTGAAAACAGTGCAAGATTCAGAATTACGTGCTACGTTCAAAGGTATTATTGCTCACTTGGGCAGTGGAACTCATCCAACAGTAGATGATATACTTTATTGTAAAAAATTATTTTCGAGTCCTCCTTATTCTTTAAACTCCATGAAGAGAAAACATGTTGTAAGTTATATTTACAATTTTAATTAATTTCAATTTATTTATTTTTTTAATCAATTGTTCATTTAAAATTGACTAGTAAAAATTATCTTTTTAGAAAGAATTACTTAAAGTTCATGGATTGAGTAGGTTTGTACTGCGAAGTAGGAGACAACTTCTTGAACGAGGTTTACTGATTAAACGAATGGATAATGCAATTCAACGAGAAGGAGGAGTCACCAAATTACCTTATGATGCTATTCGATGGGTAATTTTTTAAAAATATGTTCATAAATTTGATTATTTCATTTTTTATGTAAGTGTAAAAAAAAAATTAGATAACTTTGTTGTAATAAAGTAATAGATTATGCCAATTTATCTTTTTCCGAAACTACTGTTACTTGTTTTAATATATCTAGTAATTTTATTAAAAAGTAATGAAAATAATCAATTGGTGCATGTAAATTTATAGCTGATTTATTACCTGGTAATAAAATTAAAAATAATATTTTTTACTACATACTGGTAAAAGTTAAAAAAAAATCTTAAGTTAATACATTTTCAATGCAAGATTGACCATCAGATAATACAGCCAAAGGAAAATGTACTTTTTTTATACGCTTTTTTATTTTAGGAACAAAAAATTAGTGTCAAATAGTTTTAATAGCATATTTCCTTCTCTTTAAATCTGTGTGATAGTTAAAGAACCAGTGAAAAATAATTTGTCATTCTCCGTTTTTCTAAAAGCATTAACATAAAAAATATCTTTATTAATAGTTTTAAAAAATATATAATTTCATGAACTAAAATTATTTATATAAAAATGTTTTTATTTTGTTTCTAGGCATTGTCATTTAGAGGTGTGAACCCGGTAAACATGTCAACTGAGAGTATGCAAGTCTGGTTAGATCAATGGCTATTAATATCATCACAAGTTGACACAGACAGTATTTCTTTACTCTTACACTGTCCAATTTTACTAGCTTATAATCATGAGACTAATTGGACACTTTTATATCATGATCAGAAAAAGAAAAAATAATTAAACAATATTATTTTTAAAAATCATAATATTAGTTCAATCGTGCAGGGTTCATGTATAAAAATAAACAAAGCTATAATTTATGAGAATTTTGTGATAAAAGAATGACACTGTAAATATTGGAATAAAATATTTATTTATTTCCAAATATAATTTATTTAAATTTATTTATACATAATTTTTATATACAATAGTTCATAAAATATATTTATATTTATATATGTAAATTTATGTATAATGATAACATTAGTATCTGAGAATTCTTGTGTCACTTCAGAGTATGTTTCATGATATGATGTGATTTGAGCATTGAGCAAAGAATTGGCACTTCCTTTTTAAATTTAAAGATTGACACTTTTCTAAAAATAATTACTACTAAGTACCTTATTCACAACAACGTATAAAGAATGTTTTTGATTGAAAAATATTATTAAGACATTAAGTTAAAAAACATTTATAAAATAATCAATGTATATCACAGTTCATTAATAAACTATATACGATAATACTCTAGGATTCGTAATTCAACAATTTAATATTATGAAACTCTCACTCTTTGATTTATGTACAAAAAATAATCATGCTAAAAAATTATATACTGTCAATCAATTGGAATATACGCAGGAAGTGGACCAATAGGAGGTCTTCTTGGTCTATTACACAAGGTTTCCAGTTTCTCTTCGCAGTCTACAGAATCCTTAATATCAGTAACTACAGATTGTTCTAAGCTACTATCTTTCTTTTCACAAAAAACATTTGATTGTGTCATGTGCACGTCCTTGATAATTTGCATTTGTTTTAATAGTTTCTCCCTTTTCTGGCTCAAATCTTCGCTCGTTTCGTCATAATAACGTTTTCTACACTCAACAACTTCAGGCTTTGACGTTACTTTTTCCAGGTGTTTCGCGGTTGCCGCGTTGTTTTTACGTCGCGCACCTCCTTTGAATCTTTTTGTCTCTGTCAAGTGTGATTTGTGAGGATATGGACAAAACTTACCTTTACTGCATTTACCGCTTTTATCGAATTCCGGGCACGCGTGAATGTGACGCTTCTGACACTGTGCGAGAAAAG
Source organism: Gastracanthus pulcherrimus (assembly GCA_949152435.1). Taxonomy (NCBI): domain Eukaryota; kingdom Metazoa; phylum Arthropoda; class Insecta; order Hymenoptera; family Pteromalidae; genus Gastracanthus; species Gastracanthus pulcherrimus. The sequence continues at coordinate 34,130,649 of OX424576.1, read as the reverse complement.
AAGTCATGCATGCATTAGTACTGTAAGTAAGAGCAGTTTGAACCTATTCTTTTTTTCACTTGTTGTATGCCAGCTGGATAGCACAGAAATAATTTTTAGTGTTGTAAAAATTTTCCATGGACAGTTTCCAGTGCACTTTTCAAATAAACTTTCAGTATATAAAGTATAAGTAAATGATTGTTTTCATATGCATATTTTAGTTTTATTCAAACTAATATTCTTATTATTTAAAATAAGAGCAGTAAATAAATTATTTAAAAAAGTCAAATAAAGAAAATAAAGTTAAAAAAGAAAAAAAATTATCTTTTAGGTATACTTATTAAATTCATAGCACTATGAATAAAATGTTGTAGTAATATATTTTTATTCTTAGGATTAGTAGAATTGATTTTTGTTCCTGGATGAATATTTCAATAAAAAAACAAGAAATCAATGAAATTAATAAAAAGAAAAGTGAAAAATGTTTTTCATCTCACCTCATTAGCCTGTGGACAGTATCCTCGCAAGAATTCAACACAGATTGGACTCTTTGATGACACCTTCACATGTAAGTATGGACATCCTTCACGAGCACAGCAGCCGTCAAGGAAGTATTTGCACGTTGGCATCTTTTCTGGACCAACGTTATGAGATAGTGGACAGTCATCCAATAAACATTTGCCTTGGAGAAAACTAAATCAAACAACAAGTTGAGAATTACAAGAAACGTGCATCCTAGTCATTAAGACTTGGATGTAGAAAAAATGTCTAGTGAAATATTTTTTATAATGTAGATTCAATTTTCTGAAAAATTCTTTTTATGTTCACAAAAGTACAAATCAACGGATTTATACTTTTATAAAATGAAGAAAATTTTTCACAAAATTAAAAATATATTTATGCAATTACGTTTTTCAGAAATTTGTCAAATTATTTAGTATGCTATTTATTGAATATATTATATAAATTTTAAATAAGATTATATAATATATATTTTTTTAATTTCTAATATTGAAATTATGCTTTTCTCATGATAGTATATTGAAATAAATAATTAAATTTATCAAAAGTTGAAAAATGTAATCGAAGGATTAATTAAAAAAAAAAAAAATAATTAAAATATTAAATAATTTACTTTCTACAAACTGCAACTTGTTTCTTATCATGTAGTTTGGGACAGGTGCCTTTAAGCTGATTGGCACAGTAGCCAAATCTCTGAAACAGTAAACATGGCTGATTGTTTTTGCGCATTTTATTGCGCAGAATTTGTAAACTCCTCTGCTTGACCTTATTGCTGTAAACAAAAATTTCATTGAGTTTATTTTCAGAATAATTATAAATTATAAAACAACATAGTTTTTTACCTAACATTAGTTTTATAGCTTTTAACAGAAGTAATAGATGTATTCAATTTAACAAGAGAAGTATTAATTTTCTTTTTAGTTGCATCTAATTTTAAAAGCTTTTTGCCATTTTTAGCAATGTAATATTGAGTATTTTTGTTCGATGTTAAGCTGCGTCTTCCTACAATAAATTTTTTTGTTTATTGTGCCAAATAAAAAGATACAAAGATGTGAATAAAACTGTGGTTTTACGTTTTAGTGATACTGCACCAGGACTGCTGCGAACTAATTGATTTCGACTTGTTTTGTACATAATACCACCAATAGAAACTAGAGCGACTGAATTATCTCTAAAATAATAATTTTTTTCATTTTATAAAACCATTCAAATAATATAGGTATTATATATATCTTGCTTAAAACACTTACGACACTTTTTTTGTTGTGATTATTTTCTTTTTACATGGCGATTTTGATACTGATTTATTAATTTTACTGTACCAATGTGAATTAGTGCTACTTATAAACTTCAAATTATTTGTTTTTGATAATTGGTTCAAAGAAGTCAATATAACATTTTTTGGAGAACCTTTTGCTTTTCTCAATCCAGAGGATGAAAGTCTTCTTCTTAATGGTGTTATTGATTTTGATGTACTTGAGGAAGCTCCAGCTAACTTGGGACTTCTTTTTATTCTTACAAGTTTCCTTCGCGATAAAGCTACCAAGCTTGAATTTGGACTTTTTTTAAAAGTGGCACCATTTTTCACAAGTTTTGTTCTTGATCGAATTATGTAATTTGTAGATGATTTTCTTTGACAAATTGGAGTACTGGATATAACAGATTTCTTCTTACTAGAAGTGACTGTAGTGATAGATTTCTTTCTAACAGGAATATTTGAAGTATCAGCTGCATTAGAAACAGAAGAACTTGTTTTACTTTGCGTGACTGAAGCAGTTGGAGCAGATGTAGTTTGTATATGTGATGTATTAAGAGTGTCATGATTCTGTTGTGCAATTTTGTTTTCTTCAGGAACTTTAGAAATCAACTTTGTCATTAATTTTGGATTAACATGAACAGAACACTTGCTTTGGATGTTTGTTAGTGATACAGATGGATTATCTTGAAGAATACTTGTTGTAATCTGTTGTTGATTGAAAGATTTTGGATTAACGTGAACAGAACACTTGCTTTGGATGTTTGTTTGTGATACAGATGGATCATCTTGAACAATACTTCTTGTAAACTGCTGTTGATTGAATGATTTTGGATTAACATGAACAGAACACTTGCTTTGGATATTTATCTGTGATACAGATGTATTATCTTGAATAATACTTCTTGAAATCTGTTGTTGATTGAAAGATTTTGGATTCACATGAACAGAACATTTACTTTGGGTATTAATATGCATTACAGGTGGATTATCTTGTACAATATTTCTTGAAATTTGATTTTGGTTTTGAGAATTCGTCATATTTTGTATTAATTTTGGATTAACATAAATTGAAGGCTTTACTTGAACTCGAGGATTTATATGTATTACAGGTTTTCTTCTTGTGTAATTTGGGTTCACATAAACCTTACTAGTTGTGGATGTAGACAGTTTTTCTTGAGATTCATAATGCATTGTATTATAATAATCGTTTTCATTATTAAGATTGTTTACGTTATTTTGTACTGTTTGTGATTGGTAAGATGATTTAAATGCTGACCTCTCTTGCAGCTGCTTATGTTTCTCTAACAAACCTGCAATTACAATATTTCGTATATATATATATATATATCTAAATTTGACCTTACAAAAATTATTTATACATTTTGCAGCTTTCTTTACTCCTGCAGATACAGATCATAAAATTGCGCTTTTCGGAGCAAGGAAAATTCGGTTAATGATTCATCATCAAGGACAAAGGAAAGGAAAACGGGTACAAAAATCGGGCCAATTTCGCAAGAGAAGAATCTGGACTTACAATTCAATTGTGACATTTCGTTCAGCATATTATACTCCATTGTGTAGATAAAAATCCGATTGATACGAGCACTATGCGGATAAATCTAAGGCTTATAGTTATAATCGTAAAAAAATATTTTTTCTCTTTATTTCCTTCTTGAACGTAATAAATGTATTCACTGCGCAGAAGAGACTGCCCATACGAAAATGACATCGAAAAAGGAATGGCAAGCGTCACGTAAATACAAAGGAGCAGCGGCCAATCAAACAGAGGCTTCAACGGAAAAACGACGCTAGTCAAAATTAATACTTTCAACATTTAAAATTTTTTCGCTTACAGCTACAAAATGTATTTTTTAGTAATTAAAAAATGTAGTTTCCTAATTTAAAAAATATTTTACATAAATTGAAACAATATCTTAATAGATTTATTAGAAACAAAGTAGGAGTTTTGTATTCCACAATGTCTCACTTGACTCACGCACATGAAGCGCCGTGACCGCGTAGCCAGTCGGATCTTTCACTTCCGGCGATCATGGTAAGTGCATCGCTCGTCCACGCTCTTGGTAAATTTTTCCTCTTTCCACTATTAAGACCTACATTTATAATATTTTCATTATTTTTATTTAATTATTATTGCAAAAGCTTTTGTTATTCAAGTTATTTCAGATAAAGTATTTATTATTTTTTATTTTTTTACATATCAGTCTTAACCTCTTCGCCGAAGCTAGACCACATGGTATGCTTCTTGGCATTGGAATGGATACTTTATTTTTATTAGATTCAGTTTAACTGAAAAATAGACAATTATTTATACAATTTTCATTTAAACTTTTATATTGTTTATTAACTGTTTATTATTGGTTAAGTTTTTTGTTAACATTTGTATATATTGGGAAGGGTGTTAGATTACTCTTCAACTTGCTAACATTCAATTGAACGTTAACAGCTTCTCTTAAAAATTAAAAACATAAATACTGAAATTAATAAAATAATTAAGCTTAATTGATTATTTTTTATTTCAGCCTTTCGAAAGGTTTGTGGAGACGGGCCGAGTTGCCTATGTCAGCAATGGACCATACCAGGGTAAACTGGTCAGCATTGTTGATGTCATCGACCAAAACAGAGTGAGTTTAAAAATTTATTTTAATATTTTTTGCAAGTTTATTAGAAATTATTTTATCTTTTATTTCTGTCTAAGGCAAATATATTAAAATATACATTAGAGTTATTGAATGTTAATAAATAAATATTACACATAGTAAACATTTCCATTAGATTGTAGTTAGTTATACACGCAGTTAAAATAATTAAAGTTGAATTTTATGATAAGAAATATTATTTTCAATATGATGAACCTTTATTCTTGATAGGAATTGCCGGCTGACACATAAATGAAGCCAATCCATTATCTGAAATTATCATAAAATAAAACTATTAGATTCAAGTAAAAGTTAACAATTGTCTTAATAATTATTATAAATTACAGGTTTTGGTTGATGGACCAGCTTCCAAAATTCCCCGTGGACAGATGAGGTTAAGTGATCTTCATCTTACGAAGTTCCGCCTCAAGTTTCCTTTCACTGGCTCTACCCGTGTTGTACGAAAAGCATGGGAAGCTGGCAAAATTGATGAAGAATGGCAAAAGACCATGTGGGCAAAGAAAGTTGAAGCCAAGAAGAAGGTATTGTACAAATATTGATGCACATTTCATTCACTTATTAATATTATTAAGAATGCTAACTTTGAATATTTTGTTTTACAGCGACTCGAACTCAGTGACTTTGATAGATTCAAGCTTCGTAGGGCAAAGCGTGTTCGCAACGTGTTGAGGACAAATGCTTTCTTCAAACTGAAGAAAACATCGAAGAAAGAGAAAGCTTCAAAAACTACTAAAGTCACTAAAGCCACTAAACCCACTAAAGCCACGAAACCCGCAAAGAAACCAGTGGCAAAAAAATAATTGTTTATAATTTTCGAAAATAAAATCTAAAATAAAACAAATACATCGACTTTTTAACTTATATTCATGTCAAACATTGTAATTACTGTTTTCCATAAAATACATTAATTATTTTTTATTTTGTATTTTATTTTTTTAAAAGCACTTGTGCTTTACAAATTTATTTAAAAATTTCCTTAAATTTTAAATAGATTTTTAATTTAAATTAATAATAATTATAAAAATTTAAAGAACATGCTTTTAATTCCTTAAAAGTGACATTTTTTTGTCAGTAAAATAAAAAGTTTTATTTTGATTTCTGAATCAAGTTTGTTAGAATTTGATTTTTTTCAAGTTCATTTAGTTTTATTTTTATTTACCAAATAAAAAAAAATAATTACTTATTTTTCGGAGAGATAAAATTTTGTAGTTTTCTGTTCTATTCGCCTTGGTGAAGGTAGCACGCGCCAAAAGCAATGTTAAATTCCCATAAGGTGGCGACAGTTGCAAGTACAATAATTATGGTGCGATACATTGCAGAGATAGGGAAAAGGAATGTTTTATTTACGTTGTACAATATCTTGAGATATTTACAACAAATAATGATTTGTATAATATGTTTCTAACTACGAAAGAAAGTTTTTAAGATAAATATATTGCCTAAATACTTTAAATATCTCAAAAAGCGATAAAATTGTTGTTTTCCCTATCTCTGCAATGTATTGTACCATAATTATTGTACTTCCAACTTTCGCCACCTTATGGGAATTTAACATAGCTTTTGGCGCTAGTGCTACCTTCGCCAAGGCGAATTATAATGGGTTCTGAAGTAACTTAATTCAGTATGCTGAAGGTTTATTGGCGTGAAATTTAAATCCAAAAATATACATTCTAACATTAAATGAACAATAATAATTCTTATTTCATATGAAAGTGTATTTAAAAGTGATTCTTTAAACGTAATAATTCCTTTGCGTATACGTTGTGTAACATAATTATTTTTTGTAAAATTTGTATTAAATTAATTCTCGTGTATTGTATACAAATATTTCAATTATTTTCTCGAACTTTCTGTAGCATGCAAAACATGTAATACTTAATAGTAGATGTCGACACGGGTGCGGAAGTAGATTATTGGTCTCATGCGACGTTTTTTGCTCGAGCGAAGCAAAATCGAAGAGTCACATGAGGCAAATAATCTACTTAAGCACTAGTTTCGAACCGTATTTTGTACCACGAGCGCCGAAAAATCATATCAAAGTTGTGATTTTGAGGTTAGAGTGGTATAAATGTAATTTTGTGGATTTCAATTTCGCGCCTAGAATCCTCCAGCGTACTGGTGGCCCTCTATGCTGAATTAGCCGGCTCAGATCCCATATGTTACTGGGAGTTTCAATTTATCACCGCTATGTAGCGCTTCTTTCTAGAAGTTTATTTCATCATGACGTTTGTGTTGTGTACAATGCATAATAAAAACTGTATGCAAAAGTGATTCTATTTTGATAATTTGATTATTTGTTTGAAAAAAATTAAAAAAGAATATAAGAAATGCATAAAAATAATAATGCAGATCCAAAGGCTAGACCAGAACCACCAGTTGAACTAGAAAGTCAAATTGTTATGCGTTTACCTCCGGTAACTATTTTCTAACCTTTCATTAACTACAATTCATTTTGATTTAAGAAATATCTATTTATTAATTTATTATTTATGATTCAATATTATTAGGAGCCTGCAAAAATTCTTAGAGAAACCTTACGAAATAATTTGCCTCTCAAAGATAGACTGAGTATTAAACTAGAAAATGACTTACGATATGGAGAAGTCAGATTTGATCAATGGATACTTCATGCAAAAGTAAGATTTTCTTTATAATACACAAATAAGAATCAAAGTTTTCTATAAATATTTTGAGGGCACAACAACCTATATATATGGGTATTAACTTTTGTTTACTGTTGTGTGGCATGGCCCATATGTGGGTCATAAGGTTTCTATAAAATTTTTTCATATGAAATGAATATAAAACCAAATTATTTAGAAGTTAATTTTATTGTTCCGCATGGTTTTAAATACATTCAGAATTCGTTCTACTGTTTGCATCCAATTGCTAAAATCCAAAAATAAATACTTTAAGTTATTATAAGACTAGATTTAAATTAGTATAAAAATTGTTTCCATACTGTAAGCAAGAAGACTATTATACGTTGACGTCCCTCAAAGTGTTAAACTTTATTTTGATATATGCAGACTGACATTTTTTATTTTATAATAGATTGTAGATTTGCCAACAATTGTTGAATCTATGAAAACTATTGATAATAAGAGTTTCTATAAGACTGCGGATATTTGTCAAGTAAGTATTGAACAATTAAAATGTTAATAATCATTCATTTGTTTTATAAACTAAATGTTTTAAAATTGCAGTTACTTATCTGTAAAGAGGAAGATGATCAAACAACTACAGATGAAGAATCACCTATTCGGCAAAAAAAAAAAGATCCAACTAAAGTTGATAAAAAGTTTCTTTGGCCTCATGGTATAACACCACCAACAAAAAATATTAGAAGACGAAGATTTAGAAAAACACTTAAGAAAAAGTATGTAGAAGCACCAGAAATTGAAAAAGAAGTCAAACGATTACTAAGGGTCGATAATGATGCTGTTAATGTAAAATGGGAATTAATATGTGAAGATGAAGACCAAACTAAACCAAATATAGTATCATCAAGTGGAACTGTCAAAACCAAGAGGGAGAATTTAAATGATACTTCACAAAGTGTTGATGTTGGTAAGTAAAATAAAACTTTGAAACAGTATTTCAAAGTTTGGCACATGTCTTTTATTATTAATAAATGATCATGTGTAGTCTGTATTTACTACTATAGAAATAAATTGATATATCATTTATACATTTCTTCTTCAAATTAGCTGAGCACGACATCTTTGGAGAGGCAGTTAGTGATAGTGAAGATGACGATGAAGAGGCTCATATTAATGTGATGGAGTTAGATGAAAATAGTCGTTTATCTGTTGATAGTAGAGTTTCTGATTCAAATTCCTTGCAAGTTGGATATTCAGAGCAATCAGCAAATGTACCATCTATAAGTAGTGGTCCATTAGTAACCGAATTTAGTAAAGAAATGTTTGAATCAGAAGAAACTATAGAAGATATTAAACTTGATATTGAAGATGTAAAAATACCAAAAATAGAAAGTTTGGATGGTTTCGATATGTCTGAAAGCTACTCTGAGTCTCAAAATGCAATGATGAACAAAGGTAGGATATTTTTTTTCCATACTAATAATTTTATTTCTCATAAAAATCTTGAATGCATATTATATTCTTACAGATTCCATTCAAGCTCGTCGTGAGCAATTACAGGCTGAACTTGCTAAGTTACAAGAGCAAAGACGGCAACAAGAAGATACTGTTGTAAATATTGAGAACATGAAATTGCGAGAACGTTTCCAAGAAATCATTGATAATTTCCTCGCCCAAGAAGCTCAAAAAATTCGAGAGGTATGGCTGACAATTTTTCAAAGAATTTTTTTATTTAATAGTTATGTATTTAATAGTTATGTTATAGACATATCCGTACATAAATGGCATACAATTTTGTTCTAAGAAAAATAATATTTTATTTTAGCTTAACGAGCTTGATCTAGAAGATGCAGCGTAGTTTGTAAATAATACAATTTCATTGATGGAAAACTATAAATTTATAAATCAGAATCTATCTGAGAACACCTAAGGAACAACATATAAATTTGAAGGCGTGTAAAATGGACTCAGAATGAGGGAGAGAGAAAAGAAGAGACAGAAACTAAACCAACGGAAATTGAAGATACGTGATATTTAGTTTTGTACATGTATAATTCATTAGAGTTATCTTTAAACAAATTAGAAAAATTATTTAAAATGAAAAATAATGTCACCATTTTCATTTGTATAAATATACATATTGAATTAGAAAAGTTGAAATTTATTTTCAATTGATTTCATAAACTTTGAATCATTTCATGTATCTGTACATCGCTTGAAATGCATAATAACCGAAGATAACATTGATCAGTGCATTTTTTAAAAGTCCAAGAAGCTTTTCACAAATCAATATAGAACATTCAAAATCTAGCCAAACGCTTCCTCCGCACTGAGTGCGCCACATAAATCTAGTCAGCAAACGTGAACCGGTCAACGTATAAGCGCTTTAATAAAGTTTCTCTCCCGGCTCATCTCCGCGTAGCATCCATCGACTCGTTTGAGAGCGCGCGCGCGCTGCAACAGCGGAAGCAACGCTCTATTTTTTTTATCTCCTATCTCTTCAGCCATGGGATAGCAAGGGATCGGACTGTACATACGTACGTGCGTCTATTCGCGCTATGTATTAGCTCCTCTCCTGCAGAGACCCGACGCACGATTGAATCAGTGGTGGTCCCGCGCTATAGGGGGAACTGCACTGATGCTCGCTCCTCTCTCTCTCTCTCTTTCTCTCTCTCTCTCTCTCTTTCTGTCTGTCTGTCTCTCTCACACGGATATCGTGCAATCGCAATTTGCGCTACGAGCAATTTGCCAAGGACGAACCGCTGCCGTGGTCCGAGAGAGCGAAAAAGAGAGAACATTAATGATGTGCCGCTGCTGCTGCTTTAGCTGCTTATGCAATTCAGCTCACTGGCTGCGTGTCTGTATAAAAATGTAATGGCGTTTCGGAGGGACAAGGACGACACGGAAAGCTCGATCGGTGCGGAGCTTGCAGGTGCCGGCTGTTTCTATAAAGAGCGCCGGTCAACTAATGTGTGTTTAAAGGGGATATGAGGTACTTGTGTGAGTCAAGATTTGTTATACCTCACTATGTAGCATTCATTGCCTTTTCTGTTTTATAAGGCAAGTTTTACTTTTATTAATAAAAAATCATTCGATTTGATTTTAATGTTCTTTTCCACGCCTTGCATTTTCAGTTAATCATTATATAGTTTCAGTCCTCGGTTTTAACATGACTTTGTTTATATCATATTCTGATAGATTATAGCATACTTTCTTTGTGAACTGTTTGATTTTTTGCAATATATCCAAAATTAAAGAAGATATAGCGCTTCGGTCTGACGTCATTTAAAGGAATGTAAATAAGCTATAACTTTCTTGAATTCAGCTTTTTTGAAATAATTCGATTCTCTACCTGTATCGAAGACATCGCCGAAAAAAGAAAATTTATGTTAAAACCAAATTTGGTATTATAATCGGCTGGAGTTAATTTTTATTGCAGTTAAGTAGTTATAAAGTCGAGTTGTTAAGTAATAGTATTTAATTATATGCGTCTTCACTTTGTATGCAGGCTTTTTCATGTCCTGAATTGAGTTCGATAATACATACCTAAAATTAGTTTAAAAATATTCTAGTATACACTTGCCTCTTTATGATGATAAAGTTATCCGTGCCATTTTATTGGCTATAATTGCATCTATTTACAGTATATTACAGATAGTAATTCTACAGCAAATTTTTTTAATCTAGTTATACTATATAAAAAAGAATCTAAAATATTACATATTATAATGAAAGTATTTTTTAAAAACATGATATTGTCTTTCTAGACATGGCACTAATCTACTTAGTTATACATTTCGTATACTGTTCATACCTTTATTTTGATATAAACTACACTCTAAACCTAAAAGAAGAAAAATTGACGTTAGAAAGAATAAATATAGCATTTTATTCTTATCGCATAGTATAAAACGCTGATGTTGTTCTTTAGCGAACTTGACATTGACTTTAAAATATTAAATCGTACAAATTATTTTTTTGTAAAAAATAAATTTCAGCTTTTATTTTTTTGTTTTAAGAGGACGTTGTATCTACTGTCCTTCTCTAAGCACATTTATGCTAATTATTCAAATAGTAATTTGTTAATTGAAAAACTAAAAGTTGCCTTTGATTCATCTTAAAATGTTTAATATTTTCAGACCTAAAAAAGTACCTAACATTATTTATTTTTCGAGAAATCTTCGGAATATGAAATCTAACCTTAAGGTGATGTTAAACCTTAATGTGTTACTTGTAAATACGGGGATCCACTTTTTTCATTCATTTTTAAACTTTAAGAAAATATCTCTCTAAAAAGTTGTTCTTTTTGATTGGAATAACAACTTTTCATAGAGATATTTACTCAAAATTGAAAATGGAATGAGAAAAGTGGATCCTCGTATTTGTCGGTGACAGGTAGCTTTAGCATCACCTTAATGTTGAACCAAAAGAATAAAAGTGGAATTTTATTCTTCACAAAAGAATAAAACCTGAATTTTATTCTTTACGAAAGTAAAAAAGCTGAACTTTATTGTTTACAAAAGAATAAAAGCTGAAGTTTATTATTTATAAAAGAATAATTTGTACAATTTAATCTTTTAGGTAATTGTCAAATTCTCGAAAGAATAAAATCAGTGTTTTATATTTTGCGAAAAGAATAAAATGCTATTTTTATTCTTTTTAACGTCAATTTTTATTCTTTTAGGTGTAGAGTGTACTGTGTGATCGCTGTTGAGTTTAAAACTGGGTAGCACGTGTATCTCGAGATTAATTTTATAAAGTAGTAAGTAATATAAAAATTTTAAATTCAAACGATAATAAAAACTTTTATCTACGCGGTATAATGTTGATGGTCGATAAAGACCGTTCGATCGATTGCGTATTATCTTAATTTCGAGCTACTTAAGTATTGTACTGTTTTAAGGATTATGTATGACTGTTGGAAGATCACAAACGAAGAGAATCTTGATTAATTGTGTAATATATATATATATATATATCCTGATATGAGTCTTGATTAATTGCGCAATCTCGAATATGAACTGTGCGGCTTTTGAACTTAGGTGACTGATGATTATGAACTCCGTTTATTAGGACAATTTTTTTTATTAAATTGGTCTCTTTGGCTTGAGGTAACGTATATACACTTTTCGTGCAATATTCCGTTACCAGACTAATTTTGGGCGATTAAGTACCCTTTCTTTATCAAATATATTGATTCTGATAGACTTAACAATATATTTATTAATTAAAATTCGAGGCCCCAGCAAAAAAAATAAAGAGAAAACCAATCAATAATTAGGATAAATGCGGTCAGCCATTATTAGTAATAAAGTGCTATATTAATGTTCTTTAGAATCTTTTTACAGAAGTTTATTCTCGTAACTTATTTGATATGCAAGTGTAACGATTTAAAAGAATCGCGTGGTAAAAACAGGATCAGACAACTGACATAAATAATTCACGCTACAGTGTCTAACGTTTACGAGCAAGCAAGGAAAAGCTTCGTCCCATTTCTGTAACAAGGGGAAATGAGTTATCATCATTACTCGATCGGTGGACTAATATGTATGCTATTAATTTCAACCATTTAACCTCAAGGGTTATACAGCCATATGATGACGTGTTATTTTTAAATTAATACTTTGGCTTTAAAGTTAAAATATGGATATTAATTAGAAGATTCGACGAGTGTTTTTCACAAGAGTTGGTTTAAAAGGTATATTGTGCATCCTATTGCTTTCTAAAAATGTTTACTATTTTTTTTACTTTCCACCTGCTTTTCAAGGTTTCGATGTTTTAGTTAATATGCGAACAGTGTTGGTAAAGTGACCACTTATCAGTTCTTATGGTAAAGTCGTATAGTAAGTGCTTCACAAAGTGAAGACTAACCCACCAGAGATTTCCTGTATGTGTTATTTAACTACATGGTGCCGTAGCGTACGTCTTGGTGTCGATATTTTGTGATTAGTAGGTCTGGGAATTTTGAGGAAGCAACCGCCGTTTTTATCGGCGTCGATTGCCTTTTGCCTTACAATGAATTCGTATGGCCATTTTACCAACCGATAAACGTCAACGAAAATTGCAATTTTCGCATTGAAAATTAACTCTACGGCAAAAACTGGCACATAAATATAACTTAAACATAATAATGGAAATTATATTTGATGTACCGAAGCTAAGATTACTGGGTACTACATACACTTGTTCACACAATTATCTCGACATGTCTCTCTACGGTAAGTACCCTGTGTAAATCCCATTCATTCATCTTCATAACACTCTTGTAAAACTATTTTAATTTGTCCTATCGTCGCCTTGATCTATATTTTGTTTCCTTACAAATGCCCTATGTGCTGTACTTCAATTCCTCATTCTAACAGGTACCTAGCTAATAAACCCATATCATCCTAAGTCTTGGGAATTAACCACACTAATATAATATTCTTCACTCGCCAATAAAGTCTAATTTATTTCTCCCACGAATACCTTTCTTAGGACTCTGTTCTCAAATACTGTGTTTATTTCATAATCAATCACGCAAGAATTAAGGGCTAAAAAATTTGAATGAAACTTTATACTCATGTAAAAATGTATCCTTTTCTTACGTTTATAATGTACTATTTCACCAGAGAAGAATGGCCCAAATATCCATTACAGGCCTAAAAGTTGAATGACTAACTTTTCATGAAAACCTCACTAATATAGTCAAGTTGTAAAGTATAGCATCCTTCTGTAAGCAGATATAAAATTTTCAAAAATTTTTCACTTTATTTTGACATGTACAACTATACTATAATCACTCATGTAAATGTAGGGCACCATTAAATTTGTATTATTAACGCGCGTTAAAATTGTATATGGGCGATTGTCAAGAAAACGGTAGTTTTTCACCTAATTTTTTGACCAAGCTAAAAATCTCTTTTTTAGTATTAATTTGGGATTTAAGTTGTTATTTATGGTAAAATGAGACAAACTTTTCTTGAAAACAGCAACGGGTGACAAAAAAGTTTTTACATGTATTTTTTGTGGAAATTTTACTAGATCGGCCACGGTAATTACTCTTTTTTAGAAAAATGTATGTAGTTTTATTTTAGTGTAACAAAAATACTTTTCCGCATAGTATGCACATATACCTACGTTATTACATCAGAATACCGCATATTTGTTCATATGTAAATTACCAATAATGTTTATGATCACGGTAATTACGTATCTTTTTAGCTTTTGGAATTTTAAAACGAAAAACGATAAAACTAACTATAAAAACTGCAAATAAAAACCGGAACGCTCGGTTACGTAGTCGTAAATTTCGAACTTCTTAAAAAATTAGAACATATTGTACGATGATGTACTTTAAAGTCTCATGGGTTAGATATAATTAAATTCTAAAGTTATTGTTCAATAAATTCAGAATTACGCGAATTGTTCGATGGCGACAGGCCACGGTAATTACTTTTAGGCGATACATATCACTTGTGTGTTAAAAATATAGCATAGTTGCCTTAGTTTTGTGTTTAAGATGTTCAAATGCATTGTTTTTAAGAACCTTAAACGTTTACCAGACCGTAATAATATGTCCTTTCTACTCAGTGTATTGACGACAATACCGTTATATTGACAATCACCCATATTCGGCACTAGAAAAGTGTCTGAAAATCTGAATTTCTTCAAGATTTTGGTAGTGACGGTAACCAATGTCAAAACAATGTGAAAAAACTTGAAATTTGACATCCGTTAACAGGAAAATGTTATACTTTACGACAACTGGCCTATATCAGTGACTTTTTAATGAAAAGTTAAGGGGATGTCGGAGCTAAAATCGTGTATTTTCTTTTAAAAAACCTACCAATTTGTATATTTTTTACCTTCGTTGGACCTTATATGCCTCCATGGCAAACCAGACTGTTTTCAAAGACTTTAAGGGGATGTCGGAGCTAAAATCGTGTATTTTCTTTTAGTGATTACTTTTAAAATATAGAATGCAGGGAAACCTTAAGAGCAGAGCACCGTAGTGCTTTTTATAATAAAGCTTTTACATGCAAGATAAAGTTGATCTGATGAGTTATTTTTCTGATTAATTGGAAATACAATAGGGTGTTTATGCATTGAAACCTAACCTCAAAATTGTAATCATACCAAACTTTTGCTAATAACTTCTTTTAATGTAATTTTAATGTAAGATTTAGAGCTGAGCACCGTAGTGCTTACTATAATGAATCGATCTGTACAAGATAAAGTCAGTTGGACTTGTAGTTTTTACAAACAATTGGAAATACAAAATAGGTCGGACAGCAAAAGGGGGGGGGGGGGGGGCTCCGACATCCCCTTAAGGGGGCACACCATCTTTAAAATGAGAAACAAAAAAATTGATTAGAAATTTTTATTTTGATATTTATTTTAATAAGGGTTTTTTTTCCTGAAAGTATACATAAAAACCTACCAATTTGTATATTTTTTACCTTCGTTGGACCTTCTATGCCTCCATGACAAACCAGACTGTTTTCGAAGACTTTAAGCACTGTCCGTAAGATTCCAAGTCTACGCATGGATGGATTGGGCTAAAAATTTATGGAGTAACTCATTATAGTAGTACTTTTAGTATGAACGTAGGGATTGAGGATTTGAGCGAGTAGAAGTATTTTTTTATATGAACATTGTCAATATAACACTTATTTTTTAATAATTTTATCACTTTTATAGATGTAAAAATAATTCTACTCGTTCAAATCACAATCCCTACGTTCATACTGAAAGTACTACTATAAAGAGTATCTCCATAAATTTTTAGCCCAATACATCCATGCGTAGACTTGGAATCTTACGGACAGTGCTTAAGGGGATGTCGGAGCCCCGCCCCCCCTTTTGCTGTCCGACCTATTTTGTATTTCCAATTGTTTGTAAAAACTACAAGTCCGACTGACTTTATCTTGTACAGATTGGTTCATTATAGTAAGCACTACGGTGCTCAGCTCTAAATCTTACTGTAAAATTACATTAAAAGAAGTTATTAGCAAAAGTTTGGTATGATTACAATTTTTAGGTTAGGTTTCAATGCGTAAACACCCTATTGTATTTCCAATTAATCAGAAAAATAACTCATCAGATCAACTTTATCTTGCATGCAAAAGCTTTATTATAAAAAGCACTACGGTGCTCTGCTCTTAAGGTTTCCCTGCATTCTATATTTTAAAAGTAATCACTAAAAGAAAATACACGATTTTAGCTCCGACATCCCCTTAAAGTCTTTGAAAACAGTCTGGTTTGCCATGGAGGCATAGAAGGTCCAACGAAGGTAAAAAATATACAAATTGGTAGGTTTTTATGTATACTTTCAGGGAAAAAAACCCTTATTAAAATAAATATCAAAATAAAAATTCCTAATCAATTTTTTTGTTTCACATTTTAAAGGTGGTGTGCCCCCTTAACGCTTGACTTCTGGGCCTGTAATGGATATTTGGGTTTTTTCTGGGTGATTTTTTTACATGAGTATAAAATTTCATTATAAATTATTCTATCAAACACTAAAATACCAATTATTATTTCAGATTTAAGGTGTACATTGCGCCGTATTAATAGATTTTCTTAGTTTCGATCTCCAAAATAATGTAGGTCTTATACGAATTATTATCGAAAATTACCCGAGCTCGTTGGGCTGGTCTAAAATATGAAACAATGATTACCCGAGAGAAGCTGGGTATCAAAAGTTTAGTTTAAAATTAATGTAAAAGTGGTTAAAATAAACTTTTTTGACAGTTTTATACCCTGGTAGAAGATTATCTAGTTTTGTCTACGTTCTCTGTTATAATTTATAGAAGAGGTGTATATTTAGGAATCCATAATTGTGCATGTTGGGGTTTCGAGTCTGAAAATTTGTATACATAGTTTATTACTAAATTCAACCTTTGTACATAATATTAAAAACATGTTTTGAGACTTAAGAAATCAAAATACATTACTTGTAGAAAATGGATGTGCGTGCGTGCGTACGTGCGTGCGTTTGTGTGTGGGTGGGTGCGTGAGTGCGTGGGTGCGTGTGTGTGTGTGTGTATCTGTGTATGGACGTGGATCAGCATTAATTTGCATATACACGGTGAAACTTAATTTTTCAGGGCTCATGTTTTTGTTTTTTCTTAAAGAACTGCGGCACAATAATTATTTTTCTATTTTTCGATGCTTTTTGGTTTTTATAGCGGTTTCTCGATTTTTAGGTTTTAGATTTTCGGGTTTTTTAATACATTAGAATTAATATCATCAATTCAGCGAAAATGTATTGGAAAGAACATAAAATTACTTAACTTTTCCGACTTGAATGAATAAGGTCATTCCCTTGTTTTGAGAAACTTGTTTTTAAAAAGTGTCTGTATATATGTATGTGACGAAAAATTTGTGGAACGATAACTCTTCAAGGGAAGCAATTATGCAGATATATGAAGTATCGCTCAACTTAGAACAATTATTTTAAATTTTTTTTAAAAGAAAAATAAAAATATAAATTTTTTAAAATTTGTTAAAATTAAGAAAAATTATTTTTTTTTATAATAAAAATATTTTGAAAATATATATGTTTTTATAAAGTACACGTGATATCCTTTTAATTGATATATTTAGCAATTATTTTAATTTTATTTTTAAAAGAAAAAGAAATATATAAATTACCTTAATACTATTTTAGAGGAAGAAATATGATTAAATTCAGAAATAATTTTTTAATCTATTCTAGTACACGTGATTTTCTTCTGATTGATATATAGTTCAATTATTTTTTTTTTAATTATTATTATTGTAAATAATAATAATAATTAATAATAATAATAATAATAATAATAGTATTAATATTTATATTGAAAATATGTACATTTTCTTACGTATTTACTAAAATCGTTAATTTTAGAAAATTCAGAAATAATTTTGTAATCTATTCTTATGGACGTGTCTATTCTCTAGTACACGTGATTTTCCTTTGACTGATATATCTTGCAATTATTTTAATTTTTTTTATTAATTTTAAAAAAAATTTAATTTAAATTCTTAATAAACTTATACTTTGAAATTAATGAACTTTCAGCGTTCAGACATGTTGAATGACAATATTTAAACGCTTGTGTTTAATAATTTAGTTTTATATTCATAATACTTTTGCCTACGTCTTAAAATATATATGTTTACGTGATTGAAAATCGCGCTATTTTTCTTAAGGTGATGTTAAACCCCGTGTTACTGGTAAATACGGGGAATCACTTTTTTCATTCATTTATCAATTTTATGAAAATATCTCTATGGAAAGTTGTTCTTTTTGATTGGAACAACAACTTTCCATAGCGATAATTATTCAAAATTGAAAATGAAATAAGAAAAGTGGATCCTTGTATTTGTCGGTGATCGGTGGCTTTAGCATCACCTTAATACCGGCCTATTGTGCATTTCATTAAGTAAGCAGTATTAATGATTAGCGACACGCGTGTCCATAATAACCGCATTATGCTTTCCGCCGAGCAAGGAAAAAATGGCTGCATCGCTTTTGTCTCGCTTTTGCGCACGGAAGTGCAACGAGAAAAACGAATCAAAGGAAGCCATATAGACATAATAGAGAACATTGTGTACATCGTTGCAAAATTAATTAGTGGCCGATATATAAGTATGCAGTCTTTAAGTTGTGCGCTGGACCAAAACAAAAACGCAATAGTTTTACCACGATACTTATTCGCGTGAACATTAATAGATTAATGTATAGATTACCTCGCGTGTGTCATGTACGATGACATGTTGTCATAGAAAATCACTATCATCAATTGCATATTTGTTTATATTATTTCTAACATGTTATGTTTTTTCATTTGATGTGACATTATTTTTTGCTCCCCGGAAATAGTATTAAATAAATTTGTTTTCTAGCATAAAAAAGATTGTATTAGGTATGTTGAAATTTATAATTCGTACTTTTGAGATACTGCGTAAATTATAACATTTTGTTCAAAATCTTGTTACATTATTGTTTAAGTAATTTTGTCATAGATCAAACTTGTTCACTATTCTGACCATTAACTGGACCATAAGCGTAACAGATGGTGCATCGTAGAATACTATAGAAAAAATATGGAGAAAAATTAATTAAGACGAAAAGTGATTAACATTTTTAACTGTACAAATAAATGTACCATTTATCTATAGTCTTATACCTTTGAAAATTAATTCTTAAAAGGACGAAACGAGAATTTTGATAACAAACTGGTATCTATGCATATTTAAAATATAAGGTGGTAAAGCACATAAAAAACGTGATGCTGTCAACTTATAATATAAATTCTGCGAATCGTGTTGTGGATTGATACGCGATTTATGTGGATCTCTTTTTATCTAATATTTCATACTACTATTTTTTGTATACGTTCTTCTCAACGTTTGATTAAGAAGCATATTTTTACTAATACGAAGAGTAACGCATCTAAGCGTTTGCAGCGAAAAGTATCGCTATTCTGAGGTTTGCGACAAAGAGTATCATGGTTCAAAAGTTTGCGACGAAATTTTTAGCACCAGCTAAATGGGAAAAATAGGTATGAAATCTATCATCTTGATAATACCACATGTTTATGGTGGATAAAAACTTCATCATTTTTTTCGCGTACAGGAAATGGATTAATTTGGGTAGTTTTGAATCGCGTTAGTCGATTCGCCGCACACGCTGAAACGCGTTACTCTTCGTATAGAGCGTTGCTTTAAACTCATTTTGTTTTTCGAAAAACAGTTTTTAAACATAAATAATATTCTAAAACATATGTATTCTAAGAATACAATAATATAGTTGCATTGAATAATTTTTTAAATTAAAAATATATTCTATTTATTAATTTAATAAAAAAGTATAAAATCTTATTATTTACGTAAACTAACTTATAGTTATGCTATTAAAAAATACTAATATAATTTAAAATTTTAGTTACCATGTAACAAATTAATTTCTGCAATTATTCTACAATATTTCTGAACAAAAAGATGATTATTCAGTTGTTTTCAGATACTACATAATAACATAATTATAATGATTTCGTACGATCAATACCTTCAATTTTTTGGATAAAGCATTATAGACCCTCAGTATATTAGATAAGTTCATTTCTATATCTTTGTTATCATGCTAGAACTTACTTTACTTTATTATCATGTTTGTAAGATGATAAAAAATGATTTCACCCGCTTTATAGGTCGGAAAAGCGTAAAAATCGCGCATGTGTGACAAAAATAAATTTAAATATCTGTTAAATTTATATATCTCATGCTCGTAATGTTAAATTTTAATGTGTAAGACACTATTTTGCATTAGTAAAGTCAAAACAGAGCTTTTATAAACGTTTCATTACAACATGAAAATATACGGTAATCCTAATAGTAAAAGTCGTTTGCGCTTCCCTCATTTAAATACACGTTGATCGAAATGACCCCATTTCGCTATACGATTTAAAAATTAAATTATAAATAAATATCACTATTCAAATAAAACTTTTTGAATTTAAAAGCTTAAATGTTATATTTGTCTTGTCTGGTACTCAAATTTTCGAATAATTAAATTAAAATATTGTGAAAATGGTTTTAATGCTAAATTCTCTTATAATAAGTGATCGGTTTGACCCACCTGATCGGTTTGACTTTTGAGGTAGAGTTTTAAATAATTTATACTGCTTTTGCAATATACTTTTTGTTAAAAATTAAAATTGCATACAACTGTACAGATGTTTGTAATATGTAACATCAATTTCACGTGTTTATTTAATGTTATTATATTTAAAAAATGACGAGGCAGTGATGTCTCGGAGTAGTGGCCATTGCTTTTTGCAAAATTATTTATTTTACAATATCTATGAAAATATTGATACTTTTATTGAAAAAGATAAGTAGCAGATTAGTTCTAGTTTATGGTTGTGTGGTTCTTTTCTCATTATCGTTATTGGAATCCCATGAAAGATCGAGACCCTTTAACGATGGCCATCACGCCCCGCCTTCCTTTATCTGCAAAATTTACTTTAAATTTAATTTTTCAGCGTTAAACTATATTGAATACTCTAATGTAAAAATAAGCTATTCAAATTTTGTTTAAATTCATAAATTTTATTGTAAACGGTTTTATAGCTTTAGAATCGAAGAAATGTTTAGAATTTTAATTCCGTGATTATAAAAAGTCGTCACCGAAGGGGTTATACATGGGTTTAAAATCCGGATGAAAGCACATATTTAAGGGCTAAAAGAGCTTAAAGTTATCACTACTCTCACCCCTTCCCTATACGTGAGCTATCATCCGGGTGATACCACATGTTTAAGGGTTTAAAATACTTTAAATTTATTTACTGATCATTTTATTTTCTCTCCCCTAGACGTGGGGTGATAGATTTTCTAACATCAGATTAAACCACGCCCGAATTACAAAGAGTTCAAACTAATAAAAATTGCCTAGGCACACTAAGCAGAAACAGGACATTTAGCAGGAACAAAAGATTTTTTTACCTTAACAGAAACGTTTCTGCAATAAGTTTCTAGAAATTAAGAATCTGTTCAAAATAAAATTGCCAAACGTTTCAGAAACGATTCTCAAACGCATAAATGTACGCTTTAAAAGAAAAAGAATCTCAACAAGTAACGAGTTAAGCATCGATATAGAAATACTGATAGTCATACTTATCAATATTATTTTTTTAGATTCTGCAGGTGATGTGATAGTATGTGATAAAATTAATCATTAGCGTTTAAATAACGTTTTTTATAATGAGTTGAATTAAATTGAATTAAATTAATAAAAGTGGGTACCACCTTAAATTTTTGAAATATTATATTCTTTTTATGGATTTTTTTCAACAAAGCTGTATATTGAAATTAACCTAAATTGAAATTTCTTAATACCAATGAAAATCATTTTTATGGTTAAAAGTATAAAAAGTTTTTTTTTTACATCGAAATACATTAAAAATCTTAGGATTAAATGTCTCACATGAACAATCATAAGTGCTTGTACACTCGACGTGGGAAATTTCTGGTCGAATGCGTTTCAAATCCTCCAATGAGCTTAGCGAAAACGTGCGTTCGATCCAATGAACCCCAATGAAATTGCAGTATTTTAAAAAATTCAAACGCATTCGACCAGAAATTTTCCATGTCGAGTGTACATACACTCAATGAAACCAATATCTGATAACATGTATTTGAATTTTTTTGAACTACTGCAAGTTTATTGTAACGAATGCTCGTTTTCACTAACCTCATTGGAGGATTTTAAAAAATTTAAACAAGTTCGATCAGATGTTTGTTCCGTCGAGTATATCTACTGCCGGTTTCCGGGAGTCAGCATCAACAACTTTAACTTTTCGAAGTCTCATATTACTCAGTATATGTGGAATATCCAGGCGTACGAAGGGATTAATAAATAGTATATTATTAATATTATGTTGTGGGAGATGGTTTTCTACCTTGCTCGAGGGTTTTCGCACGAGCGAAGCGAGTGAGAAAATCGAGCAAGGTAGAAAAACACCTCCCACAACAGTCTCATACGATATTTTATAGCACAACAACCTCAAAATCGACAATAAAGTTGGCATTTTGAGGTTAGTGTGCTATAAAAAATATTATTCACAATGTTCCAGATTTCAAAATCTATACGTAACATTATTTAAATATTAAGGAGGGTCAAAATGGCTCATATATAGTCATATATGATAATAAACGAATTATGGCAACACATGAACATATCTGATCATATATCAACGTATATACTCATGTACGGTTTTTTGTCATTAAAATATTTATTCGGGAGGATTTTTCATTATACGACTTAAAAAAACTACACTGAACTATTAAACTTGATATAAAGTAACCTTTTTTTCACTCTCAAACTGAGGGACTCAGCTATGATACTATGATTCTAAAAATATTTTCTGATAAGCATATTTATTAAAGAAATGAAATCCGAAAATTGACAAAATTGATTTCATATATGGGTGATTGTCAAGAAAACGGTAGTTTTCACCTAATTTTTTACCAAACTAAAAATCTCTTTTTTATTGTTAATTTGGGGCTTAAGGTGTTATTTATGGTAAAATGAGACAAATTTTACTTGGAAACAGCTGCAGATGACAAAAAAGTTTTTACATGTATTTCTGATGGTGATTTTACCAGATCGGCCACGGCACTTACGGTCATGGTAATTACAGTTTGCTAGAAAATGCATGTAGCTTTATTTTAGTATAACAAAAATATTTTTCCGCATACCGCATACAATTCTTTTTTCATATGTAACTTGCCATTAATTTTGATGACCACAGTAATTACGTATCTTTTTAGTTTTTGGAATATTAAAATGAAATACGATAGAACTAACTATAAAAACTGCAAATAAAAACCGGGACGCTCGCTTACGTAGTTGTTTGAAGTTCGAACTAAATAACCTTATAGGTTAGATGACGCTACTAAGCTGATCATTACAATACGATAAATTGAGCTGGGATTTTAAAACTCAAAAAGTTGGCGACAACATTCGTAACACTCCTGTAGACAGATAAGTTTACGAAAAAATTCTTAAAAAATTAGAACATATTGTACGTATGATGCACTTTAAAGTCTCATATAATAAACGCAAAAAATGTTATTCAATAAAAAAACGAATACTGTTTGAATTGGGTATTTGTATGAAAAATTTTGTTCATTGCGGTATCCATCATTTGGATAAAGAACATAAGCCAACGCTTCATTTATTTAGAATTTGCAAAAAAATTGAAATCTAAAAAAGTTAAAGAAAAGTTTCATTTGAATGATGTTATACTCATATGAACATGTAATAATGTGACGTCATTATAGCATGTTTGAAACGCTGTAAATTTCTTAATACTAGGTAGGTCAATTGTAAAAGATCGAAAAGTTTACAAATAAAGTAGCATATATGAGTGATTGTCAAAAAAAAACGGTATTCTTAGTGTCGCCAATACACTGAGTAGAAAGGAAATATTATTGCGGTCTAGTAAACGTTTGGAGTTCTTAAAAACGATACATTTGAACATCTTAAACAGAAAACTAAGACAACTATGCAATATGATTAGCACAAAAGATATATATGTAGCCTAAAAGTAATTACCGTGGCCTATTGCCATTGAACAATTCGCGTAATTCTGAATTTATTAGACAATACTTTTAGGATTTAATTATCTCTAATCTATGAGACTTTAAAGTGCATCATACGTACAAAATGTTCTACTTTTTCAACATTTTTTGTTATCTGTCTACAGTAGTGTTACGAATGTTGTCGCCAACTTTTTGAGTTTTAAAATCCCAGCTCAATTTATCGTATTGTAATGAGTACGTCAGCTTAGTAGTATGATGACCCAGCTGGGGTTAGGTTAGGTAGCGCGAGAACCGAGAGCGATTTATTTAGTGACTGTGTTTTCTTTGCCTTTCAGACACAGTTTGTAAAATTGAATATTTGTGTCTGAGCCTGTTCGAGAATCAAATGCTTATGTATTCTTGAATATTTTCTAAATAAATGCTTATTATTTTATTTGAATATTTGTGCGTATAAATAGCAAATAACACGTGATGTATTATTACATTACAGTAGCGTCATGTGTGAGGTTATTTAGTTCGAACTTCAAACAACTACGTAAGCGAGCGACCCGGCTTTTATTTGCAGTTTTTATTTGCAGTTTTTATAGTTAGTTTTAACGTTTCTCGTTTTAAAATTCCAAAAGCTAAAAAGATACGTAATTACCGTGGTCACAAAAATTATTGGTAAATTACATATGAAACAAAAATTTTATGCGGTATACTGGTGTAATAACGTGTGTATATTTAATATTTACATACTTTGCGGAAAAATATTTTTGTTATACTAAAATAAAGCTACATGCATTTTTCTAGCAGAAAGTACCTAATTACCGTGGCCGGTCTGGTAGAATCTCTTTAAGAAATACATGTAAAAACTTTTTTGTCATCTGTAGCTGATTCCCAGAAAAGTTTGTCTCATTTTACCATAAATAACATCTTAAACCCTAAATTAACACTAAAAAAGAGATTTTTAGTTTGCTCCAAAAATTAGGTGAAAAACTACCGTTTTTTTGACAATAATTTATATATGCTACTGCTATTATACACGATCAATCGAATTCACGTTGTAAAAAAATTTCCTGAAAGTCCAAATTGGCTGCGTCTACACATACGCTTGGCGCGCACCTGGGTGTGCACCCATGTGGTAACTTCTCGTAAGTTTCAGTAAAATCTACAATTAAGTTACGAAATGTAACTAAATATTACTAGATATATGTAGATATTTCTAGCCTTTCCCTGTACATTACTATAAAAGATATTGTCATCCGATCTACACATGTCCTGAAACGGGCTCATCTCAAGTATAGATAAAAAAGTAAATGCAAGATTTGACCCTGACAGACAGACTTACAAACAAGTTAAGTTATGTAAAAAGCGTTTAATAATAATAAAAAAATCAATGACACTGACTACTACATAACTAATACATCTGTGGAAAAGAAACGTATCTAATCAGTTGGCAGCTTTTTTTTTAATTATGGTAGATTGTATCATTCCACCTTAAAATGATGTAAAAAGTTTCAGATTATTTTAATATAATTAAGTTAATGCATTGTGAGTCATTTAATGGTTTTTATGAATAAATGTCAATTTATTTATATTTTTATATTATAATTATAATATATAAGTATATATGTACAACTTATATTAATATTAGATATACTACAAATTGAATGTGTATTCATATTTAATAGTACATATTTACAAGATAATTTAAAATAAAAACCATAACACTCTCTCTTGTTGTTATATTTTCGGTTGTTTCCATTCTGCAAATTTATTGGAAACCTCCGCAGCTGTAGACATGTGGTGGAGTTGCTAAAAGTATTACACGAGGTAGCATTTAGAAATGTATACTCTTTTACTTCGAGCGATCTCTTTTTTTCAATTGATTTCTCATGACTGGTACAAGCCATTCTATTTAAAGTATATACAATTGATTTGCAAGAATCTTTTTTATTTACCTTGTAGAAGATAAAAAGATAATATAATAATATTTATGTTTAAACTTATTCTATGACTTAACAATGTAAGTACTTATACGAATTATAAATTAGTGTTGAATTATTAATTATTCATTATAATAGATCGAAAGGTATCCTTTGTCGCCTTATTTATTTATTATTATTTTAAAATAATTAGTTAAACTTTTTAACTATAAATAGAAGTACACTCGACGTGGGAAATTTGTGGTCGATTACGTTTGAATTTTTTTGAAATACTGCAATTTCATTGGGTCTCATTGAATTGAACGCACGTTTTTGCTAAGCTCATTGGAGGATTTCAAACGCATTCGACCAGAAATTTCCCACGTCGAGTGTACTAACAAATTAAATAATATTTTTGGAATTTATTATAATAGTTTCATGAATACTTGCTGTATTTGTAACATAAAGAAATATATCAACTTTTGTCTAAATTTCCAAATTCTATATCATTTTTACATTTTTTAGTGACATTTATTTTCCAATCCTATAATGTACTTATCTATGTACTTTTATCTTATTAGGGTGTATTTACATGGAGTCTGGCATACATAAGATTGGCATATAACGTACCCTGCGAGAGTAATAAAGATAGAATATTAATAAATTTGTACTATCCTTGTCAGTCTAACAGGGCTGGATGGCCAATTTTAAATATGTCAGACTCTATGTAATCGCACACTTATGCACAAAATATAAATTTTAAATTCATAATATTTTACAAGTTAAAAAATTTAAATGTATATAAATTAAATTATTACTAAATACTTTGTTATTTTATTTTCAAGGACACTCTTCATTTTCCTCTTCGTGAGTTTTATAAAAAAAATTCATACAGTATTATTGAAATATATTTTCTATAATATACTCAGTTTTATTTTTAATAAAAATAACATATTTATAAAATAAAATTTGAATATATCGTAAAATAATAATCTTTAAAAAAAATTATACGTTTATTTACCTAAATCTATATGTTTTTTAATTTTTTGCTTCTTGGCATTTTCCGTTACATAAGCAATTACGAAAACGTTCTTAATTTTTTGAATTGGTATTCGATTCGCACTTAATCAATGGAACCGTGTTTCAAAATTCAATTAGAAACTTGCAAAATAAACGTTCAAAATTAAAATCAAATTTATCTATTCTTCACTAATTTTTTAAATAATTGAAAAAGATTATCTCATCCTATTATAAGTTGAAAATTACTAAAATAATTTTCCTAGTGATTATTTTTCAAATGCTAATTTTGTAATAATTCGAAGTCAATGTTTGGTTAAGAAGGTTAAGCAGCGTTGATCATGCCTAGTATCTGGATGGGTTACCACCAAAAATAATTGTAACTTGGGTGTTCTTTATAGCTTACAAACTCACAATATAAACGAGGTGTTAGTTCCGGTTTTTATTTATATTTTCATTTAGGTTCTATTTGGAGTTTGTTCCATAAAGGTATAAGCTGTATAATTAATATAAATATTAAAATATTAAGATATTGAATTTTATTGAAAGATTGAATTTACTTGAAAGATTATTTTTTAGGTGATTATTCTGTAATCATATAATCATAAATATCATCTGTAAAATCATTCAAATTATTATAATAATAATAATCTAAAATGCATCTTGAACACATATTTTCCCTTTTGTATTGCGTGTTACAAATAAATCTTACTGAAA
This sequence comes from Gastracanthus pulcherrimus, assembly GCA_949152435.1. NCBI lineage: Eukaryota > Metazoa > Arthropoda > Insecta > Hymenoptera > Pteromalidae > Gastracanthus > Gastracanthus pulcherrimus. The sequence goes on along the minus strand of OX424576.1, from coordinate 34,102,892 downwards.
GTGTGCCCAACTTTAAGCATTATCATTTACATATATATTGGAGTACAAATTAAAAAGAGGGCAATAGCAAAGAGAATTTTTATTTAACTTTAATTATTTTAGTACAATTTCAGTAAAATTGATACAATTTCTAAAATCCAGTAAGAATTAATTCCTGTGCATGCAATATAATTGTTTTTATAGATAGCGCTGGTCTTTTTGATTCATTACAAATAATTACTTTTCCTATTATTTGTCTAATATTTAATAAAGATAAGTTAGATTTTTATTATCGATAGAAAAAAATCTTATGCCAATTTAACTTAGTTATAGTTTATATAAGTATAACACAAAAAATTGTATGCAATAGTCATACAACAAATAAAAAGATACACTGCATTCAAGCGAGATTTATCAGAATGATACGATAGGAAATCGAACGAAAATAGAACCTTTTAAGTACATAGTAACGATCGCCAAGATGACAATCGTTCGTGAGTAGAAACAAACAAATCAGCGCACAATGTATCTGCAGCGAAAAGCAGTTGAAATTTCCTGATACGTCTGCATAGCAAGCGCTTATCGAGAGGCTCGCGACAGTCTAACAAAGATATTTACTTCATTATATGCGCTCACTTCGATTCGGTCTTTCTCTCGATTCGTCAGTGGCGCGTATTGATGATGTTGTAAGTGTTAGCTTTGGGGCTAAGGCGCCATTGTTTCGCTGCAGCCTGCAATTCTGAACTACCGATTTGTCGACCCTGGACTTGCTCCAGTTTGGCCTTATCGTTGCATATATTAGCGTGAACAGAGCAAAGCCGATTACGACTTGTAAAAATAGATACGTGGATAGCAATAGCCCGGCTCCAATTTTATGGCTTTTCTTTGTTTTATATCTTGTCTGTTTACGTATGATTGTATAATGTTGAGAATTAAATAAGACCTACAAGAGCTATGAATCGTAGTCAAATTGAATAGCGAAAAAATCAAATACATCATTATTATTATATTAAAGTTAATAGATATAAGTGTTTTATGTTTTGATTCACTAAAAAAACAATTGTTACATAAATAAATAAATCGATAAATAATTTGTATGTGGATCAAAGTTACGTCAGTTGTCTTGCGTAATATGTATCATACATGCTACTGACAGTTATTCATATTTTGCAACCATTTGTAAAACCAATTTCGACGAAATTTCTCAGAAGCGCGACGCAGGAATAAAAAAAGCGACTCGATACGCTCTATTACGACGACATAGTAAGAAATCTACATCACACGACAAAAATAATTTAAGTGAACTCCCGTCGCGACGTCTGTTCCATGATCGCAATAATTCGAATTTCTGGCATACCTACCTGCGCCATGCTCGCGTGCGCGCGTTCATCAGCTCGCTCAATCCTCGTTAAAGAGCGCGCGAAAACTGCCGGCCAAGGCTTTTCCCATTTTCCTCGTCAGCTCGCCTGCAGAATTTTCTGCCTCCGTTCTTTCTATTTTTTGCTCTTTCTCTCAGATTTCAACGCTATTTTTTTATTTTTTGCATTTGATTTTCACGCTCTGTCTTTCTACTTCTACACAGTATACATGCCTTATACTTTGTTTTATTCATTGTTACGTTCTTATTCCACTCTTTCACTTGTTTCCATTGCAATTATCTTACTAATTTTTATTTAGTCATTCTAATTCATTACTCCTATTTTGTTTTCATATTTTTCTGTTGTGTATATCGCAATTGTAATAATATGGTTATAATGCATGTATCTTCGATATTTTTATATGTTTGCATTAACTATTCGTTGTTATTTTAATTAATCTATTTCTTATTTACACGTTTTTCATTCAGTTTTACATACCTCGATTTCTCATTTACACGACAAACTATTTCGTTTTTCAAGTAGTAAATTATGACAAAATTGTTCCTTATAGGATTGTAACGATTTTTCTATATTTACATTATCTAAACAATTTAGTGTAAAATGATGTTTTGCTAGCAAACAATAGTCTTTTGTTAGTTTAAAGTTTAATGATAATGTAAGCGATACTAATAATTGTTGCTTACGTGAGCTTGTTCAAAATAACCAGTTATTTATCTTGAAATTATCCACCCTCTACCTGTATGAGTAATCTGATTTTTAAAAGTTTGGTAATGAATATTTATCACATTACTTATTTTTTATGAAATTATAAAATTGTTTCCTGCAAAGAAAATAAGCACTTTTAACAAACTTGATAAAAAATTGTTAAGAATAATCATTTAATCTTCTACCAAGGTATTTACTTTGAAAGTATAAAGAAAAATTAGTTAAATTTAATGCAAATTGTTTAAAATTTGTTATGACTTTGAAGCAAATTATGAGAATTAAAAACCGAATTATAGTTCTATTTTATAGACGGCAAAAATATTTTGACGTAATCTAAGTTGATACAAGATTTATATCTTAAATATGTATGTTATTATATGTGATTTTTCTTGACTTTGGCCCTTTTATGTGGTCTTTATGGTACCCTAAGAATTTGCTAAACTTGATTTTTAAATTAAAGCCTTTTTTACTACTTACCACGGGTTTACGAATCAGGTGGTACGTATTTCATGGTCAACGATGCTTTAAACTATTCTTCAGAAGTGTACTCATGGACTGAAGGAGCTACATTTCTTAAAAAAGATTATTTCCAATTGTTAAACAATCATGTATCAATGATATTAGTATTTTTATAGCATTTTCATAGTATTACTATTGCTATGGGTGTGTTTAACATGTGGAAATAAATTTTTTAAAGAAATAGCTCCTTAAGTCCATGAGTACACTTCTGAAGAATAGTTTAAAGCGTCGTAGGTCATTAAATATCTATCACCTGATTTGGAATCCCGTGGTAAGTGGTAAGAAAGGCTTAAATTCAATAATGCAGATTAGTGAATTCTTAAGGCACAATAAAGACTGCATAAAAGTCTTTCTGCAGACTGCATAATAAAGACTGATTTTTTACAGAATTTAACTCAGAATTTGACCCCTTAATGAGAAGGATTGGTAAATTGCAGCAGCAGAATTCAAAATGAATTATTTTTGAATGTCGGATATTTTACACAAGTTTTATAGAGTTCGTAAAGAATTATATTGATGTTATAGAAGTAAGTTTTAAAAAATTTAATAAAAGCTCTCATTATTAAATCATTAAGAATACGTAAATAATATATCAAGTGTCAGATTTGTTTACGATATATAGAAAATTCTATGAGATGATTCTTTTTGAGTTCATAGAAAGGTTTTTGAGTATTCTAAAAGAATTCATGAATAGCTGCCTAAAAGAATTTATAATCAGGTCGTAAAGTTTTTATATCAAGAGTTCTAAAAAAGCTCGTTTAGACGTTAGTAAAGTATTCATTAAGTAATCATAAACACGTCATAAAGAATTCATTTAGAATGTCTAAATCATGTGACATTCAAGATCTCTTTATGATTTCTTATAATATTCAAAATTTATGATTTCTTTTTGAATACTGATGCTGTCTGAGTTACGTAATTTAAAAACTTTGTAAATATACTGTCATATTATTACTTTGTCTATTAGTTAAATGTTTTTGCGATAAAAGTCCAAACGTATAATCCATACGCCATTGGCGTATAATCCGAACGCGAATCGAGTCGATTATCTACCAATAACAACACAATTTCTCGCCAACGCATAATCTCATTACATAAAGCAGCAAAAGATCCTTCAAACTGCACGCAACACTGCTACATCGCATGCAAACCTTCAAGCGCGATCACGATCCCCGTACTTGCAGCATCTGTATCCAGCTCGATGCGATTCTCCCTCTAAAACTCGCATCCATCCCGACCATCGGCACGCACACATCGACCCGCGGTCCATCACGCATCACCGCAGTGTGCGGCATGCACACACACACCTACAAACGCGCATCCTATCTCGCGTTACGCGGACGCGTTATGCGCGCGCGCGCGCGCGCTGCGAGAAATGCATTTGTACGACGCTTGCGCCGCGCGAGCTTGCTGCTCTCGTATCTCTCTCTCTTTCTCTCTCGCCTGCAGCCTGGATGCAGTCCTCCGTCTTTGTCTGTCGCGCGTACGCTAGAGCTTGGCTGCTCCCTGCGCCGCGCGCGCGCATAAGTAGCGCAACGCGAGCCAGGAGCTGGCCAGTGCACCGCGATACTTCTTTCCTGCTCGCCTAGAGACAGCTCGACCACTCACCCATTACGCTCTTTTTTTCTCCCCTCTCGCACAATCGCTCGGCGATCTTCGCACTCGCACTGCTCGAGTCGACGCATCGCGCACACCAGTTGCATTGGGAGTTAACCTGTGCGGGGTGGCTGCAAGCTGCGCGAGCTTTTCGGCCCTCTTGGAGCCCGACGTATCGTATAGCTGGAGCTGGAGGCCGGAGGCTGGAGGCTGCGGAGCAAGACTACACACTGCCGAGAGAGGGTGGCTTTTTAATTGAAGGTCAGTGGGTAAAAGTGGCTCGCAGAGATATATAGCTATAGGCCGCGGTGCAGTGCACGCGCGAGGCAATTTTTAGCCTGCAGAGGCGAGCGCGCGCGCTTTCTTCTCTTCCTGTTTCTCTCTATTCTTTTATTTACCTTGGCAGCGGAGTGCCGCCGTAGTTCTTTTGTGCAGCGTCGTGCGTGCATGTGACACTTTTCCTCGGGGCCGACAGGGTGTACGCGTGTACGTGTTCTTCTTGTGCAGATGGGATAACTCGATGTACTTTACAATGCCATTGGGGAAACTGGAGCGAAGTCGAGCAAGCTGCTCTTCTGTTTTGGTTTTGTCGGGGGTATTATATAGTAGGAGGGAGGAAACGATTTAATATTCCTCTTTAATCGTTGATAATTTTTTGCGATATATTTGTACATTTACACGTTTAAAATATATTTAACAGATATAAATTAAGTTATAATGTAGAGATTTGGAAGACTCAAAGGGGAACTTTAACTTTATCTACATGTACATTATCCAAAACTTAAAATATTTTTTAATCTAATTCATGACTTGCAATGCTGCCGTATTGATTCGTATACCGTATACCTTTTAATTCAATAGGTTCTGATGTAAATAAAGAATGAAACTTATTGATTTATTCTAGATTTATTGTTTTAATTATACGACGTATATCAAGAGAAGATCAAATTTCAGCAAAGAATGTTTTATCTAAAGTTTTTAAAATTTTATATATAAACGACATAAGAGTACAAGAATTATTTTGTAATTATTGAATTTATTCTTTTGTATTTATTACAGCTAACAATTAATAGCTTCTTGTAAAATGTCTGAAATATGCAAATACTTAGCTTTTATGTTTGAAAAAGTGGTAATAGACTTTTCAAAGGAATGCGTTACTCGCGCTCTATGTAATCAAATTGAGCATACATGCAAGAGAATTTAAATGAAAGGGTTTGGCGTAAAATCGTTAAAAATCAAGAATGAACAGGTCTAAGCATTTGTCTATTCATGTTTCAATGTAGTAATATTACCTTAAAGTATAATTATGATATATTTTGTATTATATATATGTATATAAATAATTAGTTATAAACATAACAAGTTTAGCATATAAAATTGGCAAAATACTATACAAATATTTTATGTATTTACAAAATATAATATTAAACTAACGAGGCAATATATAAATCAATATATCTTAAATTGTATTTTATCGGCAAGTAATAAAATATACAAATAAGAACAAATTTCTAAGAACTTTTTAACTATACTAACGAAAATAGCATTTTTATTAACGATAGTTAAAGTCAGTTGTAGCATCATCGCATTGAAATTATGCAATTGATGCAATGCATGATTGCATCACTACTGAAGACAATGTAAGTTTGGCACCTTTTATACAATTCTCGATAAATATTCTTATAGATGCTAAATCCCATTTTAATGTAAATAATATAATCTATAACAAAGACATGTAATTAAGATAATATAATGATTATAAAAGTATTTAATGAAAAAATAAATAAATTACATTCTATGAGTGAAGTACCAAAATATTCTCAACTATTTAGAAACGAAAATATGTAAAAATTATTTATCATGTAGGACATGATAAATAATTTTTACATATTTTCGTTTCTAAATAGTTGAGAAGTCCTGATAGTATATAATGATAATGACTAACATTATATATTTTAAATATATTTTTATAACAATTCTATGATTAATAATTTTGGCATAGTGCATTTATTAAACATAAAAATTGTACACGTAATTATTGTGCACAATTTAGCATTGGTCAAATATATCTATATATAATTTGACCAATGCTAAATTGTGTACAATAATTACGTGAATAATGCTTATGTGTAAGAAACGCGCTATGCCATAATTTTTATAAAATTAATTTTTCCCTTCGTTGTCAGTTTATAATTTTTTAACGGTAGTAATCTTGGAAATAATCGTTCGAAGTCTAGTTGAAAATGTAAGGAGATAAACTTTGAATGCAAAAATAATCCTGGATAAAGATACTAAGAATTATAGTATTTCCTCAATCGAGAAACGAATTATTACGTTGCCTTTTTCAACTTCAATAAAGATAACTTAAAATTTTTTAATTAATGTAGATGATTTTTTCAAGATTTTTCTCTTTCAATTAATAAAGTTTAAATTTTACATTTATTAAATAAAATTATTATTAAATATTTTAAAACAGTTTGAAGAAATGAATAAGCTGTTAAAAATGCAAAATATTCCTTTAACGTATTAGATTTCACGTTTGTTTACATTTGTAACACTGAAGTAAACATTGTAACTTTATTTGATATTCTGCATTATTCAATATTATTATAACTATTTATAAAGATTAATTGATACTTATACTGGCAATAATATTAATTACTTTGCACTTATATATCAAATATCTATTGTTGTAGATAATTATTTACGTGAAAAATTTGTTGACTGAATTAAAAAATAGCTTTCAGTAATTTTATAATAAAAATACTTTCATTCTCAAATATGAGAGAGAAAATTGTAATATGAGAAATGTGTTGTTCTTATTATTCCGACAAAATTGGTGGTATAATGAATTTTCAACAAAATTTAGATGCATTCTTAGAAACATGATCACCATAAATTCTGTAAAGAAATAAGATTGCAATTTTATTTATTGATGCGAGTTATATGTAACAGATCATAGTATCTAACACTTATACTTTATAAAAACACAAAAGAAACCTTTAATCACGTGTATGATAAAATCAAATAGACTCGCAGATGATTCATAATAGCGAACAATAGCTCGATTTCATTCGATTCGTGTTTGGCTTTACAAGCAGCTCGGGCTTCACAAAGCACTTTCCGTTCCTCCTGTGCACGAAGCGCTTAATAGCGTACGCGGTCGCATCTCCGGTCGGACCGCAATATACCGCTTTTTCCGCAAGCATCCATCTCAGTCTGCAGCGACTGCAACCTTCGACCGATGATAGACGCGATAACCCGATAAGCCGCGTGCAGGTCGGCCGGCGGCCACGCGTAATTCAGCTCCTCTCCACAGTGTGAATGCAGCGATCACGCATGCATCGCGGCGTCGCGTCAAATGTGTCGCGTTTCGCGTTTCGCGCAATAATAATTAGTTAATGTCATGCGCGCGGCGGCGGCGGCGACAGCGCGTTTCCTGATTCTCACGTTGTCCGCGTGTGTCTGCGTCATCGCGCCTGATGGACAACACACAGCAGCACCAAGCACGCTATATAGGTAGCAACCAGAAGCATGCAGCAGCAGCAGCAGTTGACGATGACGCGTCCCTGAAACGCAAAGAATCACGCGCTGCGCTCTGGAGTGCATGGCAGTTGGGTTTTGCGGCTAAGTAGATATCAATTCGCTTTTCCGATGCCCGTTTATTCCACGTGTAATTTAGATACTGAAAGAACTTTTCATTGAGAGGTATAGTTGTATGATTATAAGTCTTTTTTGTTGTTGTTCTAAAAATCTTCAATCTGATAAAGTTGAAATTCTGCAAAATAAATGTATGGATTGGATTAAAGTAGACCACATTCTATTTAATGATGGTAACCTAAGTCATTTTTGGTTGCATAAAAGTAGAGAAAATCTTCTAAAAAGAACTGAAACAAATTTCTAAATATTTTCCAAATTTTTCTTTTAACTTTTAATAGGTCAAAGTATTAGCTTCTTGCGGGTTAAAGTATCTGCATGAAAAAGAATCTAATTTATCGTTCTTTTATTTAGATTTTGAATGTGAATGGGAATGTGCGTTGTTTGTTGTTCTACAAAAATATTTACTCGTTAAATAGTTCTCAAAAATTATAAATTAAAATTGTTGCTTACCATACAGTTTTTTTAAGTTAATAAAAATACTGTTTGACTGTTTTCTTGTGATGATATAAAATTTTCCTCACCTATTTTTAAGTCAACTTAAATTCAAATTTTCTACACTAACCTTCGTATTCATTTGAATACTAGCTTGAATGCTATAACAATTAGTTTTCCTGTCATATACATGTCATATACAACAATGAAAAATTATGCACCAATATTAGATAACATTACATTCAAATGTTTTCTGCATTATTGCGTTACTTTGCAGTTTTTAAGAATATTCTCTTTTAAGATCTAGAATAAAATACAACCCAGTAAGAGTATTGTTATTTTATTCGGATAAACTTTTTATTTTAAAATTGTACATTTTTCAATTAGCGATTCATTATGCGATTTACAAAAATCTAAAATTTTGTACATACCCATAATTGATTAATTTTTAGGTAAACATAATATTCATAAATTTTAACTTTTATGTAATACTTTCGATGTTTAGATGCTGTTAGCTGAGTTAAAAGCGTTAACTATAATGTAAATTTGTATACCGCGTAATTTCTCAAGCCGTAGTTTGGACTTTGAATTTGCACGGTGTAAGTTTCATTTCACTCAAAGCTAAAAGCAATTTGTAATAATTAAAATTATTCTGAGCCTGCAATTAATATAAGAGCTCTTAGCGTTAATATTCGCGTGCACCGCCGCGCTCTTTACAAGGTCAGAATCATTGTCGATGTCCGCGTGGGGTATTAGGCGATGCGTAAGTATGCGTCGCAGGTCGATTTTTTAACCATTTCCCTGTGCCAGATTTTAGTCAATTTCCGAACGCGGAAAATCGCAATTTCTTTCATCGCGGAGTTTTCATTCCGTCAGATTTTAAAATAGACCAGCTCCATGCGTCGTTTGTTGTTTAGTGAGCCGACGTTTATGGCTTTTTTACAATTTGGCCGAGCTGACTACCGATGACTTAAGAAGTGTTGTGAGAAAATGCTGCTGTAGTTGAAAGGGAGACAAGTAGGTATAGGACTTTTTCGATCGTCAGCCATGAGTCTATTTTAGATTATCGATTTATAAGCTGATTATTGGCAGCTCGACAATAAAGAAGCGCACCTGAACTACTAACGTTTCATGTTTTATTTTCGTTATTAGTTTTGCGTTCTGATTTAATCGATTGATACAATGTTTCTATTAAATTATTCATTTACATATTAAGTAAACGCTAATCGTTAATCTTAATTTACTCATTAAATATCATTCTGATTGAAAAGTCTTAATGGTATTTTAACAAACAGTTTCTAAAAAAAGCGAAAGTAAGATATAAGATTTATATTTATCAATTTTAATAAGATATATTAATATTGTGTATTTGTAATTTAATCTAAAAGATATTTCCTTTATTTTAAAACTAGATAATATTTGGTTAGATAATAGATTGGTTGTTTAATAAAGACGCAAATACGACAGCTATTTGAATTTCAGAAATCTGAACATTCAGAGTTCAGGAAGTCGGTTATGACATCGTATATAATAAATCGGTTAATATTACTTTATTGCGTTATTATTACTTTTGCATCGAATTATTATATCATTTTAAACTTAATAAATATAAATATCGAGGGACATAGTAACATATGCAGGGAACCGTAATTAATTTACTTTATGAAACGAACACGATATGTACACATCGTATATTTTTTAATAAGTGTGGAATAGGGCCTTTTTTACGCATGTAAAGGGAATGGGGAAATGGGCCTTACGAATCGTCCACTAAGAAATTCAGGAGCGGGACGTAATCAACATTACCTCCCATTCAAGCAAAGACGCTTGGAATGCCCAATTCTCCATTCGCTTTGCAAGGATGGAAAAGGGCCTTTTTCATGCACGTGTTGAGAAAATTTCTTTCCTTTATGCAATTCATCCAAAACGTTTACAGGATATTTTAACAATAATTCTTACACCCGTAACAAAATATTCACCCCAAGATTTAGAAAACGCTTTGATTACGTTGCGTTTTCTCAAATTTCAATTTAGCATTGTTCTATTTATAAGTCAATATTTGAAACTTATTATAATATTTAAGATGGTAACGATAACAAATAATCTGAAACTGAAAATATTATACAATTATTCGATTAAAAATACGAGAAAAAGTCATATATAGTCAACTAACGTAAAAGCTTTTATGCAAGACTGTCGCATCAAACGCATGGAAGTACCTTACTAGAAAATAATCCGTTGAAACCATGGTAGAAAAAGAAACATATAGAGGTAGATTTCGAGTTTTCCATCAATCAATATATATGTTTATCCGATACATATGCCGCTCAAGTGGAATGGTCGCATCCTTCGTGGCTATAGTATGATTCTGTGCGGCTTCTTTTCAATTTGGCCTCGAGGGTCTGGCGTCGCGCTCGGGCATGGTTTCCATCCCCGCACTCGGAAAATCACAGCTCGCAACCCACCACAAGCTCTTCAGTTTTTTCATTTCTGAATATTTTCTTTGTACATTCAAGCATTTGCAAAATACATCCATTTATGGCATTTTTAAATATCTATTCCGCCAGTGGATGAACTTTTTTTAAAATGTACGACGGCATGATTGTGCTTGGTCTTTTGCAAAGAAAATAATCTGGAAATTATATTTTTTTATATTGAAAAATTTAGCAGAAGCGTACGCACAAAACGTAAAACGATTTTTATAATATTTGATTACTAATATATTTGATATGCAATATTGCAGATCGAACGTAAATATTTACTTTATTACTATATTATATTTATAACATCCACTTATGTAACAATTTAGTTTAAAATATAACATAACCATTTTGTTTATAACTTCCGCATTAGTAGAACATATTAGTATATGTATACAAGTTTTTTTATTACATCGTACAAACATTATATGCGTCATTGCGAATACATGTGCACTTAGTTTGAAAAAACTAAGAAATTACATTTTAACTAGTAGAGCTCACAAGCGTAATTTTTATTATATAAAAAATAATAGTATATTACGCATCTAGGGAAGAAACGTATTGGCTAGTCCATAGAACGTGTAAATTGCCACTCGAGCCGAAGGCGACGGTGGCAAACACGTGCTATGGGGTAGCCATTTTTCCTCCCGTGGTGTGTATACTATTTTTCACCATACCCGGGCCGAAAATGACACATTTCAGTTTCGGAGCCGGGAGGAAATGTGGTACTTTCGGCCAGGGTATGGTGAAAAAAATGTTTTTCCGAATATGCTTTTTAAAATTGATTTATTAATTTTTGTTCGAACTTAATTGAATATTTTAGTATATTAGAAATAAAGAAAAATCGTTTAAAAAGCACATTTAAGAAAATGATAATCGATACTTTATGTACCTGAATGTTCAAGTAAAGAGTCGGATGCGATGAGGGGAGTAGCACTTCTTTGATGATTTTTATCTAAAAAAATAATGGATAGATAAGGAAACAAAAAATGTAGTTTTGTTGAATCAACTCCGTTCTTCAACATTATATTTTTTATTCCTATTTAACTGAGCATAATTACTTGAGAAATAAATCATCAAAATAAGTGATAGTCTCCTTATTGCAGCCAGCCCTTCAATTTACTTCTAAAACAGATTTTTGCATACTCGTATCCACTCATGAGTAATTATTAGTTCTAGAATATACTTTAATTTATTGTATTTAGCAAAAATTATTTACGAAATATGTAGCACGTCTTTTAATTTATCTCTGAAATTCCATAGTGAAAATACACATTATCAGTTGCATCATTGTAAAACTAATTTTTCTTGGTGCGATTAATCATTACGCCATTTGTGCGAGAGGCGAGAATCGTCAAACTCTGTGAACCTTATCGATCAAGTAGATACACTTGCTTGTATGTCAGAGTCGAGTTATAGCAATTTTGTTTACGAGATGATCGGTTAAGATAATGTATCCTAATGACAGCAATTACCAATGACTTTTCTAGCTCGTTACAAATAAGCCAATTAGTTTTGAATTTTACGACGCGTATCTAATTGCAATTTTAAGTAGCTTTTAAAGAAAATGCGTTATTATGGTAACAAAGTGGCGTATTGTTGTTGCATTTGTGAAAGACGATTGAGAAATAAAGTTTATCATAAATTTAACATGAGAGAGTCTTTGATCTTTCAAGTATTGTAATAGCGTTGAACATTTTATTTCTCGTATTTGTAAATCATCTACATGAATGTATATTAATCGCTCATAATATAAAAACTAAACTCAAACAAGTAAAAATAAGTTCAATAAAATATTGAATATTAAAATTTTATAAACGCTTTAATATAAGTAGAAAGACAATTAAGCTGAAATTTTAAGTCTAAGTCTAAGTTATACATAGGTACTAAAATCACGAGATACATGGAGGGAAGTATGATTCTTTAAGAAAGTTACTTAAAATTTGCAAATTGCGTAATATATTTAGTTGTTTTAGCTTCTTACACTATTATTATATATTAATACACTATTTTTTTACTTTATCATTGTTACTTTACATTTTTGACTGATTTAAACTAAAAAGGTTATTTGTTTACGGTATAGATTAGAGCAATACCAAGCTCAACCGCCAGGTATGCCACTTTCATTTGGATGTGCGAATAAGCATATTATATGTATGTTAAATCTAATCATTATGTAATAATTGGGAATGCTGCGTTTTTGTTGCTGATATGAAGTTATTTTATTCATAAAAAGGTATTAATTCCTGATGAGATATAGGTACCTATGAATTTGTTCTTTATTCTTACAAGAGAATGACTTTTATGTCCTTATTTATTTTTTTGCTTACTAAATAATAATCATATTTGTATTTAGATAGAAAATCTCAATTTACAATGATTTTTTAAAAATAAATAAAATTTATAAGAACCAAGAAAGTAAGAATCTGACACATATTGCACGGTTCAACAATTTTATATAATTTTATCTTTCATTGTCAGGTTTAATGTCGTCTTATCTTATCAGATTAGTTTGCAATTGATGAATTCTGATTTATTACACTGCAAATAGCTTGTGAGAATCAAATGCATTTTTACCTTGTGTTTTACTAATCCAGTTTTTTAACTTGATTAAATTATTATTAACGATTAATAAGTATTAATAATGTAATAAAATTATTAATATTTTTCATAAATATTAGTAAAAGTACAATTTATAGTGTTCGTATAATCATACAGTATTCAAACATTAAGTACTTATTTGTATATAAAACTGATAAATAAATTATATAAAGTGCATACGTGATGCTTCACATAAAGAAGTATTATTTAGTACACAATGTAAAGGTTGATTCATTCAATTTCGCTCAATCGTGAAAATCAAATTGCACTCACAGAATAAAAATAAAATCACGTTCTGTATTCAGAATGAATATGAAAGTTTTTGAATTAAAAAATCGCTAGAATGCAAAAATATAATGTATAATTGAAATTGTCAAATAACTGGAATATTTAAAATTATCAAGCAAATAGTTCTTGCAGTCCCTTCAAATGCAATGCCAACATCAAACGATGCTCAGAAAGGACTAACGTTCCTATGCTCCATTTCTTGGCGCTGCGAATGTACTCGAGGGATCTCTCGAGACCTCTCACTCGGAATAGACGATTTTACTTCTTTTCTCTCTGATCTCTGGAAATCTGTGTCATTCGCGGGAAAAACGCCTCTTCACGCGCGCTGCACGCGGCAGAGCTTTAGTTGCTCAAGGTCGGGAAGAGTTGATGCATGATGGGTGCGACCTTGCGGAGCATACTCTGCTTCGCTGCTTCCCCAGACGCGCGCTTAAGATCATTTTACCAATGGTCGGTCGGCCACTCGAATGTTCATTAACTACCCTATTGATTTATCGGCTATTCGATTATATTGTTTGCAAAACTTTGTAGTATGCAAGTATTGAAACTTGGATAATTGCCATTCCGATCCGATTATGTTTTTAATCATTTTTGCATTTTGTTTTACTTTTATAAATACAACTTTATTATTATTTAATACTTTATTAATTACAAGAAATTATTAACTTAAATATAATTATTGTTAAAATTAAAACATAAATAATAATTAGCAATATCTATCTTTTATTATAGAATCACCACAAGCATCATCATGTCGCGCAGAATTTTGAAGGACTCACCGAACGCGGCTCTAGACAAAACTTTGTTGACCTGGTACATGGCCCTGCCACAGCCAGATGACAAAATTCAAGCGGAGTACATTTGGATCGACGGCACGGGCGAGGGATTGAGAAGTAAAACAAGAACTATCAACACTATTCCGAACAAGCCCTCAGGTATGTAATTACAGCTTTGAAACGTGTAAACGACTTTGACTGAATGAAGTACTATTCTAATGTGTGATTCATGTTTCATAATTAGAAGGCGTTTATTTTCAATTTCAAATGTGTTGTAAAGTAGTGTTGCATATATGTATGGCAACCACGATTATATGTATAGTGTATTTAAAAACTAAATGCAAATTAAGTGTATCAAATTTACTTTGTTTTTGCATAACAATATGTAATCTAACACTATACCGCTCTTGTAACAGCAATGCGGTCGGAAATAGAATTATGATACGTTTTATGCACGATTCTTCGATCAATAGTTCTTAATATAAACTTTTAAAATATTTTATTGAAATTCAGTGATGTTATTACAACATTTAAATTTAGTTGAGTTACGGTTACAGTTATAAGGCACTTTCTGTTGCTATTGATTTTATAGATATGCTAAGTCAGGTCTTGCATGATGGCCGTATTTGTTAGAGGGTGTGTCTGAGATACCCCATTAACTTTTATTATTTTAAAAATTTTTGAATGCACGAGAAGATAAATAGTATTGTTTGATATATCTCTACGTAATTTATGTCATAACATTGACATACAACAAAGTAAAAAATCTAACTTTTTCAATCTTTATTAATTAACATACCATTTTTTGATATAGATTCTTAATTATGCTTAAATGTAGTATTGTCAAGAATATAGAATTAAGTATAGCGATTTGCCATAAATAGTACGAAGAAAATGAATTTTCAAGAGAGTTGTTTGCTCTTATTTGTTTAGACATCATAAAGTTTCGGAAAGTCAATGTTAATAACATTATTTACAATATATTTTCATTTCATATGATAATACCTGTTCCTTATACTCTCTCATCTAATAATGTCGTACATTTTTACTTTATTAAAGATGCAATTTAGCTAATAGCCTTCCACATAATACATGAATTTTCGCTCCTCCAGACCTGCCAGTCTGGACGTACGACGGAAGCTCGACGTATCAAGCCCACGGCGAGAACAGCGAGATCTTCCTCTGCCCGGTGGCGATGTACAAGGACCCGTTCCGGCGCAACAACAACATCCTCGTGCTCTGCGAGACGTACAACTTCGACCACACGCCGACCGCGACAAACAAGCGCATCAAGTGCAAGGAGGCCATGGACGCGGCGCCCGTGAAGAAGGAGGAGCCCTGGTTCGGCATCGAGCAGGAGTACACCCTCCTGGACGTGGACGGCAGGCCCCTCGGCTGGCCCAAGAACGGCTTCCCCGGGCCCCAAGGGCCCTACTACTGCGGCGTCGGCGCCGATAAAGTCATCGCCCGCGAGATCGTCGAGGCCCACTATCGCGCCTGCCTCTACGCCGGCGTGCCGATCTGCGGGACCAATGCCGAGGTCATGCCGTCGCAGTGGGAGTACCAGGTAACGCATTACTTGCCCGGAAGCTATTTTAAGCTCGTGTGACGTTTCGACGATTTGGTCCTCGTCGTACTCTACAGGTCAATTATATATACATATTGCTCGTGTCGCATCGTTTGAAACGCCTGTGGGACGAGTAATGTGTAATATAATTAGTCTAACGATAATGACAATGTCATTACAATAGTACATTAGTATATTAAATGCTGGTTGCTAAAGTTCCTTTTCCTTAAATATTTTCTTGTAGACATAAACGATCAACCTTACTATACAACTTTACAATGTATTTGGTTACATAATACTTGAGACTCCCGTCATGTAGTACAACTTTAGTAAACTAAAACAGGCAATTTAAAGCAAATTTAAAAAATACATAATTTACTCACCTACTCCATCCCAGCCTGCGAGCTTCCCTATTTTGTGATAAAGAATACTATTTTAGTATTTCGTAGTCGACGTATTTTGATTATTATATACTCTTATTATACGTTCGTACTTTTAATTGTACCCATTTAGTTTTTAATTAAAACATAAAATTTGAATCTACATTTTTCTGCACACTCAAATGTTGATATCTTTAATCGGTATATCGGATAATTTATCGGTTAATAGAAAATATACCAATTAGCATTTTTAAAAGTTAGTTATGAACGAATAGTACTTTTGATTTAACGTTTTAAGTACGAGGAAAATTACTTAAAGAAAAGGGTACAAGTGCTTGGCAATATATACATATTAATTTTGTATCTGTCTGCAAATGATGATTTCTTCGATACTGTACGTTCATTCAATTACTTTAATTATACTTTAAACCAAAAGAGTAATATACTTTTTACCCATCAGTGGTCGAATTTCACGCCAACGTGTATCCGCGTGCAATGGAACGCGCGTTATTACATATTTTATCTATTAATTATTTAAATAAGATGATACAATTAAAAAACGCAGTTGTACAATTAGAATTAGCATTTGAACAAATTTTGAACGCTTGGTACAGTTCGAAAAATGCATTATTTAACGAGATATCAACATTTTAAAAACGAAAAAATGCAGATTCAAATTTTATTTTTTATTTAAAAACTAAGGGAGTGCAATTAAAAATACGAACGTAGGAGTAAAGTACTAATCGAAATACGTCGATTAGTATTCTTTTCACAAAATACGCAGGCTGGGGTAGGCTAGGTAATTTACTCGACTCGCAATCTTCTTATACACAGACTGTAATCGCAAACTCTAATCATCGTTTACTGTCTTTTATCTATATGAATTTATCAATCCTCTTGAAACTCGATAACGTTGTAAACTTTCTCCGCGAAACAAACCTATTATGAGATAGCAATAGTATTGATTAACGATAAAGCAGTAGATAACTTTGAAAATGACTTTTCAGTCCAAGATCAAAAGATTGAATAGTCATTCCAAGTTTCCCCCAGTACACGTAAAAACCGAATCCCAATTAATCCAAGATTGAAAATTCCTGAGCGCAGGTGGGACCGAGCGTCGGCATCAGCGCGGGCGACGACCTCTGGGTCTCGAGATTCATCCTGCACCGCATCGGCGAGGAGTACGGCGTGATCGTGACCCTGGACCCGAAGCCCGTGGAGGGCGGCTGGAACGGCGCCGGCGCCCACACGAACTTCTCCACGAATACGATGCGCGCGGAGAACGGCATAGCCGAGATCGAGAGGGCGATCGAGCGCATGAGCAAGCGCCACGTCAAGCACATCCAGGCGTACGACCCGCGCGAGGGCAAGGACAACGAGCGCCGGCTGACCGGCAAGTGCGAGACCAGCAGCATCCACGACTTCAGCTCGGGCGTGGCCGACCGCACGGTCAGCATACGCATACCGCGCAGCGTCGCCGAGGAGAAGAAGGGCTACCTGGAGGACCGCAGACCCAGCAGCAACTGCGACCCCTACTCCGTCACGAACGCCCTCGTGCGCACCTGCCTCCTCAACGAGTAAGCTGCCGCTTGGCTTGTCACCACCTCTGGACGCAATGACGGATGCGCCGCGAGCTGTCGCGACATGAAATGGGACCTGATAGATGGAGTATTTAGAAGATACACGCTATTGTGATAGGTATTTTTGGATATTCGACTCATATATTATATATGTATATATATATACATATATATATTTCTTTTTTGACTCTGTCGTCTATAGGTAATATCAAATCCTTAGATGGCTATATTTACATAACTCCCCTCAATACCTCCTCTACCCTCCCTGTCAAAGTGTTCACGAGAGATGAAGCTGATGCAGGCTCAGCTCGTCCCTAATCGTATAATAGTGGTAATTGTAAGTGGAACCCGTAGATAAAAATGCTTGTATAATTAAATATAAATGTGAGACCCAACGTCGCTGGTATTAATAATTTTACGCAATTATTCGGATTCGACGTTGCGATGTCCACGATCACATTCCTTCCTAGTTTCGGAATTGACGGATTATGAAGAGGCAGCGACTGACAGTTCTTATTCTTCTGGAAAGATAAGTATTTTGTCCTGTTGTTTAGGAATCGTTGATGCGCTTTATTTTTGTAATTATTAGGGGATAACCATGCATAATGTAATAATAATAATAAGTACAGCCAAATAAACGCTTTCACGAGTGTCAACGATGAAAGTGTAATATTGACGTCACATATAAAGGACATTCGAATCTTTGTCTTTGTGATAATAGTGAAATTTATGACGAATAATACTGTAAAATGAATCAAATAATATTAATCTATATGTGGATGGGATCAGTGCACTTGAAGCATATATTATTTTTGCTATAAATATAATTTGCCACATTATATATTGTATGATAAATTTCAAACGACGAATATGATGTAATTATTATAAATTGTGTATTTTCGTAACTTGTAAAAAGGATCACATATTTTTTCTATATGGGAAAGATAGGCGTCTTGAGGTATTGCGAAAGGACACTTGACGGCTTAATAGCTATTTAATGGAATCAAATTTTAAACGATACATGTACAATAATGTCTCTGTTCTACGATAGTTTATTATATAAGTCGTCTTTTTGCGAGCAGGAAGTGTGATTGGAGATGATAGACAAATTTTCGAAAAATATTAAGATTCCTCCGCGTTATTGGAGAGCGCACTTGTTAAGTTGCAGAATAAATTATTGCATGAAAAAATTATTCTTGTATTATTTAATATCCTAAACTATTACTATCACAAATTCCTTCAACGACCAAAAGTATTATGAATTACTTCAATTTTATGCTGCTTTAGATTGAAATTGAACCGTAAGGTATTTTATAATATATATACGCTAATATAACTTAGTTTATCAAATTCATACCTAAAAAAGAACATTTTTAATAATATGAATATAATTAGAAAGTAGCTATTAGTTACAAAAATATATAAACTATTTTATAAATTATCATTAAATTAGACGAACAAAAGTTTGGCTTTAAGAAAACTGAATATGAAAAGTATACATTTTTTGTACAAAAAGGTAAAGAAACATTATTTTTTTGAATTCAATGTATTGAAAAATCATTCGATTAAAATATTTCATCTTTTATGAAAATCATATATTGTTATGACTTAAATTATACAAGAAATATCAATTATGAGATGTCTTACCAACATCATCTTTTTCTACTGATTCTTCTTTTTCTATGCCTGGGCGTTGCAATATAAATATTGATTACTTTTCCCAAGCATGGAGTGCAACGCCAGTGCAGACACGTAGCTGATTCATCGCTATATGTAAACAAAGAAAAGAGAACCGGCAGGTTTAAAAAATAGGCATGCAAGAGAAAACGGGAAATGAAGCCGAGAAACAAAGAGAGATAATCTATTTCTCGTATTCAAGGGCGTCACTGAGAAAGTGCCAACTTTGTGCGCGACTGTACAAAGAGGATGAGATGGCTGAATGAAACTGCATTATATATATATATATATATATATATATATATATATATATATATATATATATATATATATATATATATATATATATATATATACTAATATATAAAGATACAGTTTCATTTACTTATTAATTATGCAGTTTTATTTAATAAAAATAAATTTATTGTTTTATTATTCATTTAGGTAAGTATACGTACTATGGAATAAATGATTTATATTCAACTTTTTAAAAACAGAAATTAACGTATCAAAAGATGTAAAAATTTTCATAAATATTTCCTTGAGTTAAGATAAATAAGTATAATCAACCTGAACGTTTGCTTTCTCAAAGAGAAAGCTTTGTAACGATGATTTTTTTGAAATCTGAGATTACGATGTATTTTGATGTTTTTGAGGTCGCTGAATCGAAATATATGTATGTGTGTATTTGTGTGTGTGTCTGTGTGCGTGCGAGCGAGCGTGCGAGCATGTGTGTGTGTGTGTGCGTGCGAGCCAGCGAGCGAGCGTGCGTGCGTGCGTTCGTGCGTGCGTGCGTGCGTGCGTGTGTGTGTGTGTCAAATGCATGTGGTCAAATTTTGTAGTCACCATAACTTTTGAAGGCCACCGTATTTTGGGCTGAAATTTTACAGGTATATCAGACATGACCCAACATAGAACTGATTAAATTTTTAAGCCAAATTGTCGAAACGTATTGTTTATTTCAAAAAAGAGTTTGAAAATATTTTTTTATTGTTTTATGAGCTAGATATTTCAAAAATATGTATATATTCGTTAAATAGACATAATTTCCTTTCGCTTGGTGTATCTTAGAAATACTTTAATTTTTTTATAAAGAAATTCAAATTTGAACTTATACTTAAAATTATACTTCAAATTTGTAAAAATTGAAAAATTATTTCTTTCATTTTATACGCTAATTATGTCAAAATAATGCATACATTCGTAAAACTGACTTAATTTTCTTTCTATTGGTGTATCTCACATATACTCTAAATTTTTTTATTAATGAAATGCTAATTTAAATTTGTAACAATTGAACATTTTTTTATTTTATACTGTAGATACGTTTTATATATGTACATAATTATAATGTACAATTATTCACAAATATGTATAGTGGCACATTTTTATATAAGTTTACAACGTAAAATTGTTCTATATTCATAAAAAAACTTTTTCTGAGTAATTATTCAATAAATAACTATGCATCCAATCTCTTTGAGAAATCATTCTGCTAAAGCGGTTAGCAGAAGTTTTTTAATTCTAGTCTTACTTGTTTTATATGAATGCAATAAAAGATTTATAGATGTCTAATAGATTCGTAAAATAAATAATTTATGTAAATAGTTGGTTATTTGACTACGGTAGTCAGGGGATAACAAAAAAAAATAAAAAAATTTTCTACTTAATTCCATAAAATATTTGTTCTACTTAATTCCAATTTTTATTTAGGCATTTATAATTTTCAATATATGTTCAAGAATCTATATATCAGCTGAAATTAACTTGTTCTCCTTTAACCAATATAACATTTAACTAATGAATGCAAAATAACGTTGGAATGGTGCAAAACTATGGGACAAGGGTTAACTTGGAATATAGTGAGATTACGAAGGAGGAAGGGAAGAAAGGTGTAAAAAATTTGTTTAAAAGAATAAACAATATATAAGGAATATAGGAAATAGGATGAAAAATATGTTAAAGTGATGAGTAGCGAATGAAATATTGTAAGCGATAATTCTATTACAGCGTGTTAGCGAGAAAAATAAGTAGCAAAGCCAGAGACGTATATGTACGAAACCGATAGATGGTATGAACGAGATTTGATTATCTGCATGGAGGCAAAGAATGTAAATATTTAAGTATTTGATGTACATCAAGTCCATATTCTGGGCCATTAGGCTGAATAAAAATAATATATATATAATAATTTAGTAGATAAAATTTGTGGCTTTCGTTAGTTTTCACTACGGAGTTTCACATTGGGTCTAATTTGGCTTCTTTATGCCTGTAATTTCTAGTAATTACGAAGGTTTAATAAATACACACATGATTTAAAGGTAAGAGTAATAATCATCAGCTCGTTAAATAAATATTAAATAATACAATGTTAATATTTATTATTAAATTAATATTTAATATTTAATTAATCTTTTTACATTTCGATTTCTGAGAAACTTGATTTTGCTTTATTATAAGTTAGATACATTTTACTGTTTGTAAAACTTACTTACTATGTTATAAGATATGTTTCATGCACGGCGAAGTTTTGAATCATACACTGGGGGCAAGAAGAGCATTCAAAATTAATATATATAGTAATAGAGCGTTAACAAAATCAAAAGCGAATTACTTTTTTTTTATCTCATTATTAGATAACAATAATATGGAATAGTTATACTTTGTCCAAAAAGTAACAGTTGTTTATTTTGCCCCACCGGTTGAGAAAGAGATGCGCCGTTGAGAAAGGAGCACATTATTATTTAACTACGGTTCAAAATGACTTTTTGTTTCTATTATGATTCAATGCATTTTTATGATTAAACAATACATAAAAAACATCAGTACTCCAAAACGCATAATTATCAAAATAATTCAAATGGTCTTATCACTCCGTGCTTCTATTGCCTCGCTCTCCCATAATAAAACAGCACCCAGTATTCAAAGGAACAGTAACAGTTTTAAATACTTACAAATAAGGACTTGTATCGGTCTTGTTGGTTTTGATTGGAACAACAACATTCCAGGGAAATATTTACTCAAAATTGAAAATTAAATGAAAAAGTGGGTCCTTGATTAAATCGAATATTAGTACAGTCTATACCGTATTCGTTTTTGATCGAACATAATCCAGTATTGTACTATAGCAGTTTTGAATACTTTAAAATAAGAGGTGTATCAGTGCCGTTGGTAAAAGTTCGTTTCTAGAAATGCTTAAAAATTAAATTTTAGAGAGATTGATGTATGTTCGTTTCGCGTTATAATGCTTTATATCGTAACGCTATGAATATGGCAATATGGCAATACATAATTGAAGACTCAAATCGCCCGCCGGCCCCACCGCTACCACCTTTTGCCGTGTTTGTGCGCTAACCTTGAAGGGTCTGGCTGTGTGCTACATTGCGTGCTGTGTCGTGTGTGTGTGTGTGCGTGCGTGCGTGCGTGCGTGCGTGCGTGCGTGCGTGCGTGTGTGTGTGTGTGTGTGTGTGTGTGTGGGTATGTGTGTGTGTGCGTGTGTGGTTGTGTGTGTGTGATGTGTGTGTGTGTGTGTGTGTTCGGTCCGTATGGGTATTTCGGGGCAAAAGTTAATAACTTTCGCTCACATTCATACTATTGTATGAAACAAAGCTGAAATTAAAGCAGTTTTCGTCTATTTTTATTCAAGTTTGGGTCATTTTTCAATCAGTCAATTCTCGATCAGTGCCCCAAAATCCTTCAGAGTATAAAATTATATCAAAATATATAACCGCAGAAATAACGTAAAGATCCCCGCCATATTTTTATTTTTTCCCGATAACCACAACCGTTACAATAATACTATTTTACATGCTAAATAGTACATTGATATCAGCAAATTATTATAATTAGTAATTAGTAAAACATTTAAATTTATGAAGAGTGAATTTATTATATCACCACAAGAAAAAGCATGGATTATAAAAATCGTTATAAAACAAAAACGAATTGACGAAACTTAAGAATTCTTTTTTAATTTCGAATCTTTAGCAAAAACAAAAAAAATGAACCTTGAATAGACAAAAATTATCATACTATTCTCGAGATATGAGAAAAAAATAAAAAAATAAATCATACGCACACACGCACACACGCCGCACATACACATACCTATACACAGACACATAAACACATACACACGCATACACACACAATATGGACATATTTAAAAAATAGTGTATTTTGATTCTAAATTGTCTAAAACATGTTTCTAACATGTTGTTTAGAAAACTTATTTTTACTATTACATACGAAAGTTCCTTTAGGAGGAAGCAAAATTTGCCGGGTGTAAATTGTACAAAGTATAAGACGCTAAACGGATCAAAAAAGGCGATTGAGCAAAGATATGCTTGTTTACGTGAGATGCGCGTTCTAAAATTTATTCGACGATAACAGGAAAAAGCTAGACAACTTCTCGCGTACGATGATCTTTCGTGTGAGCACGCGCCGCTTGTATACTAGCCGAGAGCGCGCGGCACGTGCAGTCCCCCACGAAATTTTACAGGCGTGCAAACTGCTTTGTTGACGCTCATACTAATAATGTTTTTAAATTAAAATTACATTTTTTAAATTTCTTTTCCATCAGACATTATTCGGCTGATTGATTCTTTTTATCTTTATGGTTTCAAGGCAAATAAAGAATTAAAATGATAAAAGATAGTAGACTAAAGAGATCATTAATAACAAGGGATATTTTACGGGATATAATATAATAATCGTCTTGGATTCATTCATAAATCGTAAAAAAGTGAATCATTAATCCTCTGGCGCAGTATCCCGTGATATCTCGTCCAAACAAGGTTTTTGCCGTAGCCAGAAGGACGAAATATTTCGTCCTGCCATTTTTGGCCATAATCTTTGACTGGTACACTTTTGGAGTACCTGTGACCACGCAAATTAAAGCTGACAACTTGCTTTTTATGATAAGCTTAGTTCGATTTCTACGCGACCCCGAACACATAAAGAGAGATGTTATTGAATTTTCGAACATGTAAAAGAAAAAATATTCATTCGGGAACAGAAACGTCAGGTAAAACGCTTACGCATGCAGGGAGGTTAAATGTTTATTTTGTAAATATTTAATTTTTGGTTAAAATTTTATTTATGCGCATTTTATAATTGTTTTTAAATAAAACAGTAAAGTTTATAAGTATGTTCTATACAATTTTGATAAAGTTGCTAATCTGAATTTTAATCGCAATTTATTTTATTTATTTAATTATGCTTCATTTTATAAAGTAGTATATAATGATAATTTTCTAAAATACCATAAATAGATTTAGGTAGTGTAAGAGCTGCATATATTTAGTGATTTTGGGACATTCATTAAATGTAGTAGACAATAGCAAAGTTGCATGTTCATGTAAACACTTTATTTATAATACTCAGTAAGGGAGACTAGGGTATAATGGGTCACTAGCCATAATTGCTATATAAAAGGGACGAAAGGAGGGTGTCCACAGATTTGTAATAATTAAACCGTTGAATGGGAACGTATAAAACTAACACCATTGTTTAGAGCTCGTCAAAACATGAATTTTAGAAAATGGATTGACCCCCTTAAGTGGCAGGAAAGTAAAAGAAAACGCAGAGAAAATTCGTAAAAATAAGTAGGAATTCCCGAGTATGATTAATCTTTTAACGTTGCTTTAAATGGGACAAATCCATAGATATTTTTCAGGTTTCCCCGCGCTTAAGGATATTAATTATTTTTTTGTAAAATTCATTTCTAAACAAGCTTTAAACGATGGTGTTGGTCTCATACGTTCCCTCGAGGAGGCCGCTATCCTTCTTTTGCGTCGTAATCTACTTGTGGTCGTAGTGTGAGTTAATTTTCTTTGTATGGATATCCTCATCCAAACAGAATAAATTTTTGCAGCCCAGTGAAGTTTTAAATTGAGAAAAACAGGTCATGTGAAAAACGACACAAACTTTTCAAATTGCCAACCGTGTATGTTGATTGATTATCAAATTTTCTGAATTTTTAAAAAAAATATCTTCAAGGTTTTATAACCTTTCATTACATGGAAGTCCATTTAAAAAGTCAAAAGTTGAAAAAGAGAGAGTTCAATCACTCGGTTGACTACCAAAAAATTCATGGAGATGCCTTTTTTAGTGCAAAAGTGCCTGCACAAGTCCCAGAACGGCAATCGAGCTGTATTTCTTACTAAAAGTATAAATAACAGTCAAATTATGCTAAAATATGATTAAAATGCCTATTTAGCACCTATTATTATGGGTTCGACTACATGGATCATCACTAAAAAAAATTATGAAGGTAGCTTATATCAGTACAAAAGAAAATGATTATATCAGTTCAAAAATTTTTTTTGTTTTCGATTTTATATTTGAATATATATTTGAAATACTGCAGGTAGCCAGTGTCAAAACAAAGTGAAAAGCACTTGAAAAATTGACACCCGCCTACAGTGACATGGTATACTTTACGACCACTGGACTATATCAGTAAACTTGTCATGAAAAGTTAGACGCTCTACTTCTGAACCAGAAATTGATATTTGGGCCTTTTTCTCCGGTCCACTTATATAATAAATATAGGATTACATTCTTCAATTGGATAGTAACTAAATGCTATTTTAGTATTTTTTTAATTATGCTTTTTATAATTTCTATGGGTTATTGCATTTTACTGGCTCGTTATACCTCAGTCTCCCCTAATTAATACATTGGTATATTGCACAGACGCATTGCATTTATGAATGATTCATAATTTTTATGTTTCGAATTCATCGCTAAAAATAATGAATCTTGCTGTGAGGCAGTGTCAGTGCGAACGTGTTTGAAGCCACGAAGTTGTTGGATCGTCGACCTCGCGCTAAGCCACCTTGAAGGCTCTACAATGAATCAAAATTTGGAAATTTACTGTGGGTAAATAGAAAGCTTTATTTAAAAATAACTTTGAGGACTTTATTGTACATGTACTGAAGTATACGACAAAATTTGTGAAGATTATTTTCTAACAAAAATGGCGGCGTACTGGCCCACTTCCGGACCGTCTTTCTTGAGCATGTCAATTTGCAGACACAATTGCTGGGCCACTGGTCATCTTAGAACTAAACAAAAAAGGAAAATTATATCTACACCATATAACCTAATGAAGTACCCATCCTTTTTTGAAAATAATTTCTTTTTGTAAAATGGCAGCCATTTTAAGAAAAGGTTCATTTTAAAAAAATGCTAATTACAAGAATAGTTTACAACTTTTAAAAAAAGCATGGGTTTTTTCCGTCATCATTTTTAATTATTTATCACTTTATAACAGATTAATATTTTTAAATGAAGCTTAAAGTAACGCTCGTTTCGCCCATTTTTATTATCATTAAGGTAATTATGTTTAGTGTTCATACATGCATAGTTATTAAGACAAGAAGAAGTATTTTTTTTCAATAAAATAACGTATATTCAAAGTAAAATAACTCCTATCTCGAATAGTGAAATCACGTTCCTCAAATAAACCAAAACAATAATTGTTTGTTTACGCGTCTGTTCATTTTTGTTTTTAATTTGGTTGATTCACTAGATAAATTTCATTGCAGCTAAAAATACCATCACAAAAGTGCGACTCATCCGCGCTCTTGTTCCGGCGAAAAATTTCCCTCAATAAACAAGATAACCATCCCAAAGGTAAACACACCGAAAAAAACACTTCTAACCGAAAACTACGCGCGAAAGCACAGTCCTTTCTAATACTCCTCACTCTCTCTAGTCTTTCACCCAAAAAGCCGCAGGAACATCGCACCTGAGACACCTACATAGCTATATATACAAATGCACGCGAGTATATACAGGCTTCCCTCTCCCGCTTCCAGCTGGCTCCTTCTCTCGGCTGCTAAGTACGGAACCCATGCGCGGGAGCAACTTTTCCTATAGCCGCTCTCTGCTCACTGCGCAGCTGCTGCGTCGGTAAAGCTCTCGCTCTTCTCTCTCTCTCTCTCTCTTACTCTCTCCGGCCGCCCCATAGCTTTTGCTGCTTTCTCCGCGAGGGCCGCGAGCGACGGCCGTGCGGCGGCCCACGGCTCCGTGTGTCGAGGTTCGCGGTGTGGCGCGCGAGCGAGCTACCGCCGAACATTGCGTTTCGGCCCGCCGTAGCGGACGAACGTTCACGAACAGCCGCGCGTGCTCACATACACCTATATACATATATATATATATATATACCTATACATCAGCTAGCCCTCGCGCACACTAACTCAAGAGCATCTGGAGAGAGACAGAGAAAGAGAGAGAGAGAGAGAGAGAGAGAGAGAAAGAGAGAAAGAGAGAAAGAGAGAAAGAGAGAGAGAGAGAAAGAGAGAGAAGCGCGATATTTCGTTATCGGAGCCGATATAAAAGGAGTCGTCGAGAGCCCGGTCCGGCTCAGAAGCAATCGTCTACCCTTCCTCGTAGTTCGTTCCCTCGTCTGAGCCGAGTCTGACCTTTTACTACTGCGGACTACCACCGCTACTGCTGCTACTACTGCCGATAGATATACCATAGACGCCAGCCAGGATGAGCTTCAAGGTGCTGATCAAGGTCTGCGAGACGAGCTTCGTGCAGAAGTCCGTCTCTGGCCGCACCACCCAATGGGTCAAGTTCGGAAGGTGCTTCAGGTGAGTCTTTGTTTCTCTGCTGCGACCGCAGGGCAGCTTTTCCTTGTGCTCGCGCTCTGTGCGATGCACTCCGCGTCTACGCGTATATCTATAAGCTGGCGCGCGTGCGAGCGCGAGGGGTTGCTTCCGACTTCAATTCGTTCGGTGGGGTACATTTTACGAGTCCTATGCGCACTTCTCGATCGAACTTTAATTATTAGAATTTCACTCGGATTACTCAATTATTGTACAATGTTTGTTCTATACTCTATAATTGAATCTCACTTTGATACAGTTTTACTTGTCTTTACGACACTGATTGAATATAAATAAACGTTCAACTTTAATGATACAATATGTTAATTAGAGAAGTATAACAAAAGAAATGGTCGATTGAGCATTGAACAAAAATAGATGTAATTCAATTACGTTTGGTAAACTATGTTTCTCGTGATAGGCTTTATGTGACATTCCTTGACCCGATGGTGATGAAATGTTTGTTTCGCGTTAGGAATAGCAATGTAGGTAGCTTTTACAGTATACCGTTTTTCATTAAACTTTTATAGCACCGAATAAAATTCTCCCCCAACACCTTGCTTAATAACAACATCAATAAACATAAATACTTAGATACTTGTTTATATGGTTTATGATATTTCATTAGTTAATTACCATATTATTTATTTTGGTTGTTTGGTGAACATTTAAAAATAAAGCTTACTCCCAGAAAATAAATAAAAAGATTTTGTAGTTGTCAAAAACTACTTTTATCTAATTATAAAATTGATAATTGTTTAAATTTATAATAAAGAAAGTTAAGCTTACTTATACGAAAATAAGTAAAATGCAATAAAAATGAATTATTTATAAAATTTTATTAATACAAGTTATCTTAATTAGTTAAATACGAAGTCGTACGATACAGTTCGATATTTCAATTCTAATAAACAAAAATATTAAATAATTTTTTATTATCAAAGGCTTTACTAAGAGCTCGATTGGGTGTGATAACAGTTTTTACATTCTGTAATTAAAAAATTTAATGCTCCAAACGAACTATTTGTTCAGTGAAACCTGCTTTTACAGTTCATACACAGCGTAAAGCTCATGTACAGCGTACTCTTATTAGTGCAGCCAAGTGGCATCATTTCGAAATGTACGCCAGCTACAATAATAAATCAGAGAAAAATAACGACGCGTATAGAGGTGTAATGAAAACAAGCGAGAGAAATCATGCATGGGTCAAATGCACGAAAAACGTTCACTTTTGCTTTCACGCTGGACTCGTCAAATCTTAACTTTCGACTCGAGCATTAAAGCGCGCCGTGCGTGCCTCAGCGCTTATCGCTCTTACCAGGCGTGGATTGCGACAACGCAATACGAGTGTGCGTGTGCACGGGAAAAAGTTTTCCTATAGAACTTACGGTTGTAGAGATGGAACGTGAAAATTATTTAGTTTTTTTTAAATTTTAATATTCGACTGCATATCTTATTAAAAGTCAATTTTTATTTTCCGAATCGAGGATTCTTGTGGAAACGATAAAATATGTACAAATTCATTGCATTGGTACTATTGTATTTGATTTCTCACAGTGCAAGGACATTTCAATTCAATCGATATTTTCAGAAAAAAAGGAATTTTTTTCTTTTTTTAGTATATGGGCCCTATTTTTTAATAGTATCTTATGCTTTAAATACCAATCATTAATGTTATAAGGAGGTTTTCATATCTTAGAACTACAGATTTTGACCCGAGTAAAAATGATTTGTATATAATTATATATAAAATCATATATAGTTACATATAACTATATATAGTCATATATAATTATGTATGATTTTATATGCAATTATATATTATTATATATAACCATATATAATTATATATAAATAATTTTTACTCGGGGAGGCTTTGGTATATATGTCTTTTGGTATCTAAAAATGACGACTTTGACTAGTACGAGTGACTAACGTGGTCCCAATCTCGCGATACAGTTAAAACACTAGCATTGCTCATATACACAATGTTAAAAATATTATATATATATAAAGACAGACACACTATCGTTGTTAATGTATTATATGTATTTCAAGATTAGAACCGCATTATTCTTACTATAGTCATAGTCGTAAGTTCTACGTACGAAAGGACAACCCAAAGACTCATCAAAATCCGGTACCCGCAGGTATGATACTGTCCTTGTTAGTCGAAATAATATTTAAATTAAGTTACGGTAATATTTTAATACTAAAAACAGTAATATGTTTTATATCAAGCCATGTTTGTATCAATATTATAAAATATATTTCTTTAATTTATGCAGATCTTGAGTTTTAAGGTGATGTTAAACCCAATGTTACTTGTAATTACGGAGAATCACTTTTTTCATTATTGATTCAATTTTAATAAAATATCTCTATGAAAAGTTGTTCTTTTTGATTGGAACAACAACTTTTCATAGAGATATTTATTCAAAATTGAAAATAAAATAAGAAAAGTGGATCCTCATATTTGTCGGTGACAGGTGGCTTTAGCATCACCTTAAGAATTTTATTTTTGTAAAAAGACGCATTATTCGTTTTTTATGATAATTTTGAAGAAATTACAAATTTTAAATACCATATAAGTTAAATAAAAGAAATGTCTAATTTAGCCGAATATCAAGTGTTTTTTTCACGTTTTCAAGTCAAGTTGTACATAGATAAATGCATAGATTGCGTAATCGCTCGTGATTACGGCTCGTTTTTGGGTTTTTTCTTTGATCCTATCGTGAATGTTATTGTGTCGCTTTATCGGTGCAACCTTTGGAATCAATTCAAAACGTTATCGATTTTCGGTGGTTATATAATTGTACTTGTATGACCAAAACTAGGGCGATAAATAATAGTCCATGGGTATACGTAGATTGCACCTGCGTTATCCCGATCATCTTCGATTTGCATTCAATTGAATCGCGTGCTGTGATTAGATTTGAGTAGTACTTTAATTGATTGGAAAAATGAAGTGTTATTGCGTGAAAGATTGATTAGAGTAAATGATGAGATGTGTCACTGATGGTAAAGAGAAGCTATTGTGGTCCATTTGATTTATTTCCCTATTTTATCAGTAAAAAATATGTTTGCTTTTTAAGTAATCTATCAGTGTCGGGAAGACGGTTCACTGTTCTAGTTATGTATAGATACTATATATAAGGAGAAAAGCACATGAAATAATTTGTTAACCCAAAAATTTAAGCATGATTATTAAGAATATCAAAGAATTCGAATAATATATAATATACAAAAATAAATTATACAATTATAAACAAAGTTTGTAAATTGATAACAATAAAGAAAAACGTTACCGCGTAAGTTGCATAAAACCGACATCGTTTAAAAGACTAAACGAAATCCAATAAAAGTCAAGTACGTTTCCAATAAATCGTGCGTTACAAAATAAAGGTAAAAAAGTTTCCTCGAGCCGTGCCACACCGTCGCGCCGTCAGCTGAGCAAAAAAGAAAAACAAAATAACAGAAGCAAGAGAACTCTGGCCTATTAAGCGTGTGTCGCAAAAGAAAGAGACACGAGCCGACCGATAAAGCAAAAGAGACGGAACAAACAACAAACGGGCATCTGATTATGAAATCGAGCGAGTGGGAGATATGTATAGTTGGCGAGAGGTGAATCCCGATCGGCCCGCCGTATCGCACGCGTGCGAGGAACAACGCGACGGACCATTGGGGCAATAAACCTGGCGAGTGTCCCACTATTTTTAGAGACCTCGTACTTTTCCGTTTGTTGCTTTTTTGCACGAGCGAACGAGCCCGCGAGCGCCAACACGTGCTGCGCTTGGCTCGACGATTCGATTCGCCGCGTTGTACTTTCGCTTTTATTCGCATTTCCCGAATTCTTAATACGCCCGGGATTTACGCGCTTTGTATACGCGGATCTTTCGGAATTTGGCATCTGGCATGTAGCAATTGATTTTTTAAACAAGTGTAAACAAATGCATCGTGTAATTTATTATTGTACTCAAAATCTAATTACCATTATATCCTGTAAGAATATAAACTCAAGAATCAAACACGGACCGTCAAAATTAAAAAAAAAAATTAGACGATTTGTGGTTTTGAATTAAAGTTTTTACTACCTATTTTAAACAAAGAAAAATGCTTTCAATGAATGTGGAATTTTTTTCACTTTTGCTTTATATTGTTATCAAGTTGAATTCACACAGCCCAGTTTCTTTTTATGATTGTCATACAATTTGTATTTATGTATTTGGGTATTTGTCAATTTTTGTGATTGGGTTCGCTTAAAAATAACTTTGTTAAAAATAACATTTTTATAAAGGAATTTTTCATTTTACAGTATGTCATTTTCTCGCTTTTTATATCGTGCAGCATAGCCCAGAACTCGATAAGCGTTTGATAAAATTTGATACGCCGTACACTTTGTTATGAGAGATTCTTATTTTTCACATTTACGTCGTGTGAATTACACGAACTTTTTATCTGCTTAGTTTCACAATTGCTACATTCTTTCTGAAATGTTCCCATGAATGAAATGTATTTGCAATAGATAAGATCGCAATCATTTAGTTCTTGATTTTGATTTAAAAATTTATGTATACAGTTATGTGATAAAAACCAAACGATGGGTTCCATTAAGAATCGTGTATCTTACGAGGTCCGATATTAGAAACCGCGTAATTTTTGAAGCCGAATTGTGTCAATTCAAAACCGTGTCCAAATTGTATCAATTTTGACTATACACCTAAATGCTACCCATTTCATTTAAAATACGCTTTCAATTCATATGTTTATTTCAGATAATAAACCAATTTGATAAGATTATTAAAGTAATAAGGAAGTGTAATTATAAGATTTTGTCTGAAACGATCTTAATTAGGCACTAATAGTGATTGAAGTTGAGAATATTTTGCGACAAGAAAATAGATACGCGGTGTTGAAATGACACGCGGCAGATACGCATTTTTTAATTCGGCTTTAAAAAGTTACGCGGTTTCTAATCGAACCCCGTGAGATGCACGTTTCCTATTCAAAAAAGTCAAATACCTAATAGCAATAAAAATAGATCAGTGACATCAAGTAAATGAAATGTATACAATTGTCATAAGTATTAAAGTAGGTCGCATAAGTAGCATTACTAATGTATGAATTCCTTTACTGTTTGCAATTCAAGCAAATTAATTTATAAATCAAACACATTCTAGACATTATCACTTTTGTATATTTATCTTTGTCTACTGTCAACATCCCATGTTTTAAGAAATTATACCTACATAGGAAGGCTTTAAAAATGAAAATTCCTTGATATAACGAGTATTTATATAAAAAGAAATACCACCATCGCTCCTATTATCCCTCAAAATGAAGCTCAAAGTGTTCACGTGATCGGCTGTAGGCCTTATCAGCTGTACAGCGAGTTACAGACGCACATTATAAAAAAAATGAATAAAAAACAGCGAAAAGAGAAGAGCAGAGTGATTTCAGTCGATCTCTGTAATAGCGCAACAAAACACGGTGTCGATGAACTCTCGCGCATCGCGATGAAACTCGGGTGCGCTCGCGATACACACTGCATGCACATGAGACGAAAAAGCAGTAGGAGAAGAAAAAGGGGACGGCAAGTTGCATAAATTGACGTCGGAGACGCGCGCGTGTCATGAGTGATCGATATATAAGGGGACGATTCGAACAGTGGCTAGCGACACTGTTTGCGTGCGCGCGAACTTGTGCACGCGTGGCTGAAAGCTCGGAGTTGATATACGCTTTTAACGAGCCGCTGATAAACCGTGTTAAGTGGAAGGTCAAACATCAGCTGCGGCCAAATATTGACCCATCTTATTCGACTTTTTGCTCTCTTCCGTTTTTCTGCTATTTGCCATCTAGTGTTTATCCTATTTTTTTACATTTATATAAAATATAAGTAAAATGAATTGTGAAATGTGTGGATGCACATTTTCTATGATGCGCATGAATATTTTTGATATCGAAGACGTTTATTTAGACATAAAATACAATGTATTTCTGAATGTCTCTACTGTGTGCTAGTTATTGCTCTTATCAGTCATACTTCAGTTGACAGTAATAATTCATCTAATTATATATATATGTTCATATCTCCTTTTTCGCTTGACCTAACAAACTAGTTTCCGCGAATTAAATGACACTGTAAAGTCTGGCATTATAATTCTTACCCTTTTAATATTTGCTATACCATTAAAATTTGACATGTACTTTTACTTTCTTACGTATTGATTATATTTTTAAGTGGGTGTAAGTAATAAAATTATCAATATAATTATTGCCTAAAATATTTTAGCTTTTAGATTTAAATTAATAAAGAAGAAATGGTGATAGTTGAAAACGTAGGACCGTTAGTCCACTATAAAATAAAAGACATCTATGTGAACGGCTTTTATCATTCATTCTAACAGTGAATTATTACATTTTTACAAAGACAATGTACGGAAGAATTTTACGAAGATTTAAAAAAGTGTCATTGGCACAGACAGAGCGTTTATTGCCCAACAATCGCAAAAAAGCTTGGGGACAAAGAAGCCTTTTTGCTTGCAAGCTATATACTTACGCGTTACAATTCCCCGAAAGCAAAGGAGACAGCAAAAAAGAGCACCGCAGCGAACGCACGATACGGTTTCGTACGGTACAAAGATTTGAGGCCGCGCATGAGTAGTTGCAGCCGAGGATCGCTTTGTCGTGTACAAAGAGTCGCGCGGTACAGGGTCCGCGTGAGCGATCGCACCGATCACGCGAGATATTTGGGCCAGAGCGGCTCTTTGCGGCTTTTAATTTTTGAAAAAGCATCATCCGCGCGCACACACGCGAGAAAATAACGGGCGGGGCGTCAGTCGGTCGGTCTCCCGCTCGAGCCACAATTACACGGGCCCGAGAGCGGAAAGTTTCCTGCTGCATGCGTCTCCCGTTTGCACACGACGGGTGTATGCGAATATATACGCGCTCACGCGACAGGCGCGTGCACACGGCGAAACAAAACCCACAAGATTTGAATTCGCGCGACTCGCACGCTCGTTCGCTCGTTCGCTCCCGCCGTGGTGCAGCGTGCCTCCTTTTAAATGCCACCGCTGCTTCTTGGCCTTCTTTATGCTCGGCCGTATATTTTAACGAATTAATCATGCGCTTATGATTGTTTTATGATGCTGTATTTTTAAAAGGCTCTTGACGATTGTATTTCGAAAAATAGAGGTCGAAGCTGCATTTAACGAAAATGATTTTTTACAATGATGATTTCTTTTTATTCCTACATTTTTAAACGATTTTATCAACTTTATTTATTTTATATTTATTGCACTGATTGCTTATATTTCCAGTGGATTTATTTGCTCGAAACAGCTTATCGAAATAAATATTTTAATCAAAGTGTAAAGCAGTATTTATATTCTTTGTTTAATACTTTAGTTCATTTACCTATTCTATCATTGGAAACATATTTCTTAAGTTTATTTAGTCAGATTAATGAACTTTCATCCACTAACCAATATTTATTAATTTTTATCGCAGTAGTATAGATTAATAACATATTTTAGACAAGTAGTAACAGGACTGGGCACAATCAGACATCCCATTAATTGTCCTACTAGCTCGCCTACTTACTTTAGAAGTGGTTGATTTTAATTTTTGGGGAATCCCTATTAAAAATCCTAATAATATTCTAACCTGACAACTTCAAAATTCCTCTTGAACATGAAAAATTTACGTGTCTATAAATACTTTACATTTTGTTCAAAGTCTCACGTTTCTTTTATTGAGCCACAATGTATCATCACACCTGTTTTTCGAGAAAACAAGTTGTGCTTAACAAAATTACGTTTTGTACTCTTACATGATTCTATAACAAGCGCCTCGTAGCCTCAAAAATAGTAATCTAAATTACATATATAATCACGCAATATATAGCGACTACCCAGCGATCATCATATTCAATTCAAAGTTCAGCCCGAATCCCTTGACAAAATCGATGGAGCCGTACGCTACGGTCCAGACGCGTGCATCACTCGAGACAGAGATCAGAGGGGCGTCATTCGCGTGCGCACACACACACATACACACACACACACACACACACACACACACACACACTCATATATATATATATATATATATATATATATATATATATATATATATATATATATATATATATATATATATATATATATATATATATATATATATGAAAGCTGCTGTACCGCGACAGCGACGCGTATACGCGCATTTGTAATTAGCGGCGCGCGAGATGTGTGCTGCAGCTGTTCAATGACCCTTGGCAAGGAAGACGTATAATGCACGCGCCGCCGCGCTTGCGGCGCATCCGGGGAGCGAGGCGCGCGCGCGCGCGCGCATGATACTTGGCGCCACACGACCGCTCGAATGCACCGAACGATGACGACAATGCACGAAATTGTATATATTGTGAGCGATTGCTCCCAATTGGCCCGATCCGACGAATGCCAGCGGGATAAATTTATTAATTAGCGCGGCGGTGGATATATGGATTAATGCTTCATTGGTGACAGAGTGACAAGCCTATAACGCATTATTTGTTCTTTGTGCGTCTCGTGGTGCGTTCTTTGTGAGGAAGAGCGAAGTGGAGATTATTTTATACGGGAGACAGTTTGGGATTTAGGAGAATTAGATGTCTATTTGTTTGAATTTGTAGAGGACGACTAGTGTAATAAGGAAGAAGATTGTAAAGAAGGTGGGAAATTTTTTAAATTGCATTCTGGAATGTTACGCAAGTTTTCTTATTGACCTTTGTTTCTTTTGATAAAAAAATTGGATTTTTCGTTCTATTCTGCTAAATAATTTACACGGTTTTTTACAAAAAATAACTGCGGGACTATTTTCAGAAAGGTTACACGTCTTTTAAATGTAAAATATATCTAAAAATATTGGTAAAAATACAAGTTTTTAAAGTTGAACTTCAGCAGATTAAATACACACACTACCACTTGATATTCTTTAATTGTACATTGATTATTTAATTATCATATTTAAATTACTTTTATTTATATATTATATGGAGGGAGCAAACAAATCTGGATAATTCCACATTTGGGAAAACTGATTTTCTGTAGCTTTTCATCATAAAACATTGTTGTCTTAATATTTATGCATGTTGTTATCTTTTTATCTAAACTCAAAATTCAGCCATTATATCAAAGCATCTAAAATACGTTTTTTTATGTAATCTAATAGACAAAGAATACAGTTTTCTTAATTTTCTCACAATTACAAAACGTGAATTAGGTATCAGGTTTTGTTTGCTCACTCCTCATGTGTATAGATACATCTAAGCTATTTTGCATTGCAATTTACGTATTATATTGATAAGACGAATTACCGTTGAGGGTGTTGATGACATCGGAAAATTGCGCAATTCAAATTTCTTTAGCATTGCAGTGGATCTATAGGGGAAGATTGGGCGATATGAGCAGTGGGGCGATATGGGTTTTTAGCAATATTTCGAAAATAAGAAACTAATTTTGGTTGTCAATTTTTTGGGTTAGATTTGAAGATGTAACAAATCTATTGGAAGTAGTAGAAACTGAAACAATTGAGTAGTATAAATAATAAAAAAAATATATCCATTATACCGCCCACTTCAACAAATTTTTGCCTCATTGTCTCGGGACTCGATTTGATTTGATTGGAAAAACCCATACCGACCACAACGAGACTGGTGAGGCGGAAGGAATTTTCAAGTGAACACTTTCATTAGATTAGTGTATTTCAATATCTTTGCATTAATGTACTTAATGAGGTGTTCTTACTTTTAGTTGGAGAACCGCTGAGTACTTTAGGCGTGTTACAGTTTTTTTTCTAAAGTCTACTTAGATTAATATTTGTAATAGAGAAAAGGCCCATATCGCCCCACAAATAGCCCATACCGCCCCACCTTCTCCTATATATATTCTTAAACAGTACCATATTTTGGATCCGTCAGGTGACTTCTTTTCGAGCCCTAATATCTGATCTCTGGCTTTGAGCATAAACAACAAGTTTTAATCGCTTGGTCCACTTTTTTTGAAAATTGAATTTTTAGTGATTTTGGTATCTATTATGCATGATTATAATATATATACTTTCATATAAAAAGTCAAAAGTTGCAAACAATCATTTATTACTTTTCTTTTTTCATAATATACGATTTTCTTTTGGATTGGTTTAAATAGCAATTTAAAATTCTAACTTTAATATTTCTAATATTTCTCAACATTTCAAAAATGGACAAAATAGTTTTGCCTTTTCACCACAGATGTAATTCAACCCTCTTTCGAAGAATAGATTATTTCAAATTTCCCGAAAAGTACTAGTTCTTTTCAGAGGTCTCGATCTTTAAAAACTAACATTTCTTTAAGTTCTTTGGTAATAACAAATACTTTCTAAAAAACTGTCTTGAAAAATCTGAAATGGGCTAGTCTTTGCAAGGATCGTCGAATTAGCGTCAACAATCATATTTAATTTATTTTGAATGAATCAAAATCAGATGATACATTGTCGATTTATGCTTTTATGAACAGTTGAAGAATCTAGATAGAGATATTTATATTTAGGCCTTTAAAAATCGTACGATCAGTCCCGTATTTTATTTTTCAGTCTTGGTGCTAATGATTGACAAAGTGGAAAATGTCAGGTGAAAGTAAACTCACAACCGGTTTCCCTTCACACTGCATTCATCCACTTGTCTTAAGCGCCGTGATTAACGTTTTTCAAAGATTTTCATTTTAAAATGAGGCGTTGTGAAATTCTTTATTATATGTACCTTCACTTTGCTTCTATCAGATTAAAACCTTTGAAAAATTAAACGAAAATACATATCAGTATTTTAAATTCTTTTTATCTGTCATTGACAATAATAATAATAGGTGTTAGATTAGTGTATCTGTGTTGTGAGATTTAAAAATTTAATGTTAAATTAAGTACGGTGATAAGCATAAAAAGGTAATAAGATTGTTAATTAATTGTTTGTATCATTTAAGTTTACGTCATTCGTGTGATGATAACGATATTCAGAGGTTCATAACTTTGATAAATGTAAGAAAGTTGATGTTAAAATTATCGTTTAATGGAAACATCAAAGGCGCGTAGAATGTGTATAAAACAAAATTATCATTTAATGAAACCCCCACGATCATTAAGTATTATCAAATTACGTCAAGGAAATTTTAATAATCAACGTATAGTTTAATCAACGAATGGTTATAAACAAAATGTAGCTATACAACTAGTTTAGATATAAATTTTTAAGCATCACATGATCAGTCAATTATTGATTGATACATTAATTCAATTAAATAATTTATTTTACGAAAGTTAACTAAATTGTTACTTATTATAAATTTGTAATTTCTTTATCTCGACCATAAAAAAAATTCCACTTTCAATCAAAGCATGTCAATAACAATAACATTGTGCATTATGAAAGAAATATAAAGAGATACAGATGCAAGTCAAATCTCTCGATCGACGAATAATATACACGGCTTTCTCACTTTCGAAAATGATTACAGCAACGTATCTTCTTCATGAAAGAAGGATGTGTATAAACAGGTGCCAGATTTTGCCCCATAAAGAGAAAGCAAGTTTATAATAATTTCTCATTATATTTATCTGGAAATATTACATTTTGTAAACTATATGTCATGCAGATTATAAGAAAATATTTGGATTAATTGAATAACCTTTTTAACTACTTAAAATTTAAAACACGTCTGCTACACAATTTAATTCTTAAGTGTTTTTTAATTTTTCCTGGATGTATAAAAGGAAAAGTATGAAATTAAAGTGCATCGAATAAAAAGTACTAATAAATCGACTTTGTAAAAAGTATAAACAGAAATAGAAAAACACACACAGGTCCTGCACCAGCCTCGACGCGCAATCGGAATCGGATTGTACCTTATCTACCGGCAAGAGCTTTATCAGCCCACTCATTTGTAATACTCGCCGGGGGAGGCAGACGCGGGGTGGCTTGCGCAATGCGGGAACCAATAGCGACAAAAAGAAGTATATTATACGTGCCCGGCGGCTTTTATTCTGCGTCATCGAGCGCGCGCGTGTCGCGTGAAATTTCGGGGTTGTGACCTCGTTCCAACTCTCGTCATGGCGCGTAAATAAACGATTAAAGAGCCGCGTGTCCGCTGCAAAGATATACAGCTGTTTTCAGACGAAACTGGAAACTTGCTATTGATGATAGCATCGTGTCTGAGTACTACTCCGAGATAATTTGTAGGATGCGCTTTGCGGCTGGTTCGATTGATTACGTTGTTCATGCTTCTGATGCTGATATGAATGCGCATTCGCGAAAGAATTTTATTAATACTATTGCCTATGAACTTGATTCACGTCTCTTGATTGCATTGATTAAAGCCAACTACAATGCGTTTACTTGAATATATATTTTATTGGATCGCGATGAATGTTCTATATTTAAGTTCTGTGTACTTGGTATGCATACATTTTATTTATTATAAATTTCATACCAATCAAAACATTTTGATGAAGCTTTTTGAATTTCTTAATGTATTTCAGTTTTACTGACTAATCATTCAAATATTTAATTGATTATAGTGTGAATGATATAAAATTATAGTAAATGACAATAATGTAGAAAATTCAATGGTAAAGTCAAACGAATGCACATGTCGATAAGACTTCTAAACTCGATGAATGTTCTTTATTGTTTACTAATTTAATCAAACTGTACGTATATTTAATACAACTGTATATTTTTGTATAAAGAATGAAAGTAATCAAGCAGCATATTATAAATGTATAAATATATACGTCACATAGATTATGCAATCTAATATCGTACTTCGTTTTTCTATTTCAGCGTTTTCGATAGAATTCAAGAGTAAAAATTTTAACAAAATCTGAATTTTTAATATTCATCTAGTCTAAGTTATAAAAAAATAGGGGAGACTGGGGTTTAACGGAGTGCAGTTATGATAACTTTGCTTCAGAATTGGCGTCATTTATTTAATCGCATGTTTTAGTTTACTCGTAGCTACTATGCGAGTTAATTAACCCTTTCCCATAAACCGTTAACATGCCAAGCGAATTTTAAATAGAACATAGTTTGAGATCGTGAAAAACAATAAATTCTGTAAAAATGGCTTTTTATTAAAACGCAAAAAATCTAGTGTTATTGTTTCTGTTTTCTATGTGTAATAAAAAATTACTATAACGTTTTTAGGTAGTAATTTCTGTAACTTATAATGATAATAATAATTAATAAAATGAATGATCTGCTCTATGCACAGTCCTGGCAATAATAGGGTACCTTTCTATTATACCCAAATTGACCGCTTCATTATACCCCAATGATAATAATTATTCAGTACTTTTATATTATATTAAACTCAGCAGTAACGTAGGAAAACGTTCTTGGCATAGCAAAAAACAGAAAGAATTTTTATTTATTTAATTACATTTTCTTACATAGTTTAGAGCACATTTCATTTGAATGCTCCGTTATACCCCAGCCTCCGCTATAGTTTTGTTACTAAAAAGCTACGGACTATTTAATAAACAAGTTATTTTCTGTTCTGAATCAAATCAATTATCCAGCAGTTTAATTCCAAATTTGCCGATGAATGCTGTTGATGTATCTTAACAATGCAACTAAATAAAAACTTGTTTCAAACCGATTTTTGAAGTCTCATAGCTTTTAGCGTGTGTGCACGTCGCAATGCGCATCCTAGAAATGCTCGCGCTTCGTCTGCGTTGCCTATTTTGTATATTCAGATGGTCCAAGCGTGGAATTCACGTGCGCCTTTACCACTCGACCCACTTCTCGCGCCCCGTCTGGCTTGCGGTTCTCTGGATTTTATACTATAATATTATACTTCACTTTTCGTGTCTATCTTCATTGTTCATTTTTTGCGCTTATAAATGCGAACATCACCTTGTGCTTGATCAAAGAAAATAAAAGGCATGAAATTAAAATAATGTTCCGATCATGTCATCTCAAGATTGTCATTTAATATTCGATGCCAATTATAGTAACAAAATAAGTACTAGTATTATTATATTACAGGTATACTCAAAACATAATTAAAACTAAAAAGCGTCAGGCAATTTTAGATATTAATAAATTATCGAAAATTAGAAATCATCAATATGAAAATGTGTAAATGGTTCACGTTTCAAAGGTGTTTTTATTTAATTTTATTGTTGCTGAGAAGCTTCGTACTTGAAATTTCTATTTACTCAGCATGTAATCTATGGAATTCTTAAATAATCGACCTACTTTATGCCTCATGGACCACGGAGTTCGGCCACGTGGAAGTAGCTAATAAAGTCAACAGCACGCGTATGCTCCTCCAGTTATTGAATTTTTAAAGTTCTAAAATTTTAGTCTATAAATAATAGTTTTTAAGTATTGTAGTTTACCTATATAATTATTTATTAAATAAAATATTTTATTAAATAATAATTTAATATGAAGAATATTGTATATCACATTCGACTTTTACTAAAATAAATTTACTGCTAAATCATTTTTATAGTTACGCAGCATGTTAAATAAAAGATGTTTGTCATTGCTAAAATTAAATTCGTTCATATTCAACCTAACACAAATGTAGTTTGCTAAAAATATAATCAATTTTTTTAGCCAGTTGATAATTTTTACATCTTAAAAAATCTTGTTTACGTATAAAAAGAAATTTATTGTCTCAATATATCTCAATCGCGTGTACTAATGACCAATTGCATATCTGCCACTAAATATTCCATTTCCCTACTACACGTGTCAATATTTAAATTGGCTTCACGGCCCGGCAACAACTTAGCCAAGGTTTTAGTGTGAGATTTATTTTACATATGCTCGATTAACAAACTCCAAAAAGGTCATATATTACATAGGTGTTTTAATTTACCTACAGTATAAATTATTTCTAAATCATTAAACTAATTATTAATTAATTCGTTGAAATCAACATTACTTAACTAGAGGTAATAGTGCATAATTATAGGTTTAAAACATAACAAATGTAGTGAATCTTTGAATTGAAGTTGTGAAAAAATGTCTCAACTTAAATAGATCACTATTATTTTGCTTTTTAAAGCAGACGTCAAACGTAATTGTTGATAATTTTATGAACGTTTTTAAGTACAAAATAAACAAAGTTTAACTACAAAATTAATATATTATTTAATAGAATTTACAAAATGTAAGAAACTTTTTTCCTCATTGCATAAATAAGTCACGTGCTTGACAAATTAATTTAATATCACGCCACGCAAATGTAGAATAAGTATGAATTTACTTATGAAAATCACTTTGAAAGCTAATCCTAATTAATCGCAGTCGACTGACGGACTGACTGATTGAATCATACCATTAACCGAGCTATTAACACAATTTTTTGCACAAAATCGACCGCGCCGCTTGTAAAGACTCGTCACAACATCCTGAAAGCGCGATTCCTCGCGCGACGCATTATTTACGATTGTGGCGATGCCGCGTCCGAGAGGCTCGTCCGAGCGGCAAAGTGATTTGCAAAGTGTGCGACGTGAGCCTCGTAAACATAGCGAGCCGTAATGATCGAGCGCGTGGCCTGTTTCCCTGCCGTGTCTGGAAAACGTGCAATACGTGTAATACGTATAATCAAGCAACTGTTCGATTTCAGATCCCTATGCGGTCTCGTCTTCGAGAAAAGTAGTTATTAGGGACGGGTAATGATATCGGACTACATATTACGCGTCGCGGAGCAATTTCATCGCATGAGATGCGGAGCGCGGTCCAGCGCATCTGACTCACGGCCATTGTAAGCGCGCGTGTAATGATTCTTTTTTATGAAAAACAGTGTTGTTTCCTTTTATATTTTACTCGTTCTTCTTTTTTTCTCGAGCCATTCGTGCTCGCATTCTGCTAGCGCTGGCGATAATATTGTGTTATTGATGATTTAAAAGGAAAGTGGCGTGTTGTTTTGAAACACGACTCACAGTACGGCTCTTTGTATTTACCTCGTTTTCAATATTTTCTTCTAATTTTCTATAAATTAAATTCCTTTGAAATATTTGACAGTATTTTCAAAAGATAGTACCTATAGTATTTAGCAATGCTTTGAA
The DNA here is from genome assembly GCA_949152435.1 of Gastracanthus pulcherrimus. Taxonomy (NCBI): domain Eukaryota; kingdom Metazoa; phylum Arthropoda; class Insecta; order Hymenoptera; family Pteromalidae; genus Gastracanthus; species Gastracanthus pulcherrimus. The sequence goes on along the minus strand of OX424576.1, from coordinate 34,058,560 downwards.
ATTTATTGATTAAAACTTAATGATTTATAGAAGTAAAACGTAAAAATTAGACGGTTATCATTTGCATCAATTTCTTCTTAAATTAAAGCAACCATAGAAAGCTAGTTTTAATGTTATATACAAATATTGAATAATTAATATTTACTTTATAGTTAAGAATAAGTAGTAAAGTGCACCTATAAATAGACTAATTGTATATAATTGAAGTGTTTACTAATGCATTAATTGCGATCACAAAAACAAACAATAAAACAGCTTTGCTTTTTAAACCAAAGTACAAAAACCATTTTTAACTCTCGTTTGAACTGTTTGAACAAAAGAAAAGAGAAAAACTAGGAAAAACTCGCGAAGCTGTCTATGCTGCAGGCCCCGGAACACCATGAACGGCCCTGGCTCAGATGCACGCACTGATCGCGTGCTTGGCACGTGCTGCACATGCCGAGGGGGCTTTTCGCGCGTCCGCGCTCTTTTTCTCTCTTTCTTCTGCTTTGTGCTGTTCCTCTTCCTCTATACCCTCTGCGCGAAACGTTACGAGACGCGATGCACGCATTCGCGGGGCAAACTGTATGATATTTGTGCGTGCTTTCGTTTGTATTTAGAGCAGTGTCAACATTTAGAGAACATAGATGATTTTTTAAATTAAAATATTAGAAAAAATATAAATAACAATGATATTAAAGTTGTATTCAAAATTAAATGACTATAATAGGATAAATCGTACAATTTACTTTGTATTATATACTATAAAAGGTGTTTTGATATTTAAGTACGTAGTACAATCTAGCAAAAATATTATAAAATTAGAATTGCAAATTTAATTTGATTCTTCATAGACACGACATTGTTTTTAATTGATTGCATGTTATCAAAACAATCTCTTTAATGAGTCACCTATATATGTATATGTATGAATATCTCAAGTTAAAAAACAAGTATATTTGCAACATTGGTAAATAGTACATCAAGCATTTTATCTTGAATAAACAATGACACTAATCTAAAAAATTATCTATTTCATATTTGGAAAAATAAATTTCATAACAAGAAGTGATATCAGGTTCCTTTAATGGTCAAAACATATCTTATTTAAAATGTATGGTACAGTTGATTTTGTAATACATTTGGAAATTTCACTGCCTACGTTTATGTACAAGTATTTAATATCTACGTCTATAAGTGTATTTCATTTATTTTTACCATTTAAAATAAAATGTTGATGAAATATATATATTAAAATTATTGATCAGATAACAATTTTTATAACGTTAATACTTAAATTGCGTATTAATGGGTTTACAATTATCAAAGTTCATTTCGTTACTATTATTTTCTATAATTAAAGCGAATAAACAAAAGTAAAGTTTCGTATTTATCAATCCGCATCAATACAAAAAAGTCGAGTTTTCGTTGGCACTTGTTCAGACTTGCGCTTGAACATCACCGCATTCTCGCTATCGCACGCTATGCTTTTCAATGCCACGAGACTCCGCGCGATATTCGCAATGCAATCGGAATTAACCGGCACACGTGCACTTCGACACCTGCGAACGATGCCGAAAAATTATTAATTAGCTCGGATGAATATGATTTGAGTGCGTGAATTTCGATTTGCATGCAGGCAGCGCAACTGCGCTTGACTCTATGCATTTTGTATTGTTTGAGCGCGGCTACAGACAATAAGCCGATGCGCAAAAGTTTGGTTTTCGAGTCCTTATATACGTTAATCTGCAATTCACTAAACTAAACTTATAATTTACCTTCATAAAAAATGCATTTTTATTTAATTTCACAGTTACATATACGAGCAGTATCTATGAAGATTATAATATATCTAAATTAATTTGATCTAAACATTGTTTTAAGAGATGTGTAGTATTCTACAATGTTGTACGTTTTAAATTATAGCACAACTGGCACCGTTTCCAAGGCTATGCTAAATGACTCGCCGAATGCAGCTATTGATAAGACACTGCTGAATAGGTACTATGATCTGCCTCAGCCGGAGAACAAAATCCAAGCCAAGTATATCTGGATCGATGGTACTGGCGAGGGTTTGAGAAGCAAGACTAGGACACTCGACTTCATCCCGAAGAAGCCTTCTGGTAAACATCAAAATCCTTTATACAAAAAATTACAAAATTTCGATCCATACAATTTATACACATTCCAATCGGATTTTTACTTTTGAAATGCTTTTAAAAATTGCAAACTGTAATTCATGATTGTGGTAACTAAAATTTTTATATTTAGATACTCTTTTGAAAACGTTTCAACATTTCTTTGTTAGCCAGTGTACAGTAAATACTTGGAAGCATTAATTATTAAATTGAGACACAGAAAAATGAACCTGTTAAATACTTTCGTAACAGAAAGCTTACAGCACCCAATTGACACGATTCCAGAAAGTTGTTTATATCTTGTTACGTAATAGTATGACGCATCAAAGAAATTTCTAGTGCAAATGCGTTGGATACTCTATTCTCCGTTAGCCATTCTCAAAAGTCATTATAAATATAAGTACGCATTAACATGAAGACTCATGAGTTTATTTGACCTTTTAGAGCTCCCCAAGTGGCAGTACGACGGTAGCTCAACATACCAGGCCGAGGGTGGCAACAGCGACATTTACCTTATGCCCCAGGCCATCTACAAGGATCCCTTCCGCCGCGGCAACAACATCCTCGTCCTCTGCGACACCTACCTCGCCGACATGAAACCCACCAATTCCAATAGACGCGCCGCCGCCTCCCAGGCCATCGAGCAGGTCAAGAGCGAGGAGCCCTGGTTCGGTATCGAGCAGGAGTACACCTTCCTGGACTTCGACGGCAGGCCCCTCGGCTGGCCCAAGAACGGCTTCCCCGGACCCCAGGGACCTTACTACTGCGGTGTCGGTGCCGACAAAGTCATCGGACGTGACATCGTCGAGGCTCACTACCGCGCCTGCTTGTATGCCGGTGTCAACATCTCCGGCACCAACGCCGAGGTCATGCCTTCACAATGGGAGTACCAGGTAAAGTATTTTAGAAATTATGATGAAAATACGATACACGTGACAACTGTAAGACTTCGAATTGGTATTTGAGCAAGACAATGAGATCTTCCAAATTAAATTCAGATAACAAATATAAAAGATTCGGATCATTTGTCAAATCATTCTCTAATTTACGCAATATCTAATTTTGGAATATCGAAATTTTCATGAAAAAGAATTTTTATATTATAACGTTTCTGATATTGCAACATGTAAGAATCACCTTAAGTTAAAATCCAAAAATGAAAAATATTACAATAAACCTTGTATGATTGCAGGTTGGACCGACCATTGGCATCGCCGCCAGCGACGAGCTCTGGATTTCCAGGTTCATCCTGCACCGCATCGCCGAGGAGTACGGCGTGATCGTGACCCTGGACCCGAAGCCCATGGAGGGCCACTGGAACGGCGCCGGCGCCCACTGCAACTTCTCGACGAAAACGATGCGCGCCGAGAATGGCATCGAGGTGATCAAGAAGGCCATTGAGAAACTGAGCAAGAGGCACGAGAAGCACATCAGGGCGTACGACCCGCGCGAGGGCAAGGACAACGAGCGCCGGTTGACCGGCAAGTGCGAGACCAGCAGCATCCACGATTTCAGCTCGGGCGTGGCCAACCGCAACGTCAGCATCCGCATTCCGCGCGGCGTCGCCGAGGCCAACAAGGGCTACCTCGAGGACAGACGACCCAGCAGCAACTGCGATCCCTACTCCGTCTGCGACGCCCTCGTCCGCACCTGCGTGCTCAACGAATAAGTCCTAACGACGGCCGGGATCTTAGTTGCCTGTGCGTGCGGGCTCAAATCAACTGACGCTGCTCACGTGTTGCGGGATGCTTGTTTGCAAGAAGATTGGACGTTAAGGACAAGTATGTGGCTCTTAAGAATGGGAATTTCCTCAGAATCATTGTTGAGAGGAATGTTAGCTGCTTTGCATAAGGTTGGAGCTTAAGGAGGAGCCTCGAATGGCCGCTACGTTTCTTAGCCAATAGATGGTGAAGATCCTTCGGAGGAAGCGTCTACATTTAAGCGTGATTTGTTGTTAATAATGTAAGAAAAGTCATCCACCCTGATAATGATAAGCTGATGAACATTTGTACGTAAACTGTAATCGTTCTTATGTATAATACGCTTTACCGATGCGTGGAGAAATATGAAAATTGAAGAACGCCCATATATAATGGTCGTTTCTCTTTTTGTAAGCACGATTAACCAAAATGCGGCGACGATGCGTGTTCAATGCAATTTTACATTCCTTGTTTTTAAACCTTTGGCAAACCGAGGGGATGAATTTGAAATTTAACTGTTTTTCCTGAAAAAAGAGCTTACTTGGCAATTTCCGATATTGTTTAACTCGTTGCGTCGGCTGAATACAATATTGAAAAGGCGCCAGCGATAAAGTACATACATACTCTTATGAAAATCAATTTTAATCATTTTCATTTTATTACGTGTTCATAAATAATGTATGCTAAAGTATAGTAATAAGCATTTTATGTTTGTATTTGTGTTAAAAAGTGGAAGGAGTCGTGAACATATAAATTGATTTTATCAAAAATGTAATTTTTAATGTAGAATATTCGAAGTACAAAAAGAGAGAAGTTTTAAATGTGCAAAGTGAAACATAATAGTAGTTCAGTAAGAGCGAAAAATTCTAAGAGGAATAAGAAATCTAAATGTCACATTGAAAAAAGGCAAACATGTTGCCGATGCATCGTTTTTTATAGCCCTGTTTATTACTTCATTTTTTTTAAGTTTAACACTACTCTTCAAACACGGAGAAGAGCTTAAGCATTATAGCATTAGATGCTATATTATTTCATTAATATATGTATATCTAATTATTATAGAGTCGATATAGGAGATTATATAAAATGTAAAAGAAATATATCAGCATAGTCATTATAACTTGTATATTTTCATATTTGTAAAATAAAGATCACTATTTTCTATACGAGCAACGAGATGTGCAAATTTTTTGACAGACAAAGAATATATATATATCAACAATAAAAAATGTAAATTTATAATTATTATATTTTTGGCGTTACCATTAAAAATGGTTTTCTTCGTCTAAAAGACAAAGGAACATCTTTAGCAAATTTCAATTTTTTTTTCGCACAGAGAAGATCGCACTTGTTGAGTTGCAAAATAAATTATTACGTGAAAAATTATATTGTGTGTTAGCTTTTGTACCCTATTCCTGCAAACATAATAATGAACAATTATTTCCAAAATATATTTAGTTCTACCATTAATTTTTTAATACACTTTGTTAAAAATGTCAAATTTGAGCTTGAAGCGTACCTGTAAACCGGGGTGATTGTGGACACCCGAGTGACTGAGTCATTTTTGTAATTTATTTCTACAAATGATGTAATTGAAAATTTTAATTTTGTAATCTCTACCGTCTAATACTCCATTAGTATTGTCATTTTAAATTATCAAACTAAAAATGTAACTCAAATAAATGGTTATATGTCACTTTAAAAAGTGGCTCAAAGTCACCCTGCTTTTCGGTTTTCGGAAATTACCTTCTAAAAAGTAAAAATAATATTTTTTTAATAATATTTGGAATTGTGAAAAAATAAACTCAGTATGAACAATAACAATTGGTTAATTGAATTCAAACTAGACCTTTTTGGAGTCGGCGCCAAAAATTTAAGCAACTAGCTATAAACTCCTGAGTAGAAATTATCCCCGGTATACCGGACGCATTTATCCGGGGTACTCCGGATAGCCTTAGAATCTGCTTAAGGAGCAGGTCCGGTCTGTGCGCAAGTGCTGATCACGGCCGGATCCGGGTACCCGGATGTTTGATAACCGGAAGAAGCCCTGAACATTGTCCCCCTCCACTGAAAATGTTATGGATAACCATCAAACATAACCTCAATCAAGCGATGTTTTCAATCTTTAGTAAATCATTTATTATCTTGGAAATCATATTTTTAGCTAATCAGAACAAATTATATCCATAAAGAATATCTTTTAGTAGGTCAAAGTTTGAAGAAAATACATTCTTTAGTTCGGTCACTACAAAAAGAAATAATAATTGTACGTAGCTTCTTAAGGCAGCCTGGTCCGGGCCGACCCTGAGCCTGCGCACAGAAAAATATTTACAATGTACTCGCCGGATCAGGGCCGAAGTTGCTTCTTACGGCACCGGATCCAGGCCTGATATTCGCCGTAAGTACCGTATGAACGTAATAGTCGATTTTGACCCCGATTTCAAAAAGTTCTACTTCCCTACTGAAAATGGTTCGTAAGAACTTACGTACGGATGTCAACAAAGATCTTACGTTAGTACTTAAATTGAATTAGCCAACTAAACAATAAATTAAACAAATTAATTTGACATCTATTCAGATACCCACTATGGGAAGTACTATCTGGATAGTACTTCCCCGCTAAAAATGTGCGATTGAAGTCAATTAAAAAAAATTCAAATTTTATTGAATTAAATTTATTTTAATTGATTGAATTGACTACCAGAAAACAAGTCAATTGAAAATAAATTGTGATTAATAAACTTTAATTGCAATTTAGTTCAATCTCTATATTTAGTATTGATTTCTATATATTTAAATCGACTTCTATAACAGAATAGTTCATTTTTTTTCGTATTGTATTTAATTACAATTTAGATAATACAGTTCAATGAATTTTAATATATTCCAATACTATTTGAATTTATCTAATTCAATGTATAAATTGACTATAAAACTTCTATCCACATTAATTCATTTTTATGAATTCCAAACGTGAATACCCCATTAGCCAGGCTTGCCATGGCCAAATCGCGACAATAGTTGCTGTGCGGTGTTTATTAGCAATTTGCTTCCAACTTGCGCTTAAGAAATGATGAATATCAAGGATTGATGTCAATGTGCTATAAAATTGACTGCAAATGCTTGCTACCAAATTGCTGCCATATACGGACGCAGATTTACTTACATTTGATGTATAACTGTTGCTGCAAGTTTTGTACATCAATTTGCTTTTAACTTGTTTTCAATATTATTAATATATTATATTATTTTATTTCCAATATTAATCACATAATATCCAATAAAATGACTCATATATGCGACAGTGCCAGAGAGAGAGGGAGGAAATTAATAACAGCATATTGATGGAAATTTGTGTAACATAAAAATCGAGAAATGTGACGACAATATGATAGCAATTTATACCTACGATACGCCTGCACATCATGAGCAATAGTTGCTGTAATTTTGCCTTCATTTTGCACTCATAATTTACTTCAATACTTGATACAAAATTTCCAGCATATACGGACGCAGTTTTACGTCAAACTTAAGGAAATCGATAGCAAAACGGGTATGTCAAATTGCTAACAATTGACAATATCTCTGGCTAATGGGGTAGATTTTAATACAGCTTATTCGTACAAGCCCTGAATTAACTTTAATCACGTGTGATAAATGAAAATTTTATTGAATTTTGTAGGTTGTGAAAACTTTATTCATGAATTGACTTCAATCAATTCCTATGAGTATGGGAAATCAATAGATTTAAATACAGTTTATTCGTATAAGCCGCGAATCAACTTCAATAAACTTTAATAAACACACATTCTATTGAATTCTGTAGGTTGCAAATACCTTTCTCATTAATTGATTTTAATCAATTCCCACAAGTATAGGAAATCAATATAATTTAATGCAGTTCATTCATATTAGGCGGGAATCAACTTAAATTAACTTTGATAAACATACTTGTTATTGAATTGTGTAGTTTGCGAATATCTTTTTTATTAATTGACTTTAGTCAATTTCTATGAGTATAAAAAATGAATAGATTTAAATGCACTTTATCCGTACAAGCCGCAAATGAACTTGATAAACAAACTTTTTATTCAATTCTGTACATGTGCGAATTATCATGGAACAATTTATGAAATTGTAGGAAGCTACATGCTAATTAATTGTCAGTGGTTTTTTTACAAATAATTCAAATGTTAATTTATTAGAACAATAAATTAATTTTAAATTTAAAATTCAAGATGTCCCCAATTTAGTATTTAAACTGTGAAAGTTTCCATGAATTAGAATAATTAACATTAATAAAAAATGGTACACAGACGCGATTTTGCTCGTCAACACTAAATCAGTAGATGCTGAAGTAACCGTACATCGTGAAAATGACGATGACGACTATTCGTCTGTACACAGCGATGAGAAATATGAGAGTGATCTGGATGAGAATAACTTACTAGGCCCATTATTGCTCTCAGATCATTCTGATGCTGAAAAATAGCTGTCTATTTACATATATTTTAATTTTTTAAATATTTAGTAATTCGTATACTACTATATAGTTCTACCTTGTACACGTCCATACGCGCATCTCACAAACGAGTTTATATAGCTTGGACGCTCGCGCAAAACTATCCTTATCGTATATCTTTCTGTTCTAATTTTAAAATAATAATACTCTAGAAGTATATACTTTCCTAAAAGTATTATTCTCTAAAATTAATATTCCGCAACAGCTGAGATATTGTTAATCTCACTCCAAACGGAATTAATTTATCGTAAGCATAAACAAATTGTTTCATGCTATTTTCGACAAATCGTACAAATTACATGTGTAATATTTATTTATTTTATTTAAATTATTTAAATTATTACTTATAACTGTACCATTACTTTTTGATAATATACGTATTATCTATGAAACCACCTTTATTCAATTGGCTTCATATTGATCGTGAAAACTCATCAGCCCCATACAAGGCAATAGGAAAGAATACAAAATTTATTTTTTGATTGGCACTAATTGTGCATTTGATAGAGAATCTAAGCCGACGTATATCTTTTGTGTATATCCTTTTGAAATTAAAAAAAGAAAACTTAATTTGCAAAAGTTATAGTGTATAAAAATAAAAAAAACAAAAGTATAAAAATCCTCTGAGTGACGTCACACCGTTAAAATATCAAAGGTGCCGACCGGAGTGACGTCACAACGTTTTTTAAAGATTTAACTATAACTTCTTTCATTTTGAAGATATCGTGAAAATTCCAAAAGTTTACAAAGAAACTATACCTCGATCTACAAGAATACTCTGTCAACTAAAAATCGGTATTCTGCCCCTATTAAAATCAATAGAAAAGAATTATATAATTTTTTATGTTACATTTTAATTCTAAATTTTTCATAGCATTAAATAACAAATACAATCTATAGAATGCAATTATACAAAATAATTAGATATTAGATAAAATATTCGATCTATAGACATGAATAAAAAATAATTACATTTAATTAGTTAAATCTCTATTAAACTTAATTGACATGCATCAATTGACATGTATTATATTATAATGCTAAATCTTAATTCTATTTTGTTATATTAAATTCGATTAATACTATAAAATGATAAAAATCAATTGATACCAATTACATTGAATTGACTAAATACCTATTCAAATCAATAGACAATCAAAGAAAATGTATTTCTTTCAATATATTTTTATAAACATAGATCTAATAGTTTTGAATTGAATTCTAAAGATTATATATATTTCTATTGCACTTTCCAGAATTAAGATTTAGCATCAAATGCAATAGATTTTTTTTTATTGACTTTAATCTCATTTTTTTAACAGGTTTCGGAATTTGGTACTTTTGAGGCATAAAAAATTATTTTTAGTAATTTCGGAATTTATTTAAACTGCCTGTGTAAGAACTTGCGTAAGAACTTATGTAAGAACTTAGGTAATAAATTACGTAAGTTATGAATTCTTACATTAATTCTTACCTAAGTTCTTACGTAAGTTCTTACGCAATTTTTTACACATGAAACTTAATCAAATTTCAAAATTACTATAAATAATTTTTTATGCATCAAAAGTACCAAATTCCGAAGTACCATCCGCGGATGGTACTTCCCCTAGTGGGTATCTCAATAGATGTCAAATTAATTTGATTAATTTATTGTTTAGTTGGCTAATTCAATTTAAAATTGCAAGTAAGAACTTACGTCAGAACTTATTTTCAGTAGGGTTAGTTTGAATTCAATTAACCGATTGTTATTGTTGATAATGAATAGTGAGTTCATTTTTCACAATACCATATATTATTAAACAAAATATTATTTTTACTTTTTAGAGGGTTACTTTAAAGTCGGGTCTATTTTTTAAAAAAATTATTATTTTTAATAAGTCTCTGAAAAGAACTATTTAAGAAATCTGGAATGTGCAACTAAATAGTATTCGTAAGGGGCGGTCCATATGTATGTTGGTATGTATACCGTTGTATATATAATGGTTGCCAATATTGCCATATATCAGGCGCTCGAAGATCATAACCTAAAAATGTTTTGGAGAAAGATTCTCTTGTATAAGTTTGTTGTCTAAAAATATCACTTAAAAATGAATTTATCAACGCATAAGTTATGTTTACAGTTATTAAGGTGTTCAAAAACAACACTAATGTCTAGTATCGCAAAAAATAATTTATTACGTTTATCAAATAATGCACACGAAATGGTAATCCCCCGAACTTTTTTGACAAGGCCAAAAGAATTGGATGAATTCAGAAAACGAGGGAAATATCGTGAAGAAGAAAATAAATATAAATATGAACAATCTCGTAATAGTGATTCAGAAGAAACTGGTTTTTATGGATACTTTCTACTAGTATGAAATGTCTTTCATTTTTAGTAAGCAAATAGAACTATATTATTTCACATTTTGCATAACTATTTACTTTTTAGTCTATACCAGTTATAACATTTGGACTTGGTTCTTGGCAGATTTATAGGCGAAAGTGGAAGTTAAATTTAATTAAAGATCTTGAAGAAAGAATGTCAAGAGCACCAACGGAATTACCAGAAAAGTACATTTTTATATAATATAGTTCTGTGGCTTCCTGGAATAACCACTTGACTATTTTTTTGAAAATTGAGTTTCCAGTGATTTTGGTGTCTATGCATGGTAAACTTTCATATAAAAAGTCAACAGTTGCAAAAGTTCGTCTATTACTTTCCTTTTTTATAATCTATGATTTTTTTTACATAGGTTTACATGGCAATTGAAATATTCAAACCTCATTATCTCGACATTTTCATAAATGGACTTACGTGGTTATTCTTGAAAGCCATAGAGTTATAGTACTGTAATAATTAATAATTACTGTTCAGATAAATATTTTTATATTAATTTCTAATTTTTTATATTCTATTAATCTTCACATTCCCTGCTAGAAAATTATCTAATTTTATCGAGGCCCTCGATTATTCCCATGACAAACTAGATAGATCTACATAGTTCTAGTTTAATTTTCCATCAGGGATTATATATTTTTTAATACACACTTTAATTTTCAAATGTACAGTTAACAAATAAGTGAAATTAACACCAAATTATTTATACTTTATTACCTATTTCAGTAAATAAATTTATTTTTATCAGTTTAGATGATTTAGCTAAATTAGAATATTGTCCAATCAAAGTAAGGGGTGAATTTTTGTACGATAATGAGTTTGTTGTTGGGCCAAGAAGTCTAATTGTAGATGGGCATGGAGCAAATGAAGGAAAAGGAAATTTAATATCAGGTGGTACTTTGAATAGGGGATATATGGTTATAACTCCATTCAAAGTAGAAAATAGGGAGTAAGTACTAATTTTGGTATGATTTAAATGCTTTTAAAGTTGCATTAATACATACAAAATGATTGATTTTCAGCTTGATTATTCTCGTAAATAGAGGATGGTTACCAAATAAATATAAGCATTTGGAAGAAAGAAAGAAATGTCAAGTGGAAGGAACAGTTCAAATAACTGGAATTAATAGACTTAATGAAAAACGGCCACAGTTTGTTCCTAAAAATGAGCCTAGCAAAGGTCTATGGCATTTTAGGTAAGATTCATGTACACTCGATGTATGTATGCTCTGATCGAACGTATTTATAATACTCCAATGAGATTGTCCGATTCACAGGAATTCACCAATAAGGTGGCACGACTTCAAAAGATTCGATTCGAATATATGTCTGTCGAGTGTACATAACAAATTTATTTTATTATTTAAATGAGACTTACAAAAAATTATTTAATATATTTATAAACAGGGACATTTATCAAATGTCAGAATTTGCTAAAACTGAACCAGTGTTCTTAGATATGTTAGAATCTTATCCTGATCCAGACATGCCAATTGGAGGTCAAACTAGGGTGAATTTAAGAAACGAACATCTAAGTTATATTGTAACATGGTATGGACTATCAGCAATAACAGGATATTATTGGTTTAGAATGTTCATACAAAAAAGACCCATTTTTTAAATTTCATTGTAAATTTTACAACGTAAAATAATTTGTACTATAGTTATGTGTAAAAGTTATTTATTTTCATAACTTTTTAATTATTTCAAATAACTTTATATATGTAATATAAATAAATAAAATTTAATATTCATATAGTAATAAATTTAACATATCTTAATTTAATATGTACATGAAATAAAAGTATATATATATATGTATATGTATTGTGATATTAAAATTTCTTGAATTAAACTCTTGTTAATTATTATGAAGTTAAATACTTTCTTCCATAGAATTGAGCTTTCTTTTCAAAACCAACAGATTTAATAGGAGTATTTAGTTTATAAAATGGATTCATTGAGTACTGTAATTATAAAATATAAATATTATCATTATATTTTACTATAAAAAAAATGGATTAGAATTATTACCTTGATGTAAGTTTCATACATTTCATTAAAGAAATTTTTTATCCCATCATCGTTTTTACTATCATGAACCATGATAAAGCGTATATGAGTGGCAGTAACAAAAGCGCTTACAAACCACTGATTAAACTTATCTACAACTTTTAGATGCATATTGGTAGTTTTCCATACATGTTCATCTACCAAGTCAAGAGCAGCATGAGCAATAAATTGACTTAAATGTGAATGATCCTCTTTCTGTAAATAATAGGCTTTTTTCACTTTTATTTATAAATTAAGAATTTTCTAACAAGAAGTTTTATATATTAAATTAAATCTAGAAGAAACGCAAACTTATTTTTATCAGTTTTATCAATATGTTCCTAATTTAAATGTTATAAATATCTTCATAATTATCGCATTCTAAGTACTACTACTATTAAATTTAAACAACAAAATATAACTCCTGGAAATTTTTGTAAAATACACCTACCTTTGCATCCTTATTAGAGTTGCTAAACTCAATTTCGAATAATGGATTATCCGCATGGCCAACAATCGCGAAGTAATAACTTGACGTCATAATTTTGTATTCATTTATAAAATTATTAAAATTATTTTAATAATAAATATGCTGAGGGACGTTCTATAACATAATTATCAACTGACAACTGTTATTCCCAAACATAACCTATCTGCGGTTATCTCATTTAACCTAACCCGACCTCGAAAAGCTGCGTGGCAACACTAGCGCATCTATCGTGCAAAGTAGCAATTATTAACATCAGCTGATAAATTTAAATGACCCTGTGGTAGAAACCAGCGATCGATAAAAGAGAATCATAACAAAGTGCTTAGCATATATATATATATATATATATATATATAGTTAGTGGGCATCTTGCCAATACAAATACGCGCGTGGAAACACTGTACACACGCACACATTCGCAAGTGCAGAGTAATTTTCGGTCGTGCGAAACGTCATCGTTCTCTCAAGGTAGCGGCACGTCGCTTATAAATTTTGGCGACCCCTTGGCGACCTTCGCCAATGCTCGTTCAAATTTTCTCTCAGAGGACGACGTCGACGCCTCCAAGTAATAACGCTCGGCAGACCCGCGCAGCAACAGCACGCAGCTAATAATATAATCGGCAAGAACCGGAGCACCGTCTTGAGCCCCATTGTCTCGTCCGCAGGACAAGCCGCAGAAAAGATGCTGACTGTCGACGACAGGAAGGTAAGCGTCTTTCTCGCTAAGCTTGAGGAGAAAAGCGGCCTTTTATCGCGCGTGTCTGTCTCTTTTATCTTCATCTGCTTTTCGGCGCCAGCTCCATCATACGACACATATTAGGTGCTATCTCGCTCGCTTTTCTGTCTCTGTCGTTATAAGTACATTTCATGCAGATAAACGCTGGGATACGATTATACTCATTTTATATGCTTCCACGCTTGCGTTTCGTGAATCTGGAATGTTTGGAGAATGTTTTAAGGTTAAGGTGTTAACGTTTTCTAGCGTGCATGGTACGTGTGTGGCTGGTGTATGCGAGTGTATTTGTTTAATACTGATAACATATTCAGCTATTCAGCTTCACTACCTATGTATCATTTAATTTCAATATCTCTATCGAACAATTTTTAAATATTTAATATATCTAAACAAGTTACTAAATAAATAAATTAAACACTTGCATAAATATTTCTGTGGGTTACCGGAAAAACGACTTAACTCCACTTTTTATGTTTTTGAGATATTAAGGTTTAAAGTTTTTATTTTCCACTTAAACTAATGTTAGAAAAATTCATAAATAGAAAATATGTTCACGTTTTTCACACTTTCCTAATTCTTTACATTTTGATCTGAAAAAATATGATGTAAGGATTCCAAAATCGCTTGAAACTTGATTTTCAAAAGATCGACTTAAACGTTTTTTTGAAAATTGAGTTTTAGCGATTTTGGTATCCTTACATAGTATTTTTTCAGATCAAAATGCAAAAAGTCAGGAAAGTGTGAAAATAAGGGAACGAATCTGCTATTTATGAATTTTGACAAGTGGATTTAAGTCGTTTATCCGAGAACCCACAGTTATACTTATATAAATTATAAATAATTAATCATAATAATTGTAGAATTTCGAAATAAAATTATTTACTGTTGTATTTGTATTGTATGTGAATATATGTATAATGTATAAGTTTAGTACCAACTGGCTCAATTCAAATGTTGTTACAATTTACAATCTATTATGTAAAGAGAAACAAATTCTATTTACAATTATTCCAAATATAGTGCTTATATTTAATAAATCACCCTGATTAGACTCTTAATTGCTTAAGAGCCAACAACTATAACAAAATATTTTAGATAAATTTAGATCATCTAATGGCACTATACATATATAAAAGTATTATTTTAATTATCTAAATAACACAAGTCATGTTTTTGAAAATCTAATAAAAAAATTGTTTTATGTACATTAAAAAGCTGATATGTTTTTATTATATAATATATATTTATGTAATCGTTTATATTTTTGAATGTTAATGTGTGTAGTGTGTATTTGTAAGTGGATATATCAATACTCAAAATTTAATTTTTTTCAGGTTTTTTAAAATGATTGCAATGAAATTGTATTTTTTAAACTGTATTTTAATAACATGATTGTAATATATACACAAGTATAAAAATATATTTTCTTACAAGTATTATAGTTTTCTGTGTTGTCTTCTATGCACCTAATCTATCCTATTTCCTACTATTAGGTAAAACTTTTACCAAATTAACATTCTTTCTTTTTTAATAAATTGTGGAATGTTGACTACTAAGTGGTGTGATATGAATATAAGATTTTTTATTATTTATTAATTATTATTTTATGCACTAATTGAAATGCAATATTTAAAATTGTAAATTTGTGTATTTAGAAGAATTGTTTGTTTTTAAGCAAATTGTTTTGTATTTTGTAGCTTTCTATAATTGTACATTTTATATACAGTCGAACCTCCCGGCACTGTGAAACTTGGGACTAGCTACCCCCCGGCACTGTGAATGGTACGCCAGCCAATCAGCGTCGAGTACCAGGGCCGTATCAATGCCTCATTTTCACTTTCCCCCTACGTTAGACATGATCAAATTTTCTAAACAAAAGTTATTTATTAACAGTTTTATTGAAAAAATTGTTTCTATAAAAAATTATACCATTCTTTTTTAGAAAATTTTCTATTTATTTTTTTCTTCAACATTTTTATAAAACTACTTCTATCACATTTTTCGATTTAAACCTTTGTATATTATATAAATTGTTTCAATCACACTTTTTCGACTTAAACCTTTTAAGAAATTTTTTTCTATCACATTTTTTCGGTTTGAACCTTTTTACAAAGCTATTCGCTTGGACAGTTTTATATTATAATTAAATAATAAATTAACATTATAGTAATCAAAAACCAAATTACTAACTTATCAATAAATTATATAAATATATTAATTGATTTTAATTTATGTACGTAAATATAATGGTATAAATACAATTTTGAAATACGTTACAATTGTGTTTTAAGAAAATTTGACTACTTTTTAAAGTAAATTAAGTTTAAATGTAAATAATAAAAATGTACACAAATTTTTTTCCCGCAAAATTAGAGTGCGGGGCCCCGTACATGTATAGAGCTGGCCCTGGAAAAATCAGAGTGCCGAGATGTTCCGCATTCCTAGTGCCGGGAGTTTCACAGTGCCGGGAGGATCGACTATATCTAGTATGTGATGTGTAATGCATCATTAAATTTCCATTTACATTTTTATAATTTATCATGCTACATTTGATATTACCTTAAACTTTTATGTAAAATATACAAAAGAAGATAGACCTGATAAATGTTTAGATACGTAATATCTTCTTGGTTTACACATACGTATTAAATATACAACTTTTTTTACTTAAACACTAAAAAATGTAGTAAAAAGAAAAATACGTATTACTCGTAAACTATTAGACTTTATAGATAAAATTAGCATATCTCCAGTTTGATAATGCTTGTTGAAGAAAATTCCATTAAAATACAATTTTATTTCCTTGTATTACCTACAATGATATATTTTTAATAACATTATAATGTCTTATAACCTTGATGATTTGTGTCCGATAAAATTTGATCGTGTGTATAGATTTATAGATATTAATGAATGTTTCGATTTTCGTAATTTCCATGAGAAAAAGATCAATATTTCAATTTCATCTTCACAAGCATAGTAATCGCATCTAGTAAAAATGTTCCACGATCTTATATAGTAAAAACGTAAAAAAAATTTTTTTAATGTAATCTTTTAAAAATGTTGAGGCTATATACACATCTCTTCTAATGATTGTAAACAAATTTATTCACGGTATATAACATTTTTAAAATACATAAAGCAAATCAGTGAATGTGTAAAGAGTTAAAGAAGTATCACGTGCACATTCTATTTTTGTGACTATTGCTTTGGAACAATGCTATTTTTGTACCGCTCACTTATTTTAGAGAACCAGTCTGTCAAAGCCTTCATAAACGCGCGCCGATTGAATATATTACCGAACAAATGCCGAAAATCGGCGCCTATTCATTCATGAGCAGCGTGGAGTATACAGACGCTTGATGATGCAATGTGATTCCGAACTCGAACGATGAATACGGCCTTGACAGTAGATAATGCCAGCTTTTTAAAAGTCGGAGATGGCGACGTTTTTCTTTCGAAAAATAGCGAGCCGATAACAGTAAAGTCGCACTCTCATCTATAGTGATGCGTTTTTGATAACGGTATTATTTAAGCGATTTTCAAACAAAAAAAATTAACAAAGACACAATAAAACCACGTTACTGTAGGTTTTAGCGTCATTTAATTTACTACTTTGTGAGATAAAGGCAGTTCTGTATACAGCGTTGTAAGCTGTGCTGGAGCATTTGTAGTTATCATATTTGTTGTACAAAAATATCCAGAACTTTATTCTGAATCGTATCGCGTGACATAATAAGTGATACGAAATGTCACTGTATTGTGCAAACATTTATTATACAATTTGTTTATAATTACCATTTTTCAAGATAATTCTTATAAAATGTATTCTACATATTTTAGTTCTTTGTTAAATGCGAATCCTGTGTTTTAAAACAATGCTATACTCATATTACTTACTTATTTATGAGCTTTAACAGGTCATAAGTCTAGATTATTACAAAATTACATATAATCTTAGTTATTTGTACAAAAGGTTAATATTGACGTTTACACTAAAATAAACCGCTGCTAACTGCCTTGTCAGAATACTTTCTCAAGAAAACGTCCCGATTAAACAATTTAAAGAATCTTATAATGAAAATTCGCATTAAATAAATGAATGCAAAAATTATTTCATGATTTCAGCCTTCAGAATAGCCTTGAAAAACCTAGTTCGAATAATTCTGACGCGCATTTTGAACGTATATTTGTATATATTTGTATATAGTTTCATATAACTATATAGACTCATTTTTATCTGGGACCGGAACCTTATCAGACCTTTTGAAAATTGTCTTTGGTAGGTCCTAACTCCCTATTTATTCAATAACATTATAGATAAATTTTTAATGAGCAAAATGAGTATTTAAATATAAAAATTGGGTAAACAAAGCAAAAAATTGGTGGTTAAGTCGCTTTTACATTAAGGTGATAAAAGAGTGTATAAATATGAAAATTAGAAAAAATGTTAATAAGTCTATATTTTTTCTAAAAACAGCTTAAATGTTCAATTTTATGTTTAATTGTATTATGTACATAACAAAGAGGTTGAAAAATGATAAAAAGAAAATTATCCAACCTTATCCATTGCTACCTATTGTCTTCATCAGTGACTCCCGAAATTGGCAAAATCACAGTTGAAATAGGAAGTTTTTTCAAATTTTCAGTCTTTTGATCTTCAATCATTTTTTATATTCTTTATACAAGTATTTATTGCTGTGACCAAAAAACCTAAAATGTTTTAAGATCGACCCAAAAATAAAATTATTTTTTAATTTTGTTAAACTTTAGTTTTTTTGGTCACAGCAATAAATACATGTATAAAGAATGTAAAACATCTTCTTTAGGTCAAAAGACTGAAAATTTGAAAAAATATCCTATGCCAACTGTGATGTTGTAAATTTTGGGAGTCACCGATGAAGAAAATAGGTAACAATGGGTTAGGTTGGATAATTTTTTCTTTTTGATGATTTTTCAACTTTCTGGTTATGTACATAATATAATTAGGCATAAAATTGAACATTTAAGCTGTTTTTATAAAAAATATGCACGCAATAAAATTTCTTTAAATTTTCATATTTAGACACTCTATTACTCCCTTAATTAAACAATATCACCTACGATGGCGAAATAATAATTTTGGTTTTTAATTTTTCTTTAAAGTGGTAAAATACTTCTCTTTAACACTGTCACTTACACTATCAGATCTTAGTTACTTGTGATATACATTTTTTTTATAACGTTTGTATACAACGAAAGATACTCTAATATAAAAACTTTTTTTTTTAATTTAATAAATATTTAAGGTGAATGTCCCAGTATGTGCAAGACACTTTAAGCTAATCAAATGAAAGAAAAGTGTCGAAACACTGTAACTGTCTAACACTCGGCGTGTACAGCCACTAAGACGATTATTTTACTTTATTTTAGAAAATAAATTTGTTACTATTAATGAATAAAAATATTTACTGGTCAGAGCCTGATAAGCAAAGCGAATCGGGCCAAGTGCACTATCCCCCACAGAGTGCAAATTTTTGTAATTATACTCCTTCAGTACTATTTAACCGCAATTTTAATAAAATTTATATCCGTACTCTAGGATATTTCAAACGTGCATAATATCTCTTAAGCCAACTTTTTCGTGTCATTTCGTTAAAGAGACAATATTGTTTTTATCTTCATCTTTTTAATATATACACTATATATGCACATATAGGTACAGTAAAAAAAATCGCATAGGATACATATTTATACATATGTACATATATTTATGTATATGTACATACATACATACATATATACATACATACATAAATTTCCTTTGTTGATATATTAACATGTATTCTTCGGTAAAGATGTTCAATTTTACACCTTAACTTATACAGACATACTTATACACACGTAAACATACACACAAATACCCATACGGTCAACCGCACATACGTACACATAATATTTTTCGTAAAGTTGAACATATTTTGCATTCGGCTCCGCCCCTTTTATCCGTACGGATATACCTAGATTAAATATAAATTCAGTTTACATATTCTAACATTAAAAAATGTCATACAATGCTGGATCAAATTTAAAAAGACAGTGTTGCATTGTACTGTTTTGAAAAATCTTGAAATTTTGTATAACTATTAAATGATTATTATCAGGTATTGGTATACATATAAATAATGAGAATTGTTAAACCTTGAGATATATTACGATATTTTCTTTATTTGAATTTAGATACACTATTGAATCATCAACCCAGACACATTATTCAATAATAAATCTGTTTAGGTCCAAGGCGGTATACATATTTCCTTGTTTTCATTTTAACTAACAATGGTAAAAAAGTTGACAGATATTTGTGAAACTTGGTACTCTTATCCCTATAGTTTTTGAATATAATGATCTCTTCAAATATACAGTCTTACTTTCTCAAAACCGAAGTATTTTTCTAATATGGTGGTTTAAAACGCAAAAAGAAAGATAATCGTAATTTATTTAGAAAAGGTGTCACTCAAGTGAGTTGAAATTATCCATCAGGTGGTATATAGACTAGTACTTTAAAATGGCATATCTACAATTTTAAAATTAAAGTTATTATTTATTTTCCACAGTTATTTATATTTTATGATTATACAACCATTTTGACTTAATTTGTACACTGAAAGAAGTAATCATTTGGACCAAGATTAAGTAAATACAGATAATTAAGATAATAAAGATGAAGGCAATAAAAAATGTATCCTGTCTTGGACCAAAACGTGTTAAAATAGTATGCATTCGCCGAGAAATAGTGTTCAATTATTATTCCATTCAGGCAATACAGCATAACTTTATACATGTACATTTGTATCTTTATGAATGATTATATTATGTAGTTATATTTTTTGTCTTTGCCTAATATAATCAGTATAATATAAAAAATATATTTTTTCATATAAAAAAAATTTATAGGAGAATCTAAATATAATCCAAGATATAAAGATATTTTAACGACAAAGTTACAAAAGTATTTATCAGAAGGGTATAGGATTCAAAATATAAAAATCATTGCAAGAATTAGATGCGGAAACGTAGAAAGGATAATAAATATTGGTTAAAAGAAATCGATAGGATGTGTCAAACGAGGTAGATAGCTTCAATCTGGTAAATGTAATTAAAAAAATAATCGCAGAATTAAAGAAGAGATAAAAAGAATATAAAAGGAAGAAAGGAGTGTAGACAAAGTAGGGATGTAGATTAAATGTAAGTTGCGTTTGCAGAGATGGCGATGTTATGTAGATAGGTGTAGAGAGATATTGTTACTAAGTTAAGGAAATAATTGTAAACTAAGTACGTTTTTGGGCCATAAGGCTGAAATAAAGATAATAATAATATAAAAAAAATTTATATGACAAAGAAAACTAAGCTCGGAATACAATAAAATTAAGATCCTTTTTTATGTTTAATATACATCTACATTTTAGTATACTACATATTGGTATTTTATATAAACAGAATGAATTTTATTTGTTGGTATTCATTAAAACAAAATGAAGGCACAGTCCTAGCACAGCGACGGCATTGTAGACTGGCCGAGGACGCCAAGATTACATTACAGTAGTAACCCGCAACCACGTATTCGTTTTATATCATGCGATCAGAACAAAAAGGCTATTTACAAATAAGAAAAAATTTCGGCCTTGTAAGTAATAGCTTTATGTTATTAGATAACTATATGCTTATAGAATTGCAATAATTACTTATTTTTTATTACAGTAATATTATGTTAAAGAGTTAGTTTAAGCTTGTTTGCTCAATTTCTTTAAAAATGAAAATTGAGATAAAAATCTAGAGAGAACTTAGTTTTTCATTAATAGAATGATACATATATAAGAATATTTGCGATTGGGCTGGCAGTAATCCTTCACAACGAAAATTTGTACAAGGTAAACGGATTTATCAAGCAGGGCACATTATAAAATGTGCTATAAATGGTAGCCGAAAACAGTGGTAGCATAAGGTTTACAGTTGTCTGCTTGCAGACCTCTAGTTTAAGAGAAAATCCTCTCACAATTTAAATGGTGAAGTATCGAAAAGCCGTTCATGTACTTAAAGCCGCGCGGTTTAGGCGAAAAATACAAACACATCATTAACTGCTCTTTTGTATATCTGCAAGTATGTTTCTAACCTATATTTCATATTATATTCTACTAGTTTACAATGCGTCCGTTTGGTATCGGAAAGCGATGAAAACTAAGACTTAAATTATTGGTTGCTCTGCTCTCACAACCCTTCACTGCACAATAATCACTGTAGGAGTTTTTCTTACGTGCTGCAAACTCTCCGACCTCCATAATAATTATTTTATTATTAAAAATCACAAAATATACGCAAATATGTATGCTAATTAATGCAAAGTCAGTGCTCCATCTATATAGAATCACTGTTCGCCATGAGAAGTCGAGTCAACGTTGTCAGATTCCAATACTGTATTTTTGCTTCCTCAAAGAGGAAGCTTTGTGATAGTAAAAAAAAAGTATTTAAAGAAACATGTTAGAGATACATGTTTTGGGACATTTGTAATCAACCCCATTAGCCAGATGTATTACAAATTGTTAGCAAATTGACATACACGTTTTGCTATCGATTTCCTTAAATTTGACGTAAAACTGCGTCCGTGTATGCTGGGAATTTTGTATCAAGTATTGAAGTAAATTATGAGGGCAAAGTGAAGGCAAAATTACATTAACTATTGCTCATCACATTTCTCGATTTTTATGTTACACAAATTTCCATCAATATGTTGTTATTCATTTTCTCCCCCTCTCTCTCTTGCACTGTCGCATATCTGAGTATATTTATTGAATATTATGTGAATAATATTGAAAATAAAATAATATAATATTTTAATAATATTGAAAACAAGTTGAAAGCAAATTGATGTACAAAACTTGCAGCAACAGTTATACATAAAATGTAAGTAAGTCTGCATCCGTATATGGCAGCAATTTGGTGGCAAGCATTTGCAGTCATTTTTACGGCACATTGACATCAATCCTTGATATTCATCATTTCTTGAGCGCAAGTTAGAAGCAACTTGCTAACAAACATGGCACATCAACTATTGCCACGATTTTGCCACGGCAAGCCTGGTTAATGGGGAAATTACACTATTTTAAAAAAATGTCTGATATGGATGTGTGTGTGTGTGTGTGTGTGTGTGTGCGAGCGTGCGTGCGTGCGTGCGTGCGTTTGTGTACTTTTTAGCACATGTCAAAAGGAGTCGAATAAACGTAGAAAAAAATTTTTGTTCATCATGTCACCTAGAATCATGCACACCGCAAAGTTCCTCCAATAAATTTGGTATTCACAATAGTGATTTATTGTGACCTGTAGGATGCATATTTTTATGTTTTACAATGGTGAATTTAAAGATATAAAATATTTCTTTGGGTTTAACGTAGGCCTGTTCCCTTAACGATGTGACGTAGAATCTTTAATAAGCCATAACTTTTATACATTTTTTTCAAAGACCGAAAAAAATGAATATTGATTTAGGTTCTTTACTATGTACACGAATACCGATCAAAAATAAATTTTTTATTATTTCCTATTGGATGAAACTACGGGTACTGTGGTTTATTTTTAGGTTCCAAAAGTTGATCTACAAAGTTTCATAAAAATCTGAGACCCAAATTCCGCAGTCTTCCATTGCAAGTTTGTGTATTATACATATGCAATAGTATATTATACACCTAGAGACTAAAGTGAGCCATTAAATGCCTGCGTGTGGTTTGGCGCCCGAGTACTCGTTCACCGTCGAAGAGGAAAAATAGTGCTATATATATTAATTTCCTAACCTCACGCTAGTTTCCGCTGCCACGTGCTGTTTCTGTCCGAGGTTTCACTTCTGTTGTGCGTCCCATGACGCACACATTTTTGTTAAACTTTGTATTCCCGATTTAACCGTAATGGCCACTTTATCGACCTAAAAAGCGGGAGAAAAGTAGCATACAATTCCCTCTTATCTAGGGAATAGCCGACTTTATTTCCATGTTGCATATACAACTTTATTTCCGACTTAACTGTGGCCACTTAATTGACTTTTATTGAAAATTTATATCAATATTAATATAAATATAAAATTGAAAAAAGAGAGAAAGCCAGAGATACTGAGAGTTTAGTGTATGCCCTTTTTGCGGGAATAAAGTGTCATTTTCAACCCGCTTTTCAATAAAGTAAATAAAGTAAAATTTTTATTTTATTCCGCAAATGCGGTTTTCAGTTTTTCTGGTTTTCTCTCGCAAAATTTGATTCTCATGCGTATTTTTTGCGAAAAACGATAATTTCGAATATATTTATCAGCAAGTAAAGTAGGTCTGATGCAACCCCTTAACAATCCTTTTGTCAAATGAGATGTTCTTCCTACATAGATAAACACAAAAGAAAATAATTATTTAATGGGAAGCATTTCGTCCCACAAATGTCATTCTTCTTAGGTGTATATATTTAGACAGGACATACTTTTAAGATAATAGAAGAGTTAAATTATTTACGTTACTCAGGGAAATTTGTGCCGTGCATCGGGTTAATAGTTAATGCCGAGTCATAAAATCACGTTAGTTTACTACATGAATTTGCCGGAAATTTTGATTTTCTCTGTACGTGCCCACAATTCTCCTGAATGCATCAAAGAGCACATCCGGAACGAAGCACATCGCAGTGAGACTTCTGAAAATCGGGGCGGCGAACGTGCAGCAGCGCACGGGTTGGGACCTATAACAGAGTGGGCGCGATAGTCGCGCATCCGCGCGGCGGCTATATCTCACTATAACGTCCCGATCCCGATCTGTACCCGTGGTCGTGCGCGTCGCGATAAAGCCCATAACAACGTCCACGTTATAGACGCACGCGCGCGGCGCTGGGCTCTCATTCTTTCTGTCTGCGCCTCTGCTTCTCCAGCACGGCTGTGTATACTTGTATATCGTTTGCCTCGCGGTGACTCGTCTCCTCCCTCTCCGCGATCCGATACCACACGCCGCAGGCCCGGCCAGGCCGCGCACGAGCCATGCTGCAGCCTACAGTCAGTCGCTGTCGAGAAGCGCTCGCCGATCTCGATTTTTCGCGTTACAAGCCGAGTGCGTGCGGACAGAGCGCGAGCGCCTCGCATTCTTCCTCTTCCCGTCCTCTTCCACATCTCTTCTGCAGCGAAGCTCCAAACTTGCGCGCGCGCGTGCACACACACACACACACACACACACACACACACGCGCGCACAAGAGTGCCGAGGATTCACATATTATATAAAATACGTTTGACTGGTCAAGGTTCGCTTCACGCACGCGATGGAGTACCTGCTCAACAGCAGCTATGTGAGTGTTACTTTTCGCACGTTTGAATTGGCTGAGATGTATGGGCTTTGCACCGGTGACGTATACCTATTTTCGCGCGCAATGCCGGCATGCACGCGCGCCGGCTTTTAATTTATTCGTGGAAATTGGTTTGATACTTTAATGACGTTGGACTAGTACCATTTCAGACCAAGATTATAGTAGGTGAATAGAAATTTATCTATTTTATATTCACTATTAGTCGACGTTTCCTCTATCCATCGGCAAGCCGTCTTCAGGAACTTTATTGAACAATATACAATACACACTAGTTACACAAGTTTTGCTTACGTATTGAAGTTACGTTACATTTAAAATTAATTCTTACCACAAAATATACAATAATAATAACTTAGAAAACCCGTTGGTTTAGTGAAAAATTAATTAATTAAGTTTCTCAAGCGCTGATAAAAATCTTTGAATTACTCATAATCATTGAAATCTTTAATACAAGTAAAGATATCACAGTATTTGTTTTTTGATAGTACGTTTTTGGTAATTAGATATGTGTTTTAAAAGGCTTATATCAACGCTTGACAAACTTAATTAATTTCTGACTAATCCAGCAGGTTTTCTAAGTTATTATTATTGTATATTTTGTGGTAAGGATTAATTTTCAATGCAATGTAATTATTAAATATATATGAAAATGGTTTGCCTAATATGTGTTGTTTGCATAATATGGATAGCCAAAACCGCGAAACGTCGACTAATTCGTGAATAAAAAATAGATACTTTTGATTCACCTATTATATTATAAACTTAGTTTGAAAAAGTCATCGAAAATCATCAATTTACATATCTTGGACATTAATAATCAAGAGTTTGATACTTTAATTATGTGCTTGCCATTTGAGTGCTGCTTAGTGATATTTGTTTTCGTTCCGATGAATTGTACTGTGTATATCGTTATATTGTTTGTCAGTTCGGGGGGCGCAATGATCGTACGGGACCAATAAAACATGAACAGGTTTTCTTTTCATTTTTCGTTATAATTGATTCTTTTATACACAGTTTCGAGCATAATTTTCAGAATGTCATGAATTTACTCAGAGTATTTTTCATGTGTTTCATTTACTATGCCAAAATTTTATTTTTAAGCGAAAATTTTTCGATTTTTTAAAACATTATTATGATATATGGCTTTAATAGACTATAACAAATTCCTACACTCATATCATATCTACATGTATTTTGAACATAATAAAACCTTCAAAGCGTCAATTCGATCACATTGGCTCTCTAAAACTTGCGGTACCCCAAGAAATATAGAGGTTTTCATTATAGCCAATCATAAGAACTTAACGACCTTCAAAAATATTGTAAAAAAAATTTTAGTTATATTTTGATAAAATGTTCAAATTTTCCGAAAAAATCGGATAATATATGACCCGTGACTTATTTTTACCTTAAAATGTATTATCTCCTTAAGAGTACTGAATTAGAATATTTGAGGGGATACAGTACATGAACTTTCCATTTTATTAAACCATGCCTTAATATAATAGCATGCTGCTCCTCAAATAGTGCACTGAATAAATTGTATCGTAAAATTTATATCCTAAAAATAAGATAGTACATAGGACAATAAACGCATTATTATTTTTGCCGCATGTACGTGACATTTCTTACCAAAATGAAGTGTAAATAATACGTTTATAATAAGTGTAGATCGTAAAAAGTAATTAAAGATTTAAAAAACAGTAGAAATTTAAAGTAGTAGATTCTAACCTCAAATTAACTGAACTTTTCACCTATTCCATTTACTATATCAAATCGCTTGTTTTATGATATCATGTATGTAGCTGACACTACATATATATCGTAAAAATTACGATATGGCCACGTTGCGTGAGTTACGATATATATATATATATCGCGACAGTTACGATGTAGTTATCTCGGTGAACATACTCGTAGTAAAGTGAGTCTCAGTTGATATAACAAATTTGGTAATATATAGCATGTATACATGTTGCCAAATGGAAATAAGAATTATTTTTGTTAATAAAGTAACTTTTAATTATGTTGGCATTTTGAGTTTCGAATTTCATGAATTAATTAGTCAAAATTAAACAAACAACGCATTTTTTAATATCTCTTAAATTTTATTCAAATGTTTTCTTATAAATGTGTTAAAACCATTCTTTTTAAACAAATATTTGAAACAAAATATATTTTAGTTTATTTTTACTACGTAATAACTAAAAGCTCACTTTATCCCTAGTCCGAGGCTGTATATATATTTATATTTCAATTGTTTAAAAACATGATGCTATATAAATCTTACATTCATTGCAAAAAGAAAACAATATTGTTTAGCAACAACATTGTTTAATTTGCATTGTTTTAAATAGTTAGAATTGTTTTTGCACACTAGCACATTGCTGAATTATGTACAAATTGTAATAAATTTTAGTTTTATTTTAAGTATAAGTGTCAACCGAACGGGAAAGGGAGTCTCTGTTTGAATTTGGTATTTTGTGCATAAAGTGCGTAGAAACTGAAATATTAAAATAGACGAAGAGATTCGAGATTTAAATGAGTGAAGTAAATAATATTTTTAAATATATTATGACCGTAATGGTTTACTGGTACTGGTCGACTACTGGTGTCACTACTCTATTACTTTCTAATGCCAATTACAGTAATATATAGAATAATTGATTTGTTTTGTAATATTATGTTCTTTAACTTCTTTGTTTACCTTTTAATGTGACGTATTAAAAGAATGTGTAAATCACGTGGTATTTGTTACTTCGACGTAGATAAATTTATACGTTTTTAAGTGAACTTACAAGGCGAAATTGTATGTACAGATGCGTCATCATGAAAAGCATTTTTCTAACTACTTGAGAGAAAACATTAATTATAAATAGAGATACGTTCAAGGAAATGTTTAAAGCAATTCATTAATTAAGCAGCTAGCTTTAGAAATAACATTTTTAAACAACGTAATAATGTTAGCTGATCAATTTAGTATATGGATACTCTATTTTATTATTTTATTTACCATGGATATTAACGCTATTTAAAAAATATTTTATATATATAGTTTCCCATGTTAATATACAAAATATGACGAAAGCGGGTGTACTATATAGTTTTCTTCCCCAATATATATTCTAAGTCTTTTTTCTCGGGGTATACCTATGTACCTGTGAAATTTACAATTTAAGTACGGACCATTTTCCCTACAACAAACACATTCAGTCAGGTTATAGTCATTGTTATTTCATAACATTTTGCAATGCATGTAAAAAGCTTTTTGTTAGACTAAGTTACCTTGCTGTGAGGAGCGGTATTGGAGGAACAACGATTGCCATGTTTGTCCCCCACTTATCTACTGTTAGTGATCTATCTTTTATATGACTATATTAGTAGGTATATACATCTTTCGTAATCCCAGTTAACACTTAATGAAGTGCCAATAAAGCTGTTCGCCATATTTAAAGTTATTTTTACCGTTGGGTGTACGTCGATTTAAAATTATAAAATGCTATCATGCTGTCATGCATCATGAGCGTGTTTATAATACTTCGAAATCTTCCACGTTTATGACCTCCGACGGAAGCTGGACTGTTGTGCGTAGTCGTTCCTAAAAATGTAGGAAAATCTTTCTTATCTGAAACAAAGTTTTTGAAGCTGATGAAGTAGCATAAGAAATATATGACACGTTATATATACGCTAATGAGAAATGAGTTTTGCTAATCAGGGCAAGTCAGCTGATAATTGATTGCATAAGTATTTGTGAAGTAAATGAGTTTTGTCTCGTAATTGTGACAATTAAATTATATTTTTTCACTTGAGAGCAAGTGACTCGGATTCTAGGAGGAGGGATGCATTGCAAAAACGTCCTTAGGAAGAGTGTGTCATTTGACTGGAGGCTATTTTTGTATTTTTAAAAAGTAATTTTTACGAGATAGATTTATGTGTAGTAATTATTATTTAGGTGTAGTAATTTTACGTTTATAATACTAGGCGTTTATAGTAATACAATATTTAAATCAATAAATTGTAAAAGAAACAAGAAAACAAATCAAAATGATAGATCGGAATACTTAATGTTATTTAAAACAAATATGTGTTTAGATTTATATTTGTTTGTTTTTCAATACTTTCATAATACAATTTTAAAGTTCGAATTTCAATAAATTTCTCTCATTCAAATGTCGCATAGTAGGTATTATATATGATTTTAAAAACTTATAAAAATCATACAGTGTAGAAAAAATAAAAGAAATTGGAAATTGTAGTTTGCAATAATGACATTACTTAGATACAATAAAGAATTTATTATCATACGTCTTAATTGGAGCAATGTGCAATTCATAAAAGTCAAGACCATTTCTAATAACGATAATAAATTTTTCCGAGAGACTGCAGTTGTCATTTATTATATTTTTGCAGTACTTGCCTGTGAATTATACAACTTGCGATAACCTCTGCAGCATTTGCTGTGAAATGTCTAGATATATATCAGTATAATTACAAGCCTTATCAAGAAATTTAAATAAAGATTGTACTTATATTTTTAGCGCTCCGATTAAATATGTTATGGATAATATCAAGTGATTATCAAAAACTCACCACAATTGTAAGAAGCAACAAATATAAAGACAACGCAAATGACTGCAAGCGGTTTTATGTACGGTCAACTTTTATAATGCAAGAAGTACACGGTGCGACCGACACGGACTCCATTTCCTTACTGTCATGTGTATAGCAAGATTCAATTACATCCATTAATTTTGCTGTATTTTCATTATTTGAAATTTAAATTCGTAATAAATGCCAAATTTTTTAACATTTTATACTTATTTTTAGAAATAAACCCTTGTTAAGCCCTAAGAAAATTTTTTTTTTATGAGTTCATAAAAGTTTTTCTTTAAAAACAATCATTACGCAATTTTCTTTTCTTCTCCATTCCTATGCAACTTTTGTTGACTGTAAATATTTGATAAAATACCTTTATATTAAACCGTAAATCTATCGCCATTGTCAATACTTTATTTATAGGAGAAACTTTGCGGCGTGCAGGATTCTAAATGACTCAATGAACTAATTCTTTTCCCCGATGGATATTCGACTCTTTTTGACATATATACCTACTAAAACTTAAATGAAGTACTTTTTCTTTAAATTTATATTTTATTATTTTGAATTAATTATTGATTAATGTGCCGGCATGTTTGGAACCTAAAGGATGAAACGTAATTAACATATATTTTGTAAAAATATTTTGTAATAATTTTATAAAAACGAGAAAAATAGAGTATGGTACCTAAGTCTAGCGTTCTAATAAACGAGAAAAATAAAACTTGATAAGAAATTTGAAAATTAAAAATTCAGATGGTAAAGCAAAACTCAAAATGAAAATGTCTGAATAGAAAAAGGTGTAACCTGAATAATTGGGAAATATTGAGAATCAAATATTAGATTGGTTCGCTCGATTCTCAAAAATTTCCAATTTTTCAGGTTTCTACTTTTTCTCTTCAGACATTTTCATTTTGAGTTATGCTTTACCATCTGAATTTTCAATTTTCTAATTTCTTAACAAGTTTTATTTTCTCGTTTACTAGAACGCCAGACTTACCAAAGTTTATTTTTCTCGTTTTTAGAACGAAATAAATTTTTTTTAGAGCAAACCTTTTTGATAATCGTTTTCATTTTTGACGTTTTTCCAGTTCAAACGAATTTTTCTTAAACTTCGTAAAAAAATGGAGTAAATTTTGAGTAAGGTACGCAAAATATAACATTTAATATTTACAGGACAAATCCGGACGTAAATATTTCCGTTCTTTCAGAATCCGGGGTCAAAAAAATCATATCGATCGATTTAAGGGGTTTGACCTTTACTTGTTTTTGTTTTATAGTGATTATTTTATTTTTTGATTTTTGAGTTTTAGTTTTTCGGGTTTTTTGGAATTTTAGAAGTTTTATGATCAATTTAGTGTAAATACATTTAAAAAAGTATGAAAAACCTATCTTTACAACTGAAAAATATAAATGTAAAATAAAAATAAGATTATGGCTACAGACAGTTAAATTAAATGTTCTGAATTAAACCATCAATAATAAATCAGCACACATTTTTGAGAACCGAATTAAAAAGAGATATAGCAATTTAAAATTAATTTATTAGAACAAAAATTTTCATATTAGAACAATTAATTTAGTTTGAGGAAGCTAAGTACCAATGAATTGGCAGCGGTTTTTTAAGTTTTGTAAGTCTAAAAAATAGATAATATAATTTCAAACTACGTTTTTAGTCAGTAAAAACCTATATTTAAGTAAAATACTAGAGGCATCAAAAGCATATTATAGATTATAATAGGTTACATTTCATTCATCAAAATTTCTTCCAATTCATTCAATTTTAATGTAGAATAATACATTGAACAACAAAAGGAGAAAATGAGCTATTTCTAGCGAGGGTGAGGTGTTCAGCACGAGATGGAGTCGAGGGCGCCTTCGGCAACGAGACAAAGACGAGTGCTGAAAACACCTCACGCGAGTCTGAAATAGCTTTTCGCCCCGTAATGTACACCGTATTTTTTTCAACTAAGGCAGGATAGGGCCTTTTTCATGCATTAAAGTTGGGTACGTGATCGCGAATTTCGAGTCGTGCACAACGTAGTTGAAAGGCATTAACAGCGGGGAAAAATGACTTTTTTCCCCGCTTCACTTTTTCCCCGTTAGAACGGGAAAAAAAGTTATTTTTCCCCTCTAAATGAACATTTTTTCACACTTTTTACAAACACGCTCGAAATGCGCGATTTTCTATGCTACTTTTAGGCATGAAAAAGAGTCCATTTCATGCCTGCATTGGGAAAACGCATTTTTGGAGAATTGTGAAAAAAGGAAAAACTGTTCTAAGGAAGAAAAATGATCATTTTAACGATTTTTAGAATAATAAATGACTATTACGTATATTTGTAGTTTAACATAAAATATATATATAATTTAACATTTTTAAAGAGATTAAATCCAAACAGTTACGAGAACTAACTGATTTATTATTAAATTTATCTGTTTTAATTGGTAGTAATTGATAATACGAAAATATGTTCATGGTAAACATCAATTCCGATAATGGTCAAAACCGGCACATCCCTATGGTCAAAACTATTGATTTGGTGACCAAAAACGGTGAAAAACGAGTTTTATTTTGATATTTCCATTTGTGTATAATATGTATAAATTTGTTGAATGATAAAACATTATACTTTACTGTAGTAAATATGTTCTCGAAAGACAAAAAAAACTTAAGTTGGCCGGAAACGGTACGTCCACCCTAGTTCACGAAAAGTTAAATAGTACAATGGCCCTAGTAATAATAAATAATAATTGTCCATAATGTTGGTAAGCTTTAACATTAATGTATTTATTCCCCTAGTGACAGAACCTTGTATAATGATCAATCTGCCATTTGAGAATTCAAGCGATGCTTTTTGTGTGTTTTGGAGTAATAAAATGGTAAAATTGGCGCATGCACCCTTCTCATTTCCTGACCGTCATTTGCTTTTTGAATGAACAAATGTAAAGTTGAGATTGATGCATGTATGTTTATACTGCATTCGCAGTTTTACATGAACCTGTCGTGAATATACTCCGAAGCCAGTTGATTGTTTACTTATTTAAAATTAAGGCATCGATTATGATAGTAATTAAATGTTGTTAATTTCAGACACGGGGTCACCAACGCAGTCCATCAGACACACAAGCCTTCAAGGAAAGAACGAAGCGCGATGCTCTCATTGATCTCGAGACTGAACTGAACAAAATCTCGTCCACAGCTATTGGACATGAAAAAGAAGCCATTCAAAAACAAACGGATAGTTTTAAAAGACTTTTTGAGAGGTTCCTCGAAGAAGACGGACCTTCCTTTAATTGGGATAAAATTCAAAAATTACCAGAAGGCGCGGTAAAGTTTTACCTCAGACACAGTTTTAGTTTTTGACTTTCATTTTAAATAGTTTTTTTTTCTTTTTAATTACATGTAGGAACATTACTGACCTTAACCAAGTAGCACGTATTTTTAAAATTTTTTTTTATAATTTTCGGTTTAGGTATAGCTATACATAAAAAAATAATGTCAGAATGGCTTTAAAAAATATTTTTTGTCGCACATGCACGATTATTGCATTTTTTCATGTCTCTAAATCAGGCTAAAGCGTCTGTTTACCGACCAGCGAGCGAAAAAAACTTTTTGCCTGTTTCTAAAAAAAAACGATATTTTGTATTTTTCGCGAAATCAAGACATGTTTGACAATATATTAGCTCTTTTTACCCCTTCAAACATATAGTTTCATCGGGATAGACGCGTATTTGCACCGTGTTGAAAGACGGCACACTTTTATTTCACTCTATAGAAATAAAAAACGCGTAATCTGTATAGACATTTGTTACAAAAAATATAGTGTGCACCGTATAAGGCCTTTTTAGCCCTCCTGTGTTGGCTCGCTCGCTTTCAACTCGTACTTCAAACCTCACACGCGGGTGAAAAAAGCCAACTTCTCCCCCGTTGGTACACAATATACTAGTATTTGTTACTTTGATAGTAAATGATTTAATTACTTTGTAAAAAATATGTTTACATTACATTTATTTCCAGATTAAAAACTACGATAGACTACAAGATCCAGGCACGGAAGAAATAAAACATTTGTTGAGTAAATTAGTTGTCGTAAAGTTAAATGGTGGCCTTGGTACGAGTATGGGTTGTCATGGACCAAAATCCGTCATCTCTGTTCGCAATGGCCTTACGTTTTTAGACTTAACTGTACAGCAACTAGAGGTACATTTCCGTTATTAATATTGATAGATGTTTGCTCTTTTATAATAAGCACAAATACAAATATTTCGTGGAAATAGTATGATTGCATCAATTCAGTATAAATAATATTCAATCACATCATCATTTTTAATTACTAATTTTTCAAAACTTGCATAAAAATAGTATAAATCTGAACCGTTTTTATTGCTATATGCAATATATAAAAATATTATTAATAATTACTTTGAATCTGAATACGTTATTGCTATTTTTAAGCGCTTTTATAATCTTCTTTTATTTAGGAATAGATTTTCATAAAAAAAAACAAATTGACAATTTCGGCACAGATAAAAAAGTTTGCAAAGTTAGCAATAGTTTTAAATATTAAATTTATGACAAAATTGCGCGCTCAAAGGGCATTTAATTTTGTGGTTACTAAACTGTTTGAAAAAAGGCTTGCAATAATCATTCCTTCATTTTACTACTATTTGAACAAAATAATTTATCAAACGATAACATTGTATTTAAGTTTTAATTATAATTAATAATAAATTTCAGAATTTAAACAAAACTTACGGTTCCAACGTGCCTCTAGTCTTAATGAATTCTTTCAACACTGACGACGACACACAAAAAATCATCAGGAAGTACAAAGGAATCGATGTCGAAATTCATACATTTAACCAAAGCTGCCATCCTCGTATCAACAAAGAATCTCTTTTGCCAATTGCTAAACACAGTAGAATACACGATGATATGGAATCGTAAATATTCAATTATTTTAATTCAAATTTTAATTGGATATAACGTACTTCATTGCATTTTTAATTTTATTATAAATACTCTATTTTGTCTTTTTAATTTTATATGATAATGATTTGAATGATC
This sequence comes from Gastracanthus pulcherrimus, assembly GCA_949152435.1. NCBI lineage: Eukaryota > Metazoa > Arthropoda > Insecta > Hymenoptera > Pteromalidae > Gastracanthus > Gastracanthus pulcherrimus. Next base: position 34,023,541 of record OX424576.1, on the reverse strand, counting down.
TTATTAATAATTATACGTAATTAATTAATTTTGACTAATTTATTTTCTAAAGCTGGTATCCTCCAGGACACGGAGACTTTTACGAGAGCTTCCACAATTCAGGGTTATTGAAACTATTCCTAAGTCAAGTAAGCCCAAGTTTTTATATTTAAAATTCGTACACTTTAAATTTTTTTGTTTGCTTACGATAAGTGTTTTTAAATGTATAGGGGCGACAATACTGTTTTATTTCGAATATTGACAATTTGGGTGCCACTGTTGATTTGAGGGTCTTGAGGCTATTACTGGGACCAGAAAATCCGGCAGAAATCGAATTTCTCATGGAAGTCACAGATAAAACAAGAGCAGACGTTAAAGTATGAAACATTTTGTAATACGGTTTGTTTTTACGTAATGAGAACTGTAACGTAAAGCTTAAAGGGTATGGCTGCAGCAAACAATTCATATATTAATACCTAAGTAACATAGTTCTTAATACGTACAATAAATGTACAATGCAGTCGTCGAATAATTTAGTGTTACGTTTAAAAAGACGATTTTAAAGAGTCTGGTTCTTTAAAATATGCATTTAAACTTCAAAATATTTACGACGTTGATTTTTTCTATTTTATTAATGGTGATGTAATTTTTAGGGTGGTACACTTATCCAATACGAGGATAAACTCCGATTGCTTGAAATCGCACAAGTTCCAAAAGAACACGTGGAAGACTTTAAATCTGTAAAAACGTTCAAATATTTTAATACAAATAATTTATGGATAAAACTCGATGGTGAGATATATATTATAAATGTATATCGAGGATCCCTAAGAAGAAAGACGTATCTCGGCGTAAATTTAAAAGGACGTAACTCGTCACAGCTGATTGAAGCCAGAGACCAAAAATTTTAAGGGCCTCACGCAAGGTCATAACAAGTTATCCATTCTTATTTCTTAAAAGTTTTTAGATGACTTTTTATTTTTATTATTATCTAAATTAACATTTTTATCTACGCTTGTGCAAAAACTAATAAAATATCTACAAGATATTTTACTTTATCTTCTAGTTCACTTTAACTCACACTGAAAGTCCTGGGATAAAGTGAACCGGTATTTTTTAAAAATAGTTAAATAATATTAAACTTAATAAATTACTTTTGTTAAGCAAAACCGAAAACATAATATGTAAGGAGCCGAAACCTTTGTATCAAGTCCTTTGTAATTCCTAGAATTAGAACAGAATGGTAATGGACATGTACTGACGCATTGCATTAGTCATGGTTATCAAAATTATTTCGAATTTCAAAATAAAAGTCGAGAAAATCAAAACAATATCATGGCAAGATAAACGTCAAATTTTCGAGACATGAACAAGACTTTTTAGTGCCAGTCAAGATTTTAACAAGATTTTATTGTTTAAGGTATTGCAAGATATTGTTCTTGCTTTCTTTAAATATATTTTTTCATTTTGTTTTTATATTTAATACAATAAATAATTTGTTTGTGTTAAAAAAAAAAAGAAATGATAACTTTTTATGCCTTTGTGTGAGTTTCTTAAAACTTTTGGTTTCTGGCTTCAGTCACCTGTGACGAGTTACGTCCTTTTAAAATCACGTCGAGGTACGTCTTTCTTCTTAGGGACCATGGATATATAAATATTATATTACAAATAAAAACTCCTTAACGATCGAAGTATTTCTTAGTTAATTGAAACTTGAAATGTTTGTTTTCAGCTGTTGATAGAGTATTGAGCGGGACTGGACTCGAGCTGGAAATCATTGTTAACAATAAGACGTTTGAGAATGGCTTAAACGTAATACAACTTGAAACTGCAGTGGGAGCTGCTATGAAATGCTTTAACGGAGCTTGCGGTTAGCACATACAATTTATTTATATGATTCTAAGAAATTCGAATGTTTTATGGTTTTTAAATTTTGTTATATTAAAGATGAATTTTAAGAATCTTTTTAATTGAACTGAAATAATTATCTTTTCAAGATTTTTTATTTCGTAAAGCCAAACCAAGTATAAAAAGATACAAATTTTGCTTTAAACGAAAAAAAGAATTGCATTTAACTTAGTATTATTTTAGAATACATTTATTGTTTTATGATTAGAGTTATCATTAATTTTACATAATACCTGTAAAATATAAAATAAAAGAAGGATGTGTAAAACCTGCATATTTTTGCCCCCAGGGAACGTAAAATGTTCATCATTTATTAGTATTTTTTATTTCATCCACTTTAATTTTATAGTTTTCATTCTGTACAGCTAGGGATATTTTAAAAAACACTTAAGGATTATGTATCGAAATTTTTTACAATTTTAACAATTTTTAGTGCTTGAATTGCAATTTAATATGGATTTTCATAGTGTAAAGAAAGTAGTTAGAAAGATTATTCAATTAATCCAAATATTCTCTCATAATCTGCATGACGTGTAGTTTATGAAAAGTAATATTACTAGATAAATATAATGAGAAATTACGATAAACTTACTTTCTCAAAATGGGGCAAAATTTGGCACATTTTACACATAATTCTTTACTAATTGTCATCTTCGATTTTAATTCACAGGTATTCACGTTCCACGTAGTAGATTTTTACCAGTGAAGAAAACGTCAGATTTGTTGCTTGTTATGAGTAATTTGTACATATTACGCAATGGTTTCTTGTCAATGTCTCCACAGAGGATGTTCCCGACCACACCATTAGTTAAACTTGGAGATAATCACTTCTCAAAGGTGCGTTTACATAAAAGATCATGTCTTAAGATTCAAAGTGTAGTTAGATAAAGGAAAAATAAGTTTTAATTTTGTATTTACAGGTCAAAGAGTTCTTAAATAGATTTCCAACAATTCCTGACATTTTAGAATTGGATCATTTAACCGTCTCTGGTGACGTTACATTCGGCAGAAAAGTTACTTTAAAAGGAACTGTAATAATCATTGCGAATCAAGGTGAAAGAATAGATCTTCCATCAGGCACAATTTTAGAAAATAAAATTGTTTCCGGAAATTTGCGAATTTTGGATCACTAATTTAATTGAATACGTGGATTTTTAATTATTGAAATTAGGTATTCATGTACGAAGTGAAACTGAAATTTAAAAATGTACTATATAATATATACGATAAGTACGACAGGAGCATTATTAAGTCACAAAAAATTTTATATGTTATTTATTAGCTCTTATTATTTTTATAAATACATTTCTTTTAAACATACTCTTCTATCAATTTTACTATATCGAATATGTTATAAACGAAGACGTTAGTCTTATTGAACCAAATTGATATTTTTATAACAAATATTTAAGTCATTGTTTATGAAAAGAATATATTATTTTAACGTTTCATCTGAAATTGTTGTGGCGAAATAGAAATTTTTATAAATCAAAATACCATTGAGGATTGTAAGCCACTCAAATCCATTTTTCCGTACATGGAGTTAGCAAATTAGCGCTTAGGTATACTTTTATGTGATTTATGTTAAAATTTGTTGAATTTATAAATAAAAATAGACCATTTTTGGTAATCTATTTTACAAATATTTTATGAGTAAATTTATTGAGTAACTAACGGAGTATAGCCACCCCAACCGTTGTACACAATTTGTAAGATTGTATAATTAATGGTAGAAATTTCACACGAGAATTTTATAATAAAGAAATAGAAGCTTTAAAACTATTAAAAAATAACTGAAACTAACTATACCCTACTGAAAATAATCGTATGATTGATCACATGATAAAACGAGACATCATTATTTCCGAATAATGCTATATGATAAATCATATGATCTGGCATATAATCTGTCATATGATTCGTCGTATGATTTATCTTGTAATATATTAAATAACTCGCGTACTTACGATAACTTTGTTATTTAGTATTATTCAAAAAATAAAGAGATCGGGCGCGTAAAACGTTTTATGTTATTATACATTTCAGTGCTTTTGGCACTTACCGCTAGGTGTGTCACTTTTGCTTGGATATGCGAATAGCAAGACCTTAAGACTGATGTTCTAGTACGCAGAATGGTTTGTTGATTTTGTTTAGTTTACTTTGTACATGTATTCCAAACATAATGAAAATCTCTCGAAAATAATCGTAAAGAATCGTGCTTGGACGCAAGCTCCGAAAAGATGTGTATCGAAGTATAAAAATTAGTACATCACCTGGCATCAAAGCGTTTAGTTACAGTGCATTCACAGTAGCACGAGCGCAAGTGAAATGCTCGCATGCACTTTGGCCCACGAATATCGCGAGTGTAACCTGGAGATGAACCCCGCACGCGAGTCTTGCCACCGGAACAGGTGCATTCCAGCAATTTTCTCGCATCCTAGGGGCCATGCGCGTGCGCTGGCCCTTGTACACGTCCGCTCGCACTCGCGTGTGAGCGTAATTCGCGGGTGCGAGTAAAAATTCCGAAATACACGTGCTCCTTTGGCAAGGCTGACGTACAAGGTTACTTTCAAGGGTACTCTCGCGATAGGTACCCATGGGCATGGGGCAGGGGTGGATGCGAGTATTTACTCGTACACTCGTGAACAGCGATGTTTGTTTGAACATTTTTAAAGGTCGCTTGTGCCCTCCGGCTCACCCTTGAACGTGGACGAACTCGCCTCTGCTAAGGCTATGGTCGATCGCGATTCAACATGGTAGATTATAACATAACGGAACCCTGCTGAAAATACCATTCTAGATCCGATTAAAATTAATACGGTTTACTTCTGAATTAATCCGTTTTAATGCGTGTAATCTAAGTATCGGATTTCATATTAATCGGTTATAATCCGAAGTAATCGTAATCTTATTTGTTACCGATTTTTCGGGTTAAATTTAATCCTCTTAAGGTGATGCTAAAGCCAACTGTCACCGATAAATATGTGGATCTACTTTTCTCATTTCATTTTCAATTTTGAGTAAATATCTCTATGAAAAGTTGTTGTTCCAATCAAAAAGAACAACTTTCCAGAGATATTTTCTTAAAATTGAAAAATGTATGAAAAAAGTGGTTCCCCGTATTTACCAGTAACACGGAGTTTAACATCACCTTAATCGGTTTTTATGCAACACGTAGAGTAATTCGTATAAGGGGTCCGAAAGTCAATTCTCTGAATTGCCGACTGAACCATACATTATTTTCTTTATAAACAAAATTACGTATATTTAGCTAAAACCCAAACTCGCTAGCCCTTCATTGAGTAGTAATACACCTCTCTACAAAGTTTTAGACGTTAAAAACAACGGCACCCTACAAAATTATCGAATGAAATTTCAAACAATTCAATTTGATACTTGTGTTCAGTAATTCTGAAACTTTGGAGAGAGGTGTATTACTATTCAATGAAGGGCTAGCAAGTTTGGGTTTTAGCTAAATATACGTAATTTTATAATTATAAATAATTATTCACTACGCGGTCGGTAAAAATTAAGGCGGGAAATTTGAATTCTCTATTGACTTTCGGACCCCCTGAAAGGTAATAAATATTAGATTTGTGAAAAAATCATACACTATATTAGTATTTACTAATATTCCTTTATAATTTATATCAGTGGATACGACTTTTAGTCAAAATAGTTTTTTGTTAATACACAAATTACTAGAAGACGTATAACGTAAAATCAAATTTGTAATTATTTTATCGAGGGGTCTACGGCGGCTCAGTCGGTAGAGTGTCGGATTCCCACGCCGGTGACCCGGGTTCGAATCCTAGTCTCTGCCGATTGATACAAGCACCTCTGTAAAAATTACATGTGCTTTGTTTACAAACACACCGCAGACCCCCGTCGTCGATTAGCACCACATGGGAGCACAAACATGGCGACTTTTAAAAAAAAAAAAAGTAATTATTTTATCATTAAACATATTGGAACAACGCGAAAGAATTGAAAATCACAAAATAAACATTTGTTAAAAAAGTCTCCATAAATTCTAAAATATCGATTTTTGATTTTTATTTAGTATTTAACCATTCATTACTGCAAATTAAACAATGTATCTAAATTTTGTATATTTTTGTCGAATACGGGAGATGTAGAATAAATAATATGGTAAATAACTATGTTTTACCGGCACTCTACTTTCAATACTAATGCAAAAATATTTAATTTAAAATGTATCGATTTTAAGAAAATATATTTTTAAGACATTTTTGTGGATATTTATTTTACCGAAATAATAATATTTTAATTTCTAGTAATTGTAAATTATAAGTCAGATTCTTTTCACCAATTTCAACGTTCTTCCGTAGCAGAGCGGTTAGAATGTTAGAGTATCACGCACAGGTCGTCGGTTCGATTCCCAGTCACGTCAACATTTTCTAATTGTTTTAGTCTTTCAGATACATTCAGCAAATTATTTAGTAAAAAAATATGTTTCAGATTGTAATTTTGTAGTACATAAAAATTTTAAATGCTACAATCTTAGTATAAATTATAAATAAATACCAATAAAGATTACATTGAATTAAATACTATTAAATAGTTTCGGGATTAAAATAGATTAAAAACAAAATTAATCTATTTCATTCGCGATTTATGCTCTGAAATTTCACAATAACCTGGTTATATTTTTTGTATAGTACGTTGCAGAATATTAAAACCGATAAAAACCGATTAAAATTAAAATATTGTATTTAATATGAAAGAATAGCTAATTATATGTCTAGTTTAATCGGTTATTGTAATTGGAATTAATAGGTTTTAATATTCAATTACAGAAATTATCCTGTTGAAATGTCTTATTTATGTCTTATAAAACCGATTATTTAATTGGGTTTAATTCTGTTTTGTGCTCCATTATAATAGTTTTTAATGATTTTAATCGGTTCTAATCGGACATATTCAGCCAGGGTAAGTAATCCATTATAATCGTATATAATGGTGAAATTCCAGAGCACAATTTTCAACCGAAATGGATTATTTTTTTTTAATCCGATTTAATAGGGCATTTTCAGCGGAGATATAGAAAGCTTACTTTACCCCGAGGCTAACACCTAGACCTGGCCTCCACTACATTAATATTATTAAATAATAATTACTATAAACTAATACTGCTCAATCTTATTTTCTGAACACATGCTTTTTTATTTCAACGCTAGCCAGCTCCACATTTGGTGTCGCTGCACGCAAGTACCTAGATTTGAACTTAATTAGTATATAATGGTGACCAGGCCTCAACAAATTCAAGTGTCTGACGGTAACGTGCGTACGATACCGATTTACTGACTACGTTTATATATTTCCGATTATGTATATGTGTATGTATTATCTAAGCTTAATATTATAAATATAGTTACTATAATTTACTATACTACGAAGAGTAAAAAGAAAGTACCGATCAAAAGTCAGGTTAAATTTTTTTTTATAAATAGCAATGAATAATTTCTAGGGTCGGTGGTAAAAATTCCCATCCTACATTGGAAGTAGTCCTTAACAAAAGTAGTAAAACGTCCCATGTTGATCTTATAAAATTTCAAAGTCAACAAAGTAATAATTATTATGCTGTATCATATATTCAACATTATTTTCTAGTACTTTTTACCATTAAAAAGTTTCCTATGCTACATTGGAATTTTTAATATCTTAACCGAATATTTCAAAATTACTCGAAAAACGTGGTAATTTTTCTAATGTATTCTGGCAAAAATAACCACAGTTCTTTTCTCAGTGTAGTAAGAAATGAATGGAACATTAAAAAAATGATAGGTTAATCTATATTATATGTATGTATTTTATAATCCTGTACATGTTCGTAATAATGACTACATGAGTATAATATTAAATTTATTTTCTAAAGTAAAGTAGTTGCGGGTAATAATATCCTTATATTTTATACTTATATTTTATTATAAAGAAGTATTATTAATCGCACGGCAATTTTCAATACTTATACAATCATTTAACAAAAGTGAATTACCGATACCAGCAATTTCATTTATTCTTACGTTAGAACTTATTGGACGTAACCCAATACTAAGGGTTTTATTTATTTCTATGTACAGTCCATGCATACCAGAATTTGGCCAAATGATATTTAATACGCTGTCTTGTCTTCCGTACGGAGTTGGATTTCTGAAAAAGAAATTTTATATATTATCTCTTAATAGTTATGCTTTTAGTAATAGGCCAGTCGAATTGTAGAAAAACGCCCATAATATTTTATAGTTTTTAGCGGTAGGGTTTAACATTCAAAATATGTAACCACATGCGGTCAACGGAGCCCCCCTCCCCATTTAAGGGGGATCCCTACCATGTTTCTTAAAATTGCCCCTTATTTTCATTTTTTTTTAATTTTCCCATGTTATTATTTTTATATAACCAAAAATTAAAGTTTTTGAAAAATTTCTACCTATTTTAACGTATATATATATATTGATATATAACGAAAAGATCATGATTTTTTTAGTCAAAATAATGTAGATTGCCAACGTTCCTGGTGCATACAGAATTTTTTTATAATATAGAATAATTTCTATTTATTTTTTATACCATTTTGAAAATATTTCATCAAAATTGAATACATGTAACCATAATTAAATATGAGATCATTTTATTTCAATGAAAACCAGTATTTTTTCGTAAGTTATAGCCTATTTTTTATAAATAATTATTTTTCATTTGATCTAGATCAACACACAGCACGGTGGCGATGAACAAATTTCTCCATAATGCTCAAAGGAGTATGTCCAATTTACTTCAAAAAGTTTCGACAAAAGCTAATGCACCTGGAATGTTTTGAATAAAGAAAAACATAAACGACAAGAAAAGTTGTTTTTGTTAAACAATAACATTTACCTTATGTTAATGAATAATAGTACTTTAAAATGTCATTTTCAAACTGAAAATTTAATGAAAAGCAATAATACGAAGCATTTCTGTGGCAAAAAAGGTTTGAGAATCTAAAAATGAAATAAAAAAAATCGATTTTTTGGTAAAAATGTTTTTTGCGTTTAAGGGGACGCCGGATATCTCTGTCCTTATCTAATTGAGTTTTCATTCATAATTTTAAGAGAAATAATTTTTCTGAAAAAATAATAGTTGTCCCCGCTTCGTTTTATAGTAATCTAAATATATGTCCAAGCTCATAGTGTGTCAAAGTTTTCTTGAAAACAGAACAATCATATGAATCCAGCTTGGACATATATTTAGATTACTACAAAAAAATGATTTCTCTTAAAATCATGAATTAAAACTCAATTAGACACGGACAGAGATATCCGGCGTCCCCTTAATACCGAACCTATTGATCTGAGACAAAAAGTTTATAAGAAAAAGTTGTAGATATTGTTAAAATCTACAAAATGAGCCCCAAATCTATATATCGACGGCTGAGCGGAAGAAACGATCAAATCGACGCGCACTCGAAGAAGAGGTTAACTCGGATCGCGCCCCAAGAGTAGTAACTCAGATATCGTGTGAAGGACAGCTTCTTTAGCCAATTATTCCTCGCTTTACGTTGTGTGAGAACGAGTGTGACCGCAATAAAAGCAATTTACTATTTTTTTAGAGTTGCAAAACATAATGTAAAGCGAAGAATAATTGGCTAAAGAAGTCGTCCTTTACGCGATATCTGAGTTGATCTACTATTGGGGCGCGCTCCGAGTTAACCTCTTCTTCGAGCGCGCTCCGAGTTGATCGGTTGTTCTGGCCAGTCGTCGATATCTTCATTAGTTACTAAGTAATAAAAAAAAAATTTTGAAAAATATTTTAAATTTTTAAGTTAGTTTAGCAAATTTGGTTGTAATTCCACAAAAGTACGTGTTATGTAGGGGTGAATATCTGATAAAAATTTAGATTGATATCTGTATTATTTGTTGAATTATTCAACAAGAAAGTACTTATGGCGGTTTTTCAAAAGCTTTTTTTTGGATAAAAGTGAATAATTAAAAAAATAATACAGATATCAATCTAAAATTGTGTGGAATTACAACAAATTTTGCTAAACTAAACTAAAGATTAAATATATTTTTCAAAATTTTCTTTTTCTTTAAATAACTTAGTATAACGAAGATATCATAACGATTTGGGGCTCATTTTGTAGGTTTTAAGAATACCTACACCATTTTCCTGTAAACTTTTTGTCTCAAATCAACTTGCGAAAATCCGTGTTCTTAACTCCCCCCCCCCCTTAAATCGGCGGGGGAGGGGGGTGGGAGGGGCAAATGCTGCATATGGTTGCGTGCTAAACTCTATCATTAAATACTATAAAATTGCAAGTATACATTTTATTGGCTTTTTACTAGTTTTTACGACAATTAGACTAATAGACTATAATAGTCCAGTCAAATTAGACACGGAACAGGGAATTTTGTAAAATAATTCCAAGTTCGCAAAAAAAATAATTAATATAGATGAGTTGTTTTTCAGTGAAATAAAATTAATTCCCAACTCAAAATACTTATGCTTTTTCAAAAAAAGAAAATAAAAAAACTGAAAAATGTAGATTTTGCCTTATATTTTGAAAATATCTACAATATGAGATGCGTTGCGTTAAGATTGGATAATTAGTTTTTGCCTAAAACGAAAGAAAGTAAACCAAAGTTTTCTCTGCGCGCGTGCGTGTTATGGCTCGATAAGCACCGTTCGGCCGCTCTCTTCTGCGCCGCGCATGCGCACAACTGTCGATATTTTTGCAATTTGTGCAACATCTAATTATCCAATGTTAACGCAACAAATCTTATTTTGTAGATATTTTCAATACCTACAAAAACATATAAAACCATTTTCTCCCCGATAAGAATTTTCCAAAATATAAGTCAAAAGCTACATATTTTAGTTATTAGATTTTTTTTGTAAAAGTATAAGTATTTCGAGTTGGGAATTAATTTTATTTCACTGAAAGACACCTCTTCTATGCTGTTAATGATTCTTCCCGACCTTGGAATTATTCCGCTCGCCATGTCTAATTTGACTGGAGTATAAATTCAAACGAATATTCCAGTGACAGAATTATACACTTACCCATGTTTTGCAAAGTTTGTTATTAATCGAACGTATCTGTCTATTGTAATTGCAATATCAGGTTGATTAATTGGCATACCACTAAACGGCATATAAAAAACATAAGGCAAATCTTCTCCATGTCCTACTCCTAGAAATTTGAAAATTTATTATTAAATAAGTATTCTGCTGCCTGTAAAGAATAAAACAATCGTATTTATTTACTTATTTCTATTATATGGGCATTTTTGTACTTTTACTTTTGATTACATTTTAATAAGGTAAAAGTACCTATTATAAAACACCCTCTTAACTGTGTCCCTTTTATGAAAAGTATAAAAAATGATAAAATAAGGAATAATTATAACATGCATAAACAAATGTAAAATATTTATTGATAATTATGAATGTTTTCGTTTGTAAATACACGAACATGAGTATTGTTATATAATAAGTAGTATCATAAAAAATCATTCAATTTTGCGTGTCTCCAAATCCGTGTAGATCAGCGGTGTTGGGAGCCGAAGCAGCTGATTTATACGCCTTTGTTTTGACACCATGTGCAATAGTTTAAATTGTAGCTTTCAGTCCGTAGATTTGAATTATCTACAAACTGTTTTAATGTTGATGCGATTTTTATTAAATATGTAGTTGTTTCATAATAGGTGCGCGAGTTATTGGAAGTCCGTATTTATAAAACCGCTCAAGGGCTTTTTTATAATAATTTTAACTATTTGTATATTATTTTTTGTATTATGAAGCAGTAAATACTACATTTTAATAATATAGCTCCCATACATATGATAACTAAGTAAAATAAGCATGTTTATTGAATTTAGCAGCCTAACCTGTAACTTATAGATTACGAAGTCGATTCTATGAGGCATAACCTAAATATGAGCCGTTTGTTGTTATTGAAAACATTTTAAAAAAGGATGTTAATCTTACGTTGCCGTTATTCCTCATATATATTAGGCGCATTATTTACGACAGATATAGCAAATGTAAGTAAAATCAGTCAAATAATGTGATATTTACATATTTGTTACGTTTCATAATAGGGATATAAATTATGAAACACCCGGTCATCGTGCGATTGCACTGTTTCATAATACGTACAATGGATCACTTCATTATTTTATTAATACTAGAAGCTGATATTGCGCGCGCGATGCGCTCGCGTGGCAATTTCTCCTGCTGGGCTGTAGTGGGGTTGAATATTTTTATTATAACGAATATGTAATTATATGTATATTGTATAAATAATTCTTATGCTTTTTAATACAATATCACTTACTTCACGTAATCATCGGAACATTTGTTTTGTTTCCACGTATTATCAATTTGATGGATTATTGTTGGATATTTTCTTGACTTACTGTAAATTGGTCAAGATTGAGTAAAAAAGAAAAAGATTTGAAGAGATACGTCATTGAAGTTTAATCACTTTAATATAAACTATTTAAAATTTCTAAAGTTGCTTGTTTATAACTAAAAGTACTGAAACCCGGATTTCATTTTAGATAAAAAAAGGATCTTCTGTAGTTAAGTGGATCAAAATCCGCCATCGAAAGGATGACAGATCTTTGTCGTGAGTTTATCACAACTCTCGGTAACATTAAACTATAATAGACGTTCTACACTGGTGTGGTGTCTATGTGATGTGTGTGTGTGGGGGGGGGGGGGGGGGGGGGTCCGATCAGTAGACAGTTTGTGATAATTTTGCTACGACTTTAGAATATCAAAATGTAGAATGTGCATGTTCAAATAGGTATTAGATTCATATATATTAGAAGCAACATATTTCGACATATATAAATATTAAAAGTAAAAATGTCAAACGAGTTACCTTAGTTTGCCTAAGACATCGAATATTAAATTTAAAATAATGATAAATAATATTATCTATTATTTAGAAAAGTAAAAAAAAATTTAAGTTTAGAGAAAACAGTATTTTGAACATAGTTAATTAGAAATTTCAAAATTGCATTGCTTAAATATAAGAATTATATTTTATCAAAAAATAATTTATAGATAATAACAAAAATAAACTGTAGATGGTAAAAACATTGGACATCTTTGAATTCGGTACATAAAACTTTTTAATTAGAAAATTAAAATATTCAGGGAGGAATTTACCCAAATTAGAAATAAATACTTTCGACAAAAATAAAAAATGAATGTACAAACAGTCAAAGAAAATATTTAAAGTCCTTAATGAAACGATTTTTGGAATAAGATTGATAATAAGGAGAATAATTATAAGTTAAACAAATTAAAGTAATACTGCTTAAAAATTCGAAAAGAGATGTTATTTTCACACTCATACATCATTTTTCTAATAGTTACACGTTTTCATTGTCATATATCTATTTATTCTAATGAATTGTTTTTCTACGTTTATGAGATAGTACGAGGGAGTCTAAAAATCAAGAAATATATATGAAAATCGTTTAATTGACCTATAAATTAAAAAAAATGTTAAAAAAAATATTATTTTATTTCTATTTTCAATAAGTATAGCCGGTATATTTAGATAACGTATATTAGATTATGGATATTCGCTTTATCTAAATTTGCTTCGTATCCAACTTACAAGGACAGTATCAGAGATGTGGGTCCCGAAATTTTCTAAAACTTTGAGGATCATTCATTGATATTTAGAAATGAAGTGTATTAGCACCAGTAGTTTTTGTGAATGGGCCCTTTTTCGTAAGATATCAGTTATTCTTCTCCAAATATGCATTATTTCATTAAAAAATGGTACCTCTAACTGTGATAATAACTTCGCATGTTTATGAATTAAAAAAGCTGCCTGAAAGTACCTAAAAATAGTCAAAAGGAGCATTAATTTGAGATTTGGAATGTTAAAAAATATTAATCTGATCCAAAGATATTAATAATTCAAGATATCAATTATAAATGCATAAATAGTCGTAGAAATTGAAGTATTTTAGATCCGTTGATTTTTCATGTATTTTTGTTGATATTTTCAATTGTTAATAACTTTAGCTCGGATTAATATTTTTTAACGTTTCAGGTCTCCAATTAAGGCTCTTTTAGGTACTTTCAGACAGTTTTCTTTAATGCAAAAAGAATGCAGAGTTATGGTTACAGCTAGAAGTGCCATTTTTTAAATAAAATAATGCATATTTGGAGCAGAATAGTTGATACCTTACGAAAAAGGGCCCATTCACAAAAACTACTGGTGCTACTCTTCATTTCTAGCTACCAGTGAATGATCCTGAAAGTTTCAGAAAATTTCGGGACCGCATCCATCCCTGTTCTCTCATTGTTAGTCGTACTCTTTCCTATATGCTGGAACGTATCAGTTGTTCGCTATCTGTGTATATATTATGAGATCACTGATGATAAAATTAATATAATTACAATTTACATACATGAATATTTCAAAAACACTTTTTCCGCAATGCTAAACAATTTATGATTGATCACAACTAATTACATATATCAAACAACCGATACGTTCAGGCGTGTACCATTACAGGTGCACCACATCAGTGAGTCAGTACGAAATGTCTCTAAACAAAAACTGCATTCAATTCCTATCAAAACCGAACCTTGTGGATTTATTCTCTGTAATAATTTAAATGATTTGATACAAATAAAACCTTTTGTGACTGCAAATTATATGAGGAATTCTACAAAAAAGCGGCCGATAAGTGGATCGAAAAGTGATGAAAAATAAATGATGGGGCACGCTTCTGCAACACGAGTTGTCTTATTGTATAAAAGGACTTATATGTCCTGAAATGTACGAGAAAAATTTCCAACAAGCGAAAAAGACCTTGTGACACTTTCTTTGTATATAAATTTTTCTTATGGGAATTTAACATGGGAATTATGGATTAAAAATGGTCATCATTTATATAATAATCACTTGACTTCTAAAGGTGCAAACATTTTTTCACGTGATAGAATGTAAAGTAGAGAAAAAAAGCTTTAATTTGAGACGTACTGCGTTATAAAATATTAACAATATCAAAGGTTGTAAAGACCAAAGATAGTGAATAAGCACAAAAAGACACTAAATTTCATGATTTCTTATTTTTCACTATTTTTTCGTGTTTATTCACTATATTTGATCGTTCATAACTGTTGTTATGGTTCATATTTTTTAACATGGCACGTCTCAAATTAAAGCTTTTTTCTCTACTTTATATACTATTACGTGGAAAAAATGTTTACACCTTTATAAGTCAAGTGATTTTTATATCAATGATGACCGTTTTTAGTCCATAGTTCCATGTTAAATTCCCATAAGAAAAATTGATATACAAGGAAAGTGTGTCACAAGGTCTTTTTCGATTGTTTGAAATTTTTCTCGTACATTTTAGGACCTATATAATAAGTAAACTCGAGTTGCAGAGGCGTCCATCATCATTTATTTTTCGTTACTTTTCGAACCACTTATCGGTCGATTTTTTGTAGAACTCCTTATATACTGAATTAGGGAAATCACTGCTTAAATCTTATTTGATGCTGACATAAATCAGAAAATTTGAAAAAAACCTTCTATAATCGCTTATGTTCTCAAACATAACAAAGATGCATCTGAATCTGAACACTGCTACGATAATATGATACAAAATTTTATTACCCAATAGTGCACTTACTTTGATATGTATGCTATATATAGTGATGTTTGATTTCCTTTTACGTTCCCAAATTTGTCTGACAAAAGTTATGACAAATGAATCCTAACACTCGTTATTTATTCCAATGGACGTATTTACTGTGGAGTTATAAGTTTACTACAAATATGTATTATTTTAATGAATAAAATTTCCCCTTTGTCTGACCATAACTCTGCAAGTTTTAAAAATAAAAAATGACCCAAAAGTTAATGAAAGAAGGTGAAAAGAGCTTTAATTTAATCTCTGTTTCGTAGAAAAATATTATTCTGATCCAGTTATTAACAATTAAAGATGATGGTTAAAATTGCATAAGACGACAACGAATTTAAAATGGTCAAATTTCCTCGAATATTCATGAAATTTTAGTCACTATCTTCAATTGTTAATAACTTTTGATCATAGTAATATTTTTATACTAAACAGAACTTACATTAAGGTGGTCCGAAAGTCAATTCATTCGACAGAACCATACATTTTTTACTTTATAAACTAAATTACGTATCTTGAGCTAAAACCCAAACTCGCTAGCCGTTCATTGAGTAGTAAATACACATCTCTACGAAGTTTCAGACGTTAAAAACAAACAGCACCCTAAAAAATTATTAGAATGAAATTTCGTCAACATGTCATTCCAATCACTTTTTAGGGTGCCGTTGATATTGACGTCTCAAAATTTGTATATAGGTGTATTATTACTCAATGAAGGGCTAGCGAGTTTGGGTTTTGTCTAAATATAAGTATTTTTATAATTATAAAAGATTATTCACTACTTGGTCGGTAAAAATCAGGGCGGGAAATTTTAATTCTTAATTGACTTTCGGATCCCCTTAAAGGTTTTCTCCCCTAATTCTATTGTCTGTTGGTTATGGGCAGTAGAAGAGGTATGTTTTTTCATTAAAGGTACGCTTATTTGGAATAAAATATCTCATTTCTCGACAGCAAGAGCCCATTGGAACAAATTACGGGACCTGGTTACCATAAGAAAACATCAATGCATTGCACCGTCCTGTTTGAAAAAAATATTTCTTTTTATCAAAAACTAACAAATTTAGATAGTTACAATTTTGATTTACGTAAAAAGAATTTACTACAGCATATTCTCTTAAAATTATATTCCAGCAGTGGCCAAGATTAGCGAGTTGGATACTATTTGAACGACAGAATCGCGCTTACTTCTAAGTGTATTTTTTAATTACATATTGTTTGGTAAAAACCATAAAAGTTCTAGAAAGCATCATATTTTAACATAAGAAAAACTACAAAATTGCAGCTTCCCATTTAAAACACACAGAAATATGTTTTGCCCAATATTTATCTGGAATTAAATTTTATTTTTGTATTGGTAAAATAGAAATAAAATAAAAAATGGACATATTACTAAATTTACATAATTATTTAGATGAAACCACATACTTATTACTATGAGCAATAAAGTAGATTCTTTAAAAATTATGAAATACAAAAAGCATAAAAAATGTATACAAACTAGCCTTATTTACTCGTAACCCATATCTTTTAGAGTTTGCTGATTTTAATGTCCGGTTTACGCGTTCAATTATAACGATCTCGACCCATGATGTCGCATACAACAATCACAATCAGATTGCAAAATTTTTCGAGGTTATAGGTAAGGTTATAAACAAACATCGAAAGTCGCTCAGATGATAGATTTTAGTGTCGCGAATACAGTTCCGCTTGTCCGCTAATAGCAGGCCTAGGAATACATGTAACAATACTTTAACCGTGAATATAGCTCCGATTCTACTCCAATAGCAAGCCGAGAAATACGTCTAACAATACTTTGGGCCTCCATGTCGATATTAATCGCAATGGTTCTTTTATAAATGGATAATTAATTATTATTAACGATTAATTTGAATTTTAAAGGCATTATCTGTTCAAGAAAAGTCTTGCCCTTCGAGTACTATCAAAAGTTTTAACGTTATACCCTTATTCAATCCCAATTTCACAGAAGTATAAAATGCACCCCGAAATCCGTTTCATAAGAGGTACTTTTACCTTATATTTAAATAATTTAATTTATCAATCAAGATTTTGGAAGTGAAATTCAAAACATGATTTTTACCTGTCAAATTATAATTGCCAACTTGATTATTAAATTGATTTTGATATAAAGCAGTTTCAAAAGAAAACCGGTAATAAAAAATAGGAAAATCATTGTGTATATTTAAAAAGTTTTGTTTTGAATCTATTCCAGTAACAAAATATAAATCTGAAGCAACCTAAAACATAAAGAATAGCATTAAACAAAAATATTAATAACATAATTTATTTAAATAAAGTTTAAATTAAGAAGGGTCAAGCCGGGGTTATATAGGGGAGAACGGGGTATTGCAGGTCACCTAAGCAAACGTGCTTGCTATTTCCACTTTCAAATTGTTTTTTTAACTTGAAATAATTATTATGTTAGTTCAAATCATTATTATATCTCTTATTGGTTTAATATAAAAATTTAAGATATCGAAGCTAAAAGTCGAAATTAGAAAAAGCATTTGGACCAGATTTACCCCACATCAAAGGGTAATACCGGTCAGCCTTGGTACAATTCCGGTCACTATTAAAAAGTTACTTTTATAGGTGAAAAATTACTTTAAATCAATTATATGAACCTTCATATGATCCGTCGCATTATTATTCGCACTTACACAGTGAAATATGTAATAACATAATCACTGTTTAATCAAAAACACTTAAGCAAAGTTGCCCTACCTGAGAGCGCAGCGCAACGTTTTCTTAGCCTTACTTTCGGGAGCGTCATATAACGTTGTGACCGTGATTACCCCAATTCTGCTTAATAATTTAAATTGAAATAACAAAAAGGCAATAGGTTTATACTCTTTTTTCTTCACTACTTCGTATTCTTAGATTGTTCAAATTAATAAAGTTGCAAAAAACAACTGTATAAAGTAACAAATAATATGCATAAAAGCTTATTTTATAGACCAGATTTCTGATAAGAAATGTAGGCCTAAACTTTGATTGTATATAATTCCTTAATACAACTGAATAGAAGTTTGCTTGGACATTAGATTAATTGCATTTTATGTTGCGTTTGGTATATTATTCGAATTATTACCTAATAATGTTTAGATTATTGAAAATAAGGGTGACCAGAATTATCCAGTGACCGGCATTGCCCCGTTCTCCCCTAATTAAAAAAATGTTAGCAGTCTTTTTTGAAATTTAAAATGTCTAAAATATTGAGTCATTACCTGTATCATTTCTTGGAAAGCCTGTTCTGAAATATTTCTTGAGTTCTCTACAGCCGTTATAAACTTTCGAATATTTGGAATATCTAAAGGAATTGCTGCATTATTTAGTAATTCAAGAGCTTTTTTTGCAAAAGCCAACGCATCATCTGAACCTACATGTAAAAATGATTAGTTTTATTTTTTCTACAAAAGAAACATTTTTCTCTATACAATTAGTAAGATGCGCATTTATTATTAGCCCAATAATGCTTATTTTATTACTGAGAAAAGTTATCTGGCAAACATTACAAATTGTATAGAAATAGTACATTATGCAACAAGAGAATAAAGTCGAAGATTATTCCCGAGGGTTGATTTACTGCCGAGCAAAGCGAGGAGGAATAGTCTATTTTATTCCCATGTTGCATATAGATTAACTATTAACTATATTTCCGATTTAACTGTGGCCACTTTATTAATTTGAGGAGTGGGATCCACGGAAAGAGAAAGAAATAATTCAAAATTAAAAAAAATAAGAAGGAGAAAGCATTTGCGGAAAATATAAAGAAAATGTATATATGCTTATCTGAACGAAAATGGTCACTTTTTCCCTGCAAAGCAAGACCAAAATTACACTTTTTACCCGCAAAAATGATTAGCGGGAGAAAAGCAACTAGTCCAAATTCCTTTATTTTATCAAGTTCTACCAATCCCTATTTTCCATTGTCTTTTAACAATATTGTCTTTTAACAGTCCATTAGTTCCGCTTTCAAAGTCAAAAAGTGGCCACAGTTGCGATGGGCATAAAGTACTATATGTAACTCGAGAAAAAAGTCGATATTTCCCTCGGGTAATACTGCCCTCGCTTCGATTCGCTCGCTCGGGCAGTAAACTCACCCGCGGGAAAAATATTCGACTTTTTGCCCTTGTTACATAATGTACTATTAGAGAAATTTTTTTTTATTTTATTCCCGCTAATCCACTTTCTTTCCCGCAAATATACTTTTTTCCTGCATTTTCGGAAAAGTAGTAGATTTGTGGGAAAAAAGTTGATTTGCCGAAAAAAGTAGATTTGCAGGAATCATATGCTACTTTTGACCCGCTTTTCAGATCAATAAAGTGGCCACTATGGTTAAGTTGAGAATAAAATTTAATATTCCTGTTTATACATACAAGTACATCGGATATACAGGTATTTATTTTGTTCCCTCAAAATGGAAGCTTTGTGATAGTAAAAATAACGTTATACAAAAAATATGGTGGAAACATGTTTTGGGACATTTGTAATCAAAAGACACTGTTTTTAGAAAATATCCGTATGAATGTGTGTTTATTTTTGTTTTTGATTTATAGGTTATGGGTCTTCTGAGGGACCCCGATACCCCCATAACCACCATTCAAGCGCAATGTCCACGACGGAACGAGGAGATATATATTTTTATGGCTGTATGTATGTATGTGTATGTGTGCGTGTGTGTATGTGTATGTGTGTGTATGTGTATGTGTGTGTGTGTGTGTGTGAAAGTGAGTGTGTGTGAGTGTGAGTGTGTGTGTGTTTTGTGTGTCCCTACAGTTATGATGCATCCATCCCACGCACTCTTAGAGTGTGTGGCGTGTATGCATCACAACTGGTCATAGAGTTTTAGATATGCAGCCGGGATTTGAACCGTGACCTTCCGTGCAGAAGGCCGAGCCCTTAACCCACGAGTCACCGCGGTTCTTACATATATATGTGTGTGTGCTGTGTGTGTGCGTATATGTGTGCGCGTGCGAGTGTGCGTATGCGTATATGTGTGCGCACGCATGTCCCACATTAGGGTGGTCCAATATTTTCAAAGTTTCGATTTTCCTTCTTGCAACCCTTTCAAAAGTGGAAAAATGTAAAAAAATAACTCTTCTGTAAGGTAGGCGCTGGACGTTAAGATTTAAAGGTTCCTACCTCGATTTCAAAGTTTCTTAAGTGCACTATTAATATCCATTTTGTATATAAAATCATTTATAAGTATTATTTATAATATAAAGAATATGATTGTAAATGTTATTAGATAGTTTTAACTTATAAAAGAATAAAGAATCCCTAATGAAAAATTGTCAGATGATTTCTGAATAAAAGATGGAGTTAGAAATACCTTAAATTTGAAGACATTTTTATGCACATGAAGTCATTACTGCGCATGCGTATATGCATGAAATCACTATTTCACATGCCTGCGTGCACGAAGTCACTTCTGCGCATGCCTGTGTGTACGCACGCCGGTGTGCCCACAGTTATTACTGTGCATACTTAAGTGCACATGGGCACAACTGCCCATGCATGTGTGCAAGTGGGCACATCCGAGCCCCTCTGACTCTCCTCAAATCCACATTATGCCATCCGTCTGAATAACTATAACTACCTGAGTGCATTCAATTTCGTACGCTCTCTCTTTCTTCCCGTTTACCAGGCTCCACCCAGTTATATTTTCTTTATTCTTTTATGTTACCGGTTCTTTCTAACCACTTCACTTCATTCGTCGATGAACTACTTCATAAAAAATGAAGAGTTAATTCTGCGTCTCACTTTTAGGGATTACAATTATTCTTTTGCTAAGAGAAAATACCTCCTCCACATCACCCATTCCCCTCCCCCCCACTTTTCGTACCTATCCTAATTTTGGCCCCTTATATTACCCCACCCATCCATCATCTCCACACTAATCCTGTTAGCTCTATGTTAAAGTAATAACACGTTTAATTTAGCATTGCGGGGCCTATATCAGTATTTTCATTACTTTATTAAGAAAAAATTTCCTCTCCACCTTCACCCCCCCCCTCTCACTTTTACTACCTATCCTAATTTTGTCCCATTATGCTACCGTACCCATCCACCATCTAGCAATTGACTAGCTTCCAAGCATCCTGGTCCTCTAAAAGATCTTCGACCGAAGGATCTGATCGATAATAATACAGTATGTTGCCGACTATTTTCCAATATGTATGCTTTGTAGGCAGGGCCGTATTGGCCATTGCTGCGCCGCTACGGCAGCCGTTGCCTGGCGCCTCTGGCCGGGCGGTCAGAATATACAAGCAAAAAAGAAAAGAAGGTCCTCAGAAACCGACATCCCGTAATTGACCAATTTACAAAGCCAACTTAACTTATGTAACTTGTGTTTTGCTACACTTTATCATTTAAATAACATAAGTGTAAGTTATATTATAATATATATAGTGATTCATTCATTATTTATGCTATGTTGAAATCGTCTGAACCTTTCCGTTTTTTCCGGAATTGCAAGTATTCAAAAAACTACTCAACAAGTAGAAAAATATCATTATAACAATAAAGACAGGTAATCAATATGGCTAATGTATACAATGTTTATTCTATTTATACATATAAATGTTTATAATATTTAATATATATTTCCCGTATATTAATCTGAACCGCGATATATTCAATTTATATAGAATTGTTTATTTCTCATTTCGATAATTCAATTGACAAAAATAGTACATTATATAATAAGGGCGAAAAGTCGAATATTTTTCCCGCAGGTGAGTTTCTCTTCGCTTCGCTCGCTCGGGCAGTATCACTGAGCGAAAAATCGACTTTTTTCTCGAGTTACATATAGTACTTTATGCCCATCTCAACGGTGGCCACTATTTGACTTGGAAAGCAGGACTAATGGACTGTTAAAAGACAATCGAAAATCAGGGTTATTGGTAGAACTTGATGAAATAAAGGAATTTGGACTAGTTTTTAGTGATTTGCGGGGGAAAGTTACTTTTTTACACAATGGGGGAGTTACTCTTTCCCACATTTGAGGGAAAAGTTACTTTTTGCCCGATAATCATTTTTGCGGGCAAAAGGTGTAATGTTGGTCTCGCTTTTTAGGGCAAAAAGTGGTCATTTTCGTTGAGATGGGCATAAAAGAATATTATTTCAGCAAGGGCAATGTAATGTAATATAGTAAATTCTATAAAATGGCAGAGAAAATTTTCCCAACGCTTCAAATATTAATTAGGTATTATTATTTAGGTTTTCACTTATTACTTAGGTCATATTTGGGAAGCTCATTTTTCTAAATTACTCGAAGTACATACTATAAGTATAACTATAATAGTAAAATCGTAAGCCCTAAACCCTAAACCCAACTACCCCGAGCAGAGCATTTTGTAATAAAGAGTTTTCATAATAAAATCGTAAACTCTAAACCCTAAACCCTAAACCCAACGATCACAAGCTGAGCATTTTACACTTAAAAAATGTATATAATATAGAATTGTTAACCTTAAACCCTAAACCCAAACAGAGTAATTTGTAATAAAAAATTTTCATAATAAAATCATAAACATAAACCATAAACTCAAGTACCTCAAGCGGAGTATTTTGCAATTAAAAAATTTAATAATTTAACCACACGTTCTAAACTCAAATCCCTAAACCCTACTACCCCGACCTGAGCCTTTTGCAAGTAAAGAATTTTAATAATAAAATCATAACCCCTAAAATCTAAACTCAAATAACCCATGATGAGCAATGTGAAGTAAACAAATTTATAAATAATAGAATAGTTAACCTTTAACCTTAAACCCTAAACCCAATTAACCCAAGCTGAGAAAATTGCAATTAAACAATTTTCATAATAAAATAGTTAACCCTACACCTTAAACCCAACTACTCCAAGCTGAGTACGTTGCATTAAAAAATTTTAATAAATAAACATATAAACCATAAATTTTAAATCCTAAACCCTAAATCCAACTACCCCGAGCCGAGCATTTTGCAAATAAATAATTTTAATAATAAAAGCATAAGCCCTAAACTCTGAACCCAAATAACTTAAGCAGACCAATGTGCAGTAAATATATTTAAATAATAGAATTTTGAACCTTATTCTTAAACCTTAAACTCAATTAACCCAAGCTGAGAAATTTGCAATTAAACAATTTTCATAATAAAACCATAAACCCTAAACCCAACTACTCCAAGCTGAGCATTTTGTAATTAAAAGTTTGTTAATAATTAAACCATAAATTCTAAATCCTAATCCCTAAACTCAACTACCTCAAGCAGAGCATTTTGCAAATAATCAATTTTAATAAGAAAATCGGAAACCCTGAACTCTAATCCCAAGCTGAGCAGTGCGCAGTAAATAAATTAAAAAAATAGAATGTTTAACCTCAAACCCTAAACCCAATTAATCCAAACCGAGAAATTTGTAATTAAATAATTTTGCAACAAAAACATTATAATAATAAAATCATAAGCCCTAAACTTTAAAGCCAAATAACCCAAGCTGAGAAATTTGCAGTAAAAATTCGTCGACTTGCGTTAAACGGGTTTTGGGATATTTGGGTTTAAAGTTTGGAGCGTACGATTTTATTATTAAAATTATTTATTCGCAAAATGGTCCGCTCAGGGTAGTTGGGTTTATGGTTTATGTTATAATTATTAAAAATTTTTAATTGTAAAATGCTCAGCTCGGGGTAACTAGGTTTAGGATTTAGAGTTTAGAATTTTTTATATTTTATTAAAAAATTTTAATTGCGAAATGTTTCGCTTGGGGAAGTTGGGTTTAAAGGTTTAGGGTTTAGGGTTTAGGGTTTAGGTTTTAATTATTAAAATTTTTTAATCGCAAAATGCTCAGCTCGGCGTATAGTTGGGTTTAGGGTTAACGATTTTATTATGAAAATTTTTTATTATACGGCTTGGGCTTAGGGTTTAGGGTTTAAGGTTAATAATTCTATTATATAAATTTATTTACTGCAAATTTCCCAGCTTGGGTTATTTGGGTTTAGGGTTTAGTACTTACGATAAAATTATTACAATGTTTATATTGCAAAATGCTCAGCACGGGGTAGTTGGGTTTAGGGTTTAGGGTTTACGAGTTTACTATGAAAATTTTTTAATTGAATAGTACTCAAGTTGGGTTACTTGGGTTTAGGGCTTTGGGTTTAAGATTAACAATTCTATTATTTAAATTTGTATTCTGCAAATTGCTCAGCTTGGGTTATTTGCGTTTATAGTTCAGGATTTATGATATTGTTATTATAATTTTTTTATTGTAAGATGCTCTGCTCGAGGTAGTTGGGTTTAGGGTTTATGATTTTATTATTGAAATTATTTGTTTGCAAAATTCTCTGCTCAGGGTAGTTGAGTTTCGGGTTTACAATTTCATAATGAAAATTGTTTAATGTCAAATTACTCGACTTCGGTTAATTGCGTTTAGGGTTTAGGATTTAAGGTTAACATTTCTATTATTTAAATTTGTGTACTGCAAATGGCTCAGCTTGGGGAAGTTGGCTTTATGGTTTAGGGTTTAGGGATTATGGTTTAGTTATTAAAATTTTTTAATTGAAAAATGCTCATCTTGGGGTAGTTGCGTTTAGGATTTAAGGTTAACAATTCTATTATATGAATTTGTTTACTGCCAATTGCCCAGCTTGGGTTATGTGGATTTGATTTTGTTTGGGCTTATGATTTTATTATTAAAATTATTTATTTGCAAAATGCTCAGCTGGGGTAGTTGGGTTTAGGGTTTACGGTTTAAAATTTATATTTTTATTATTAAACTTTTTTAATGGCAAAATGATCTGCTTGGCGTAAAGTGTTACGATTTTATTATTAATAGTACATTTCGACACGGGTGTGGAAGTGGATTATTTGCCTCATGTGACGTTTTGCGCTCGAGCGAAGCGAGACCTTTGTGATTTTTTAGTCCTTGAATCTTGCGCCTGCCCTCCTAGGGCCAGCACCCTTTGGCATGGCGTACTTGGCGTAGGCCATCATACGGCACTGTCTGTAGGATCGGCGCGAACTTTTGCAACTGGTACCTCAGACTCATTCTCGTACATGTGAGATAATGCGTCTAGCGCACAGTTTTCAGTGCCTTTCCTATACTCAACCTCGAAGTCATACGTAAGCATTTCAAGAGACCAGCGTGCCAAATATCTTGTGGGGTTCTGAATATTTTGTAACCATATCAGATAACGATGGTTTGTAAAGACTTTGAAGTGATAACCTTCTACATAAGATCGGAACTTTCTTATGGCCCACAGTACTGAGAGAGACTCTCACTCGGTTGGTGAGTAATTCCTTTAGGCTGATATCAACGTGCGGCTATCAAAGCACAACACATGTTCAACTCCATCAATAGTTTGGTCAACAAACTGATGGTCAAAAGAGGGACTGTGTTCGAACGGCATCTGCTGCTTACCATCCCGTATATACGTGACATTTGATCTCGTAAGATGAGTAAGCAGATCCGCAATCGTGGCGAAATCATTTAAAAATTTCCGGTATCACGACGCTATTCCTAGGAATCGTCGAAATTGTTTATGATTTTTCGGACCAGGAAACTCCAATACGGGGGCGATCTTTTGTGGATCCGACTGGAATTCATCTTGGTTCACGAGAATCTCTAAAAATTTAACTTCACTGCGGCAAAAGTCGCTTTTATCAAAATTGATGGTGTGACTCGCATCAATAATTCTGCGGAGAACATACTCAAGCCATATTAAGTGCTCTTTAAATGTTTCTGTTGTTATAATCATATCGTCCATATACGAATAGGCGTGCGGCTCAAGTTCAGGGCCGATAATTTTGTCGCTCAATTCTTGGAACATTGCGGACCTGCCGGATACGCCATACAGGTGAGAACAGAACTAACGAAGGCCAAGGTATGGTACTGTAAATACAGTCAAGTGTCATGAATCTTTATCTAACGACACTTGATGATATGCACTGCATAGATCAATACTGGAAATGTAACACATTTTCTGCAGCTTTGCAGGATAGAATCCATGTAAGGAAGCGGATACGCATGCACTATAGTCACCCTGATTGACTTCCTATAGTAGACGAAAAAGCGGTAAGAGCCGTCTGACTTGCGAACCATTACCACTGGGCTCGACCGTTCGCTATTGGATCATCGAATGACAACTGCTTCCAGCATCTTATGCACCTTCTCATGAATCTGTTCTTCAAGTTTCTTAGAGACTTGATAGTATCTTTGCTTTATAGGTCGCGCAGAGCCAAAATCAATCTTATGTTTGATTAGATAGGTGCGACCTAAAGGCACTTTGCCCTTTGGCAATACTCGCTCCAACATCTCTTGTTATTGAAAGCGTTGCACATCTGAAACGTCGGCAAGTCGAATGGAGGAGACAGGAATTCGCTCGTCTACCCCTACTACCGCTACCCAGAGAGGGAGAAGTTTCTCAATCCCTTCTACTTTTAATTTAGTTTCGCGAGGCAGGATGTGCGCGTTAAACGCTCGCTTAAAATCTACACCGAGAAGACATCCTTCTGGTAACTCGAGTACGATAACGACCTCTAAGTGGCGTTGTACATTACCTATATCGAATGATACATCGACATATCCACTAACAGGCGAAATATGACCGTTTGCCATTCGTACGCCCAACTGGACACGATCTCGTCGTGTATCCTGGCCAGTTACAGCCCAAGCAGAAAAGATGGGAACGAGGCCCAGGTTTCTGTGCTTTATTTCTGTCGCTGACCGACTGGCGTATGGGACTTCTTTTTTTCGGACTGCCACCCCTTTATAGTATGACCCTTTATACTTTATAAGAGCCGACTTTTGTGTTACTGTTTTCTCTGCAGTTGACGATGGAGCTTTCACGGGGCCAGTCAGAGCCAGCTGCTTTAGCTTTTAATTGAGCAACTTTTCGATTATTACTGAAATGACTCGACGTGCTGTCTGGTACTTGAAACTAATTCCACCACTTGTCCTTGAAGTTCGCCATTTCTATTGCCATTTACCTGGGAATGGAATACGTCATTCCATCTGACAACGTCATCCTTACCATATTTGTGTTTTCAAGCGTATTTACGAATTGTCTTGTACCAGTAGAAAATACCGTACATGGGTTACTTGCTCTACTTGCACCTCCAGAGCCGGTTGCTGTCGCAGTTGTCGTTGTATTTTTTGTACTTGTCACTGCTACCTTACTTGGTGGTACTGTGGTACTAGGCAACTCGATTCTCCAGAGTGACACTGGAGGTAATGGTGGTCGTGGCGCTGGTGCTGGTAAGGGTACTGTAGGTGGTGTATATTGCGATGCCCTCGTATTATCCACTACGGTCGCCGCTGCTCCTGCACGTGCATCATGCTGTGAATTACCAGGATTTATTGCCTATTCTCTTCGCATGGCGTTCTAAATATATTCACTGAACTTATCTGTGTGGAGCTGGTTGATATTGGAATAAAATCACTTTGTAAGCCCGTTTCTGCTTGGTGGCTTGCCAAATATTGTTGCATACCTAGAATTTCGGTTTGTGTCCTATTGCTAAATTTTGCATTCATTAATACTTCGTCGAGCTTCTCTTCTCGACGAGTTTTCTGCTCTTCGATGCTCGTGCTATCTAAGCTATCCACGAAATCGGTTGCTGTATAGTCGCCTCGCACGCGTCTATATGTCCTATCGCTTTTCGCAAATTGCGTGCCATCGCTTTTAAATTCCAGTCTATTTAAAAAAATATCCAACTCTTGTCCGTCTAGACGTAAAATCCACGCTTTGATCTCGGTTTTTACCGTTTCATCAAAGGAGATGTCGTATTAATTCGTCATTTTCTTGTGTTATTATTAAATTTTAGCTTTACGCCAGATAATATGATTAAGTTTTGAATTTTAAATACAAGTCATTAATTCAAACTTTCAATAGTAAAATAAAATTTATTTCACCAAATAAATTGTACAAAAAAACAGTGTTTATTACACAATAACAACAAAATTCCTTCTTTCAGTGTATTTTATCAATACTAGATTCCGTAAATCACTTGTCCAGTAAATATTATTCAGTAACTATTACTCATAAATTATTGATCAAATATACAAAGAATTAACATTGAAATAATACGTACTGTTTTTATTCGATATCAATTTAGAATTAACTAATTTGTTTTAAAGAATTAAAAAATCCTATTTAATATTCCTAAAATAATGAAAATAAAATTTTCTGCGAGCAAAAACATTAAAAGAAAATTTTTAAATTATTAAATACTTCATTACACAATAATAATATTCTCTCAAAAAAAAATAATCATAATTGTCAATTAAACTAATAAACAATTGTTTATATTAATAACGGTAATATTATTTTTAATTAACTAAGTAAGCGATACAATTAATATGGCCAACCACTTATTCAGCGGATTAGTCGCAGTTGAATTATATATACTACACTACGACTATACATACTCGCACCTATACAACTATTTTTAGTCTACACAGGATAGTCATTATATATACACTCAGTATCGACACTACGTATATTAAATATTAAGTACGTGCTGCTATAATA
Source organism: Gastracanthus pulcherrimus (assembly GCA_949152435.1). Taxonomy (NCBI): domain Eukaryota; kingdom Metazoa; phylum Arthropoda; class Insecta; order Hymenoptera; family Pteromalidae; genus Gastracanthus; species Gastracanthus pulcherrimus. Next base: position 33,994,434 of record OX424576.1, on the reverse strand, counting down.
TCAACGCACGCATTACCGCATGTATTTTTCTGTAAATTGTCTATACGGTCGAATAATACTTTAAATAATAATACGTTAATATTTTAAATTATTCTTGGGAGAGTGGAAGAGACAGAAAAAGAGACAGAGCGACAGAGAAAGAGATAGCGATAGAGAAAGATATATATATATATATATATATATATATATATATATATATATATATATATATATATATATATATATATATAGGGAGAGAGAGGCGGGAGGGAGGGAGAGAGAGAGAGAGAGAGAGGGAGGGAGGGAAAAGAGAGAGAGAGAGAGATTAAATATAGCTCAGCTTAAAACTAGATAGGTGCCTACGGGACCCTGATTGATATCTCATATATCGATTGGTTTTTCTAGAATCGCTTTCCTTTTTTTCTTATATTTTTGTTAATAATTTTGCTTTAGGTATTATTAGTAATAGGGATTAAATAGGATAATTTTAAGAGCGATAGAGCCCATCGTAATTTGTTAATAAAACAGTAAATTGCATTTTTAAACGCACCTGCTCTTTGTTATAATATTTGAAATATATAATTAATAATCTATAGGCGTGATGAGCCCACACTGGCGAAAGCATTCATTTAGAAACATTAATTGTCTAAAAATCCTGCTGTCGTGGAGGATACAGGAGCGATGACAACTGCTCCGAAAGGTGATGTGTAGAATGATTCGCTATCACCTCACACGGCAACGAAGCCAGCGGAGGCAAACTGTCTTGCAGGGGGGCATTTAGGATGCGAGAATGAAGCCGTATTGTGTCCGACGACGAGTTGACTTTGTCCTCGCCAAAGTTGGAAAGCTCTCATACTTAGACCTAGGGAGGTATGAGGGTTATCACCCCTGGAACGGTGGACTCACCTGCGATCGGAACGGGATCCAAAGCGTGCGGGTCTAATTTACTACCATGGCACATAAAATCCAAACACAAAACCAAAACTAAATAAAGAGAGACTTAAGGGTGGGAACCTGGAATGTTTGGAGTCTATACAGAGCGGGCACGTTTCGAGAAATCATAAAGGAAGGTGATAGGTACGATTTAGATTTGGTAGCAATACAGGAAACTCGGTGGGAAGGTGACAGGCTACTTGCATCGGGTAACTACACGTTTATATATGGAGGCGCGAGCAAACATGCCCTAGGTACAGGATTTCTTATAAGTAAAACTATCGTACATTCGGTTAAAAGTTACAAATTAGTGAACGACAGGCTCTCGCATCGGGTAACTACACGTTTATATATGGAGGCGCGAGCAAACATGCCCTAGGTACAGGATTTCTTATAAGTAAAACTATCGTACATTCGGTTAAAAGTTACAAATTAGTGAACGACAGGCTCTCGTATATTATTATCGAAGGGGAATGGTGTAGGTATGTAGTAATTAATGTACACTATCCTACGGAGGACAAGGAGGACGAAGCCAAAAGCCTTTATTACGAAACTCTAGAGCATGTAATCGATCAGATCGCGTCTTACGACACAAAAATAGTAGTAGGCTATTTCAATGCTAAAATAGGAAGGGAGGAAATGTTTAGACCTACTATAGGGACGGAAAGCTTGCACAAGGTCAGCAATGGTAACGGCATTAGGATCATAAATTTCGCTGCGGCAACAGATCTTATAATCAAGTCCACGTGCTTCATGCACAAGGACTTACTTAAAGCAACGTGGACAAGCCGGGCGGGGCTACGGAAAAACCAAATCGATCATTTCCTCATTGATAATAGACGCTATTCAAACGTTCTCGACGTAAGGGCCTATAGGGGGTCGGATATCAACTCGGATCACTTCTTAGTAGTAGCCAAATTAAGAGCGAGACTAGTAGCAAGTCAAAATAGTAAGCGGACGAACAAAGTAGAAAGTTTCAATATGGAAAAATTATGAGACAGAGCAGAGCAAATCAGGTAGCAGGTATAAATTACGAACAGGTTTCAGGCGCTTGAGAAAACAGATACGTCGCCGGAGGCACATGATGAACCGAACAGCTTATGGGGGATTATCGAAAAAACGGTAAAAGAGGCCGCGAAAAAAGTGCTGGGTAAAAAGATAAAGCCAAACAGCAAACCATGGTTTGACAAAGAGTACGAACTCTGGTTTGAAAGGCACAAAAAGGCTAAATTATACAGCTTACACAATGGAAGTGATAGGGCCATAGAAGAGTATCGTAACGTGATAAAAAAGGCTGGCGCGATATACAGGAATAAGAAGCGTGAGTATTAAAAGAACGAAATTAAAAGTATAGAAACAAACAGCAAGGGAAATAACCTCCGCGAAATGTACAAAGGAATAAACGCCATTAGAAAACGTTTTCAGAGTAGAGTGCAGTTGCAGATGAAAGATGAGAACGGCAACCTTGTAACAAGCGAAAACGAACTGTTGTCGTTGTGGAGAAGCTACTTTGATAAGTTACTAAATGTACATGAAAACTGCGAAGAAATAGGAGATGAAATTCACACTGCTGATCTCTACATGGAGGAATCAACCTACAAAGAAGTGGAGGCCGCGATAAAAAAACTAAAAACCAATAAGGCCGCGGGAAACGACTATATACCAGCTGAATTACTTAGATAAGGGGGCACCGCGCTTACTTTCCAAATTTATAAACTAGTATGTGCCATCTGAAAATATGAAATAATACCGGAAAACTGGAAAGAATCTATCATTATACCGATTTTTAGAAAGGGAAATAAGATAGACTGAAATAACTATAGGGATATTTCACTCTTAGTAACGTGATACAAAATTTTGTTAAATGTAATACAAGCCAGGCTCACTCCATTCGCAGAAGATATAATAGGAGATTATTAGTGTGGATTATCAGCCCAACAGATCGACGACCGATCAAATATTTACTATAAGCCAGCTATTAGAGAAAAAGTGGGAATTTTGTCAAACCATACATCAGCTATTTGTAGATTTTAAAAAAGCGTACGATTCTAGTAAGCGAAGCAAAATGTACCAAATCTTTGTACTTCTCGGTGTACCGAAAAAACTCGTGAAACTAATTGAAATATGTTTAAGCAGAAGCAGAGGAAAAGTCCAAATAGGCGGTAATGTATCCGAATGCTTCACGATACGCGACGGTTTGAAACAGGGTGACAGGCTCTCCACGGTTCTCTTTAACTTAACGTTAGAGTATGCTGTTAGAAAAATGCAGGTTAACGAACTAGGCGTAACACTTAATGGAACAACGCAGATACTAGGCTATACAGACGATTCAGAAATAGTGGGGGGTGATAGGGAAACGGTGGAAAGAAACGCGGAAATCCTGATAAAACCGGCGGAGGAGACAGGGCTACAAGTGGGCAAATCGAAAACACAATATATGGTTATGGATAGACTAGGCATCTGCGAAGGGGAGGGGGATCTCAGAGTTGGAAATTTTACTTTTGAAAAAGTTAACGAATTCAGGTATCTCGGTGCAACTATAAATGATAGAAACGAGATTAAAGCCGAGATAAATAAGAGATTCCATTCGGGTAATGTCTGCTTCTGCGCCGTGAGTAAATTACTAAAGTCAAGGCTGCTGTCAAAAGCGTTAAAATAAGGATATATAGGACTATAATACTGCCGGTGGTTCTGTACTTGTGTGAAACGTGGGCGCTCACTAAAGCGGAGGAAAACCGTTTTAGGGTTATCAAAAATAAGGTTCTACGAAAAAGATACGGACCGAAGAAAGATGAGGAAACCGGGGAATGAAGGAAACTGCACAATGACGAGTTGCACAATCGGTACGCGTCACCGAATATTAACAGAATAATAAAATCGCGCAGGTTAGGATGGGCAGGACACGTAACAAGAATGGGAGACGACCGTACGGCAGCGCGGATTATGAAAGGCAAGTCAAATGTAACACGACCTCTAGGTAGACCTAGACGCAGATGGGAAGACAATGTGAAAGTAGATCTAATAGAAATCGAGCGGGAGGGTGCTTCATGGGTGGGTTTTGCACAAGATAGGGGTGCGTGGAAGGCTTGCATAGATGAGGTGATAAATTTACGAGTTCTAAGTGCCACTTAAAAAAAATTAATAATCTATAATTTTAAATCAGTTCCTGGCGCCCTGAACGATTATGGAATTCGGCCTATCATTCGAAGTAATTCTTATGGCTTAACGTTTTCCATTCTTTATATTTCGCATTATACGCGGGATTTTTGCGTCTTCCCCACATACGGCAAAATATATATAGGTAATAGGTTTCTGTAACGTAAACAACAAATTTAGAATCTTATAATACTTATACAATTAAAAATTTTGAATTTTACATCCAAAATCTCATTCCAAACAATATTATCAATTTTTGAGGAATCCTCTAATAATCCTCTAATACATTCTGAATATAAACATTATTAGGATTTTTACATCTGGATAAAAAGACATACAATTGACTCCGATACGTCACAATTTTTTTTTAAATTTCGTATTTTTATGAAAAATTAAAAAGAACTAGAATTTTAAAAATTAATGAAAAAGCCAATTTAAATCATAATGAAAAAATAAACAGAAAGCTTCCTCTTTAAAAAAATAAACTTTTAATAATTATAAACCCAACGCGACTACAACAGTATCTCTAAGGAGACGTGAAAAAATGTAATTCAAACTGAATGTGTACTAAGTGCCAATGAATTGGTAGCGGTTTTTTGTTTTGTAAAGCATACAATATTCCAAAACCTTGTATAATTTATGTAATTGTATGTTTTATTTAGAAAATAAACGTTTTTAGTTATGTATATTCAAGCTTGTATTTGAGACAAACATTATTTTTACATAAGCACGTATTTTAATCGATAACGGCCTATTAAAAAAAGCGGCTCGTAGAATTTTTTTAAAGCAAAGTGGGAGGTGAAGTGTACGTATACAATAACCGAATTTTACTGGAAAATTTAACCTACTATCTCATTGGATTAAAAGTTGGCTTAGGACCCCCGAGCGTCCTTAGCTCATTGACTTACTTCCAAGAAATGATTTTGCTTCATTCGAAGTGAAGCCCATCATGTGCGCTCCTTTAATATATTTACCAATTAGATACTTGTTTAATGTACAGTCGGATAGAAACTTTCCTGGATTTTTTCCATCGTTTGTTCTTTCTATTGTTGGCCGAAAAGGCATCTTAGGATTAAAATATTATATTCTTTATAAATAACAGTATTCAGACATTGATTAGAATTTTTTAAAATACAAATTACGAAGCTTATTCCAAATTGTATTCACAGTTTAAATACTATTATTATAACTGTCTATACGTTTATAAGCAATTATTGCTTATGGAGGAAGTCGAGTTGCACAAAGAACTTGGTCTACATTATTTAATCAATTATTAAAATGGAATAAATTTATAAACAGATTTTTGGTTCAATAACTAATACGTATAGAGACTCAAAAAAAAACTACTGAATACAATTTGTAATGTGGAGAATTACCATAAGAATTTTTGCTTTCTCAAAGAGTTCGGGTACGTGTTCGTGTTGTAAAACAAAAAAATTGTATCCACGATAACTCCGGAACACCTTAATATTTTTCGCTGAAATTTTGTAGCCTTTACTTGCCTTGTCAAGGGCACAGTGGTGCCACACAGGGACATAATGAGAAATATATGAGGTGGCGTAACTGGGATAACCAGTGAGAAATACATGGCTGTTATGTGAGGCCTTAAAAAGGCCTAACATGTGGTGCTTATTTAGAAAAAAAAATTTTGTCATTTTTTTATGTTAGATATGTCAAAACTATACATTATATTCATAAAGTAGACGTATTTTTTAAAAATTATTTATTTTACAAATACTTCAAAATTATTTTAATTCTTGCTTTTCGTTTGAAGTCGTTGTTATTACATTCTTTTTGTTTTTATTTGTTTGAAGAAATCCAATTTTGATTTTTGAATCCGCCTTTTAAAAAACTGGTAATTTTAGCAAATTTAAAAATAATTTTTGAATTACATACAAAAATTCTATTTAATACTGCGATGAAAAATAAAGATTACGTCTATTGCTTTTTAATATATATGAGCAATTTTACCGAAAATCGGAAACAACTAGACCAAAAAAAATTTTTGAGCGCACTCTTACCAGACTCGGTTTTTCCGAATGCTTTTGGCATTCTAAGAACGGAAAAAATAATGAACAATAAAAAACGTCAAAAATAACAGAAATGTCGAAAATGACGAGAAAATAATATTTTATCACTTTCTTTATTTGCGTATAGTTTTCCATGCAAAGAACAATAATATTGTTAGATCGTTGACGTCTCAAATTGAAGTTCGTAATGCTAATTTAATTCTCTGCTGTGAAAAGAATTTTTCTGACCAATAGGAGCCGGACTAACTTGACTCAGCAAAACCGATTAAAAATTTTGTTTTAAAACGTTCACTGAGCAATAGAGTTATTCTATCTGATAGGAGCCGAGTTATTAATGACTCAATAAAAGCTTTTATTAAACAGAAATTGCTTAATGGTAATGTGACCGTAGATCAAACTTGGCACTAGAAAGGGTATTGTTCACTATTTTTTCCATTTTTAGAATGCCAAAAGCATTCGGAAAAACCAGGTCTGGTAAGCGTACGCTCAAAAAATTTTTTTTATTTCTTTGGAGTTGTTTCCGATTTTCTGTAGAATGGCTCATATAATGCAAACCAATTTTACAAATAAATTTAAGATAAACAAGATAATATATAACTAAGAAAATCTGAAATGTGTTCATTATGTGTAATTATTCGAATTAGTTATTTAAAATAGTTTATTCAAACTCATTTTAACCTTGAACCCAAATTTTAACTCAATTCAATCTTATTCCTTATAAATTTTATTGGAAATTTTTTTTATCCGATTTTAATTTACAATGTTTCATTTTGTTCCTTGTACAATTTTAGAGGGACATTGTGACGGGTAATTACATCTCGTCACATACTCTCTCTCTCTCTCTCACATATGAAACATGTACTTAATTACTCCAGTTGTTACAGGCATCATCAAGGTGAGGGAGAAAGAGAGAGTATAGGTAGGCCACGGTGGGCATGAAGCTTCAGCCGCGGGGATTTTGGGTAGAGACTCTCGAGCTACCGTGTATGAGCATACGCCTGTTAGCAGCCGACTACTAGCTGTAGACTCATTTCGCGATCGGCCTTCTTGAGTGCTTCTTCGACATCATGCCTCTCCCATCTCTTTCTCTCTTTCACGCGGTATTCTCCCGTCCCGGTTACATACCTGCGAGAGCACACGTGCATTGAACATACTGAGCCGTTCTATACTTTTCCCCATACTATTCATGCTCGGATATACTATTAATATATCGCGGGTTTACATCAGGTAAAACCCCGTTATAACATACTGACAAAAAAAAGAAAATAGTCATAACCTGAAAAGCTACATCCAATTGTTTAGGGTAGATGTAATTTAGCCTACTCGAAATTTTGCCCGCTATCCTTAAGTCATGTATTGCAACAGTAAATTCTATATATAAAATATATTTACTGTATAAATTAAATGTATAGCATACATAGAATATGTAGAACATATATTTACATGTATTTACTATATATATACATATATATTCTCCTGTATTTTAAATGTAGTAGGTAACGTTTTGAGTAGTTTAAATTACATCTACCCATTGATTATACTTACTCATGAACGCTTCAGAAATAATGTGATATAACTTTACAGGTCGTGATTATTCTTTAATTTTTGTGCCGGTATATCCCCCTGAAATTGTTCAAGGAACAAAATGAGACCTTGTAAATTAAAATTGGATAAAAAATAAAAAAGATTCAAGTGTTTTGTAAATTTTTTCTCTAACTGACGATATCTATTTTTGCAATATGCAAATTTTGTTGAAATAATGTTTTTTCGTCACTTGAAGTGACCATTTTTTAGATATCCCAGATAACACAAAACGTTTCAGAAACGTTTCTGCAACGAGTTTTTTCCCAGAATAAGTCTAAAATTAGTATAAGATATATCAATCGAAAGGAAATTACGTAAACTTTAAGAAAACGTACATATGTTTGACAAGCTCAACGTATAAAATACAAAAAAAAATTTTTTTTTGAATTTTACAAATTTTTAAAAATTAATATTTTTGTTAAAAACTGAGTTTAATATTATCCATTCAGCTCAAAAATAGTATGCTTCCCTTGATGAGCTATGGTGTATACAAATTTGTTTTCATACATACATACGCACACACATACACACATACACATATACATACATACAGGCAGACATTTTTAAAAACCTATTGTAAACCTATTTTTATGATTTATCGCTGAGAAAGCAAAAAAGTGATGAATTTTTTTGACGCCTATTTCTACTTTTGAAAAATATAAAGTAAACACTTACCAAAGGCAATTCGTTTGCTTTTTTTATAATATCATTTGCTGAAGTAGTATAGAGCCCTTCCAATAATTCATGTTTGCTAGTGGTGTTAATTCCAAGTTTTGATCCGAGCTCAAAGGCTTGTGATTCTGCTTCTTTATTCGTTTGCAAACCCCAGTATAAACAAAGGGGTGAGCCACTCATTGATATTGATTGACTAAATAATCCTACAAACATATATTTTAATCATTATTTCAAATATACATAATATTAAAACTTTATATGAAGCGATTTTGTAAAAAGCCTCTCGAACTGGTAAATCATTTTAGCATGATATATATTTGACGATATATATGTGTTTAAAATCCTATTGCTTCATATTACCAAAAAAAAATTATGTTTCATTCCTTATTTTAAAGAATATTAGAGAAAAAAAACAAAAATAGTGCGACCGTCCGGCGTCCAAACCTCTGAAAATTTTTGGAGTTTAATTATCCTTGGAAAGCGTGTTTTATATTTAAAAAGTTACGAATCTTTTTTCACGGACCTACGTGGGAGTCATGTGAGAGCCTCGTGAGAACCCGTATAGAATCGTGTACTTTAAGATTGGTTAATTTTTAATTTCATGTTGGTCTCACATAGGTGTGGAGTTCCAAAAGGAAATTACATCAAAACTCCTCGTCGAATCCACACGAGTCCCGCATGAATTCCATGTACACTCTCAGCAAATGTAATCTGTCACGAACGTTTTGGTACAACTTTATATAAAACGTAAAATAATCAATTTGAACGTTGACGTTGTCTAAAATTCAAAGACGTTCGCAACATATTTTACTTTTAGAAAGCGCCAAATAGATATTTGTATATATTATATTTGTATCTATTTATATATTTAGCACATTGCTTAATAACAAATAATATATGTTAAAGTAATTTACCCACAGACATATCTGACAATATATGAAGATCAACAGATACTGCACCAGCACTTTGCCCAAAAATGGTAACTTTGCGTGGATCTCCGCCAAACTTAGCAATATTTTTATTGACCCACTTTAAAGCTAAATTTTGGTCTTTAAGAGCAGCATTGCCTGTAGCATTATCGTGATTTAAATTTAAAAACCCTGAAATGCATAATAGTTGTTATTGTTACATATTATTTATAATTACTTGCATACGCTCATGCCTTCTGTCTCTGATCCCTTGCTTATATAATGACTATCACTAGCAATACAGCTACACAAAATATCACAATTTATGGCGTCAACAATTTGGAATAATTTGATTGCCTCGCATTTATTTTTATAACAAACAGATTCATTTTTGATTTCATGAAAGATATAAATAAACGATATTAAACTAACCTAAGGGTCCGAGACGATAGTTGAACGAAACTAAGATTACATCTTCTTCAAGTAAATAGTCAGGTCCGAATACACTGGATAGTGAATACCCTCCAGAGAATCCTCCGCCATATATCCACACCATCACTGCTTTCAAATCGCGTTTACTCAGAACAGTAAAATTCGTCTGTGGCAAGACCAAAAAAAGTTGTTATTTGTTACATGTATATTTATAATTCAATACAAAGAAGATACAATAATCAATATTTTATTAATTAAGTAGTTTTTATTACATGAGGTGTAAAAATATTTAAAATTAAGCAGTCTTCCGATCCGATTATACTCGCATTTCCTGCATTATATTGAACACAAATGTTTCCTTCCTTTGTAGCATTGAATACACCAGTCCAATTTCTTTTTCCAACTGGAGGCTAAGAACAATAAATCTCTTTAAATCATACTTTTGGGGGACTTTAATAAAAAATGAGGCCCAAGGATAAGAAAACCTTCGTAAATAACCTTAATTTAACATTTTTAATTTTGGGTAATGGATTCGTAAATAGCGACCCTTGATACCCTTGTAAATCAATTTTATTGAAATATTTCTATTGTTTTTGAAATTACTCATGTTTACCTTATCCTTGGGGTCCAACTTTAGCAAAGCAAGAGTTAATAAGATTGCTAAATATTTATTAAAAGTGTTATTGCTTCCTTGTAAAGAGAAAGCTTTGTGGTACTAAAAGAAATTTGGGATAAATATATTAAAAATATGTTTTGGGACATTTGAAACAAAAAAAAACACAAAATATAGAAAATGTCCGTATGCATGTGTGTGCGTGGATGTGTGTGTGTGTGTGTGTGTGTGTGTGTGTGTGTGTGTGTGAGTATGTGTATGTGTGTATCTGTATGTGTGTGTATGTGTGTGTATGTTAGGGTTGGCCGAAAAAAATAATTTTTTTTTTTAATTTTTATTAGCAATAATCTTTTTCTATATGTTGAAAGAAGCTATTTGCTGAAAGGCAGAATTTTAAGGATGACCTTTTAGTTAGCGCATAGCCATTGAAATTTCAGATTTGGCGTATGCATTTCAATTTTTATACTAAAATCAGGGATAAAAGTCGTATGCGAAATCCAAACATCTAAAAGTTCTTTTTTCAATTTATATGTCAAAACCAATCTTAAATTTCATTTTCGAACTTCGAATCCCCTTTATTATCGTGGTATGAATTTATTTACGCTGATTTTTAATTAATTTTTTCCTTTTTTTCTATCGAATGTGACGATAATGATGCAATAAAACCTAATTACTGACGGTATATGGACATCAATTATATGTTTGCATGAACTTGACAATGTAATGAATAAATATGCACATTTTAAAAAACCGCTGCCAATTCATTGGCACTTAGCTTTCTCAAACTTTATAAATTGTTCCAATACGAAATTATTTATTCTATTTAATTATGTGGTAAGAAATCAATATGATTGTCTAAAAATTACACTAAATTGATCATAATATTTTTAACATAAAAAACCACAGAAAAATTAAAACTCAAAAATCGAAAATCGATAAAACAACACTATATCATACACTATATTTACTATATTTATTTAGCAGATTATGCTACACTCGCTAGTATATATTAAGGTATAACTATGGTAAAAAGACAAACATTTTTTAATGTTCAGTCTAATGATTTAAAATTTTAAAGGCTTATGTAGGTGGATATTAATAGGTTCCATATCAATGTTTAGCTGAAAGTATCGATTATTTATCGAGTTATTGATAAAAATCGATTTTTTTAAACGAATATGACCATTTTTCAAAATGTTACTTGCGCATAGAATTTTGAAAAAAGCTCTAAAACAAATTGAGTCACTTCCTTGTTTGGCCAATAAAAGAAACTGTTGACAGAATTTAAAAAATCATCTTCCACTTCTTTAGAACAATTTAGTTTTCATTACACTTATGACAATGCTTAAAAAATCACGTTTTTAATTATTACTGATCGATAAAATGAGATAAGAAGAAAAAAATTGAAGTGTAATCAACAGTTTATGTTCTACATATACTAAAGTACATATTCTTAAAGTTTCAAAAAGATTCCTGAAAACCTCACGCGCAAGCCAAGTTTTAAAATTAGGAAAATTAGTTTCGAGAAAAACACGTTAAAGTTTCAATTTTGTATGTTATCTAATGTAAATTGTTTTACTTAAATGCATATAATTTTGTTAAACATCGAGTTCTCACATCTGATAGGTTTCAAAATATTTTTACAATGACAAAGATTAAAAAAAAATCAATAAAATTTTATTTAATATTTTAGCAAAAAAAAACACCAGAGTCCTACCTTAAAAGCTAAATAGCAATAACTGCTATTAATATAGCATTTACTACTAAAATAAAAGTAAATATTGCGATTGTGCAACTATGTCCAGCCATAGCATACGAAATTGAAATTGTAATTAGACTATTTCCTTCGTGTAGTCGCGTTTTTTCTATTCTAATAATTATTTATGAGAAAGTGCCTATCCAAAGTTTACGGTTGTAAAAGATACGTCATTTTATGCTATTTTTAATGAATTTACATCAGATTTATCATAATATTTATAATATACGAAGAGAATAGAAAATTTAAAACTCAAAAATCGAAAAATTGCTATAAAATAAAAACAACTCGATGAATCTTGAAATTTCTTTTGAATTTTGAATCTTCATTTTATAACGAAAAAATGAGACTCTATTGATAAAAAATGACCGTGCCGTTCTCGAGATATAAGCGATTAAAAAGAATTAACAAAAATACAAAATATCAATATTTCATAAAATAAATTATCTAATGATCTGAAAAAACATTCAGGTCATGAGATAGTAAAAAGCTAACTTTTGTAAAGTGTCAGATAAAATGCTGCCGATTTACTTCAGTTATCATTGCGAAACAAAATCGATTTTTTTTACAAAATTAGTTCTTTCTCAACGATAGAAAAAGGTCAAGGCTCAAAAATTTTACTGAACATTCTTCCTAATCGTCTCAATTACCGTCATGCGTTTCCAAGATACAATCGTTTAGACAAAAAATTACGTTTTCGCGTATAACAAAAGAAGGGAATAACCTTATCCAAACTTTCAGATTGGAAAAGTTAGATAATTGTATGCTCTTTCAAATGCCTTTTCACTGGATCTATGATATTATTTCTAAGGTATTAAAACTTCCGGAATACACAAAAATAAAAACCCCGCTAAAAACAAAAACGAATCGAAAAAGAAAAAAACCGCCCTCCTTTACGAAAAACCAAAAAAATGAGCCCTGAAACATTAAGTTTCACCGTGTGTGTGTGTATGACTCTGTGTGTATGTATGTATGTGTGCCTGTGTATGTCTGTGTGTGTGTGTGTGTCTGTGTGTGTGTATGTGTGTGTGTCTGTGTGTGTGGATGTGTGTGTCTGTGTGTGTGGATGTGTGTGTCTGTGTGTGTGTATATGTGCGTGTGTGTGAGTGTGTGTGTATATGTACATGCGTGTGTGTATATACATGTGTGTGTGTATGTGTGTGAGTGTGTGTATGTGTGTGTGTGTGTGTGCGTGTGTGTGTATGCATGTCTGCGTGTGTGTGTCTGTGTGTGTGTGTGTGTGTGTGTGTGTGTAAAAAATGTATATCTTCTTGAACGAGCGGCAGCGTGTCAGAGATATTTTGCAATTCCAAATATACATGACAAAGAAACATAAATACTTTACAGGAGGAAAGAACTTTAAAAACATTTTTTAAATTGAATTTATCAAAGTAGTTGTATATATTACCAAAATTACTTAGCTTACTGTTAACTCTAAAATTTATTTAAATGGAAATATTACAAGAAAAAAAATTATAAAATTTTACGTACCTTAAATCTTAAGTCCCTAACAGGTGCTTCAGCATAAGGAATTCCTTTAAATGAAGCATATTTAAATGATTTTCTCGCGGTTGTTAAAATTTCACCACGAACATGACCGGATTTTGTTTGTACAACATCAGTATAATATGCTGATTCGGTTAAAACAATTACGCTAAGTAAAAATATAATTTTAATATAAACTAAAAGAAATCTTCTTGGAACGAGCTTTACCATTGCTTCGCAAAATTTGTACTAAGAAGTGTGTATAAACTAAGTGAAGTTCTAAGAGAACTCATAAAATGCTACATTTATCACTTGATCTTTATCAGACAACTGCGTTTGACTGAATCAAGTAATCTCCAATTTCTTTTTAAACAAACGAGGTGAGTGAGCTGCCAAGTTTATCATAACATTGCGTTAATATAAATATTTCACTTTTATAATCTAAGTTTAGTTGTGAAAGATTCTAAAGGGGATTCCATTTTACAATACAAATTAATTATTTTAGATTCAGTGTAAACTATTCATATTGTTGTTAAATTTTTAACGTGACAGTAACCAATAATGTTTCTATAAGTATTATCTGATAGTACCAGGATGAACCTGATTAGATAGTATTAGGTCGGAGAGACCGGAGCAATACGTGTTACCTAATAACAATTGTTGTTTTCTTATATACATATTATATAGAAGTAAACAAATTTCTTTTTATATAAATGTAGTAGGTTAATTTATTATGATCTTATTTATTCAAAAAAACAATAATATCGTCTAGGATCGCTTACAAATAATTACGGCTGCCGAAGTTATCGCACAAATAACTGACAGGCAATTTTCGGCGAGTCAAAAGGAAATTTCTGAAACATAAAATCGTCACTCTTGTATTATAATAGATAAATAATTCTGCCTATTAAATCTTAACTCTACCACTTTTTTCTGCTGAGAGGGCCATTCAAAGAATGAATCTTTTTTGGGAAATCAATGTTCGTGGCTCTAATCAAAAGCTATAGTTAGAGTAGGCTGTGGGTGTTCATACATGCTTAAAAAAAGTAACATAAATTGTTTGTCAGAGAAGAATAACATACAATTTGTATGTTACTTTTACAAACAAAATATTCGTAGTTGGTTAACAAACAAATGTTTGTTATTTGTGTGTACTTTATCAATAACCCTAACCTAAAAATATTCACACTATGTAATAAACACTTACTTAAGAATACCTAATATAAAAATATATCAGGTGTTAATTCCAATAGGAATCGTGCTGACTGTTGTGAAAATATTGTACACGAATAATTTATAGCAACAAATACTTATTTGTATCGTGTACTGTCGTCATTTTTTCATCCTCGCCAAAAAATTAAAATGTAATATCATTATGTATTTTAATATCTTGATGAAATCATTGCTGTAATCCTCAACATTTCCTGAAAAGCATTTTAAATGAGAGACCAATATATATGCAATTTGAGACTAATATTCCATTATAATTTCCCGAAGTTTTCAATCATTTCAGCTGTCATATCTTCGTAGTTTTCACTGTTTTGATATCCTAATAAATTCTGACACTTTTATGGAGCTTATCCATGTTACTCTCTCTCTCTCTCTCTCTGTAGTATTAATATTTGTTATGAACCTGTTATCTCTAAACATCTTTCGAATCTAAAATCCGTTGTCAACTTCCTCTTTTAATTTTGCAGCTGATATATTTTGGAACTGTTCCCAAAGTATTTGCAACATTCACCTTCTTGATCCTATGCTTTGACGCCTTTGACGAACTTCATCACGACGCCGGTTTTCATATAATGAGCAGTGTTAAGGGTATATGGCGCTCGGGAGCCAAGGCGGTTAATTTAAATTACATTTATAAGTTATAGTGGATATTAAAATAATCGACCAAGATCTCTATTTAGAGTTTGAATATTTATTACAGTTAAAATGAATAAGTTTAAATAGATACAATGATAATATCGCGAAGTGTTCTCTAAGGCGGCATAGAGCGATCTGATCTCGAGTACTCCAATCTGTCCACTCGGAGCGTTGTTTGTCGGAGAGAGGGGGTGAGCCTGTTTACACCCTCATGTGCTCTCCTACCAGGAGCTTCCAGGTAGTTCGTGAGAAGGATATGCATATATTGGCGGCATGTAGACCAACGTGTAGGTTACTAGGTGTCGTAAAGACGGTTCCAGGGAATTGTCCATCGCTCACTCGTCCCTCTTAGACAGCTAGACAATGACCTTAGCTTTTATTGTCGTATTTAAGCCGATCGACAATACCATTGTGTCCCAGCCTTTTGTTATACGAGTTACCAGTAAAATATTATAACGTTCATTTGAATGTTCGCGCGTAGCGTATAATATCCGCGAGATTTGCGGGTGTGCTCAGTAATTACGTCACATGCTCAACTGTTATTTATCCTGGGTAACCTGGGTTGTTGTTGTTGTTGTTGTTGTTGTTGTTGTTGTTGTTGTTGTTGTTGTTGTTGTTGTTGTTGCTGTTGCTGTTGCTGTGACTGTGGCTGTGGCTGTGGCTGTGGCTGGGGCTGTTGCTGTTGCTGTTGCTGTTGCTGTTGCTGTTGCTATTGCTGTTGTTGTTGTTGTTGTTATTACTATTGTTATTGTTATTATTATTATTATTTTTTTTATTATATTATAGCGGTCAGCCATTAATGGTTAGCAGTGATAGTGCTTAGATACCATACTCCTATACGCTGTGATCATGTTCGTATTATCACCGTAGGTACTATTACTAGTTGATGGGGCTATGTAGTTCAGTCATAGCCTTGTTCACACAATTACGATATTTCTCCCTATTGTTTGCAAGGTCCATCCAGTCCCCCCCATAGCAACATTTCTCGTAGGTCCATTTTAATATCCTCCCATCTTCGCCACGGTCTACCTGGAGTTCTTACTCCTGTCGGCTTCCCTACAAGCACTCTTGTGCTGATTTTTCGTTACCTATCCTAGCTACGTGCCCAGCTCACCCTAATCTTCGAGATTTAATCACTCTGGTAATGTTTCGCTTCCCGTATAGCTCGTGTATTTCCTGGTTACGTAAAGTTCTCCATTCTCTAGTAATCTCATCTATTTTTCCCCAAATATCTTTCTAAGGACTCTATTCTCAAATACACTAAATCAATTTTCATCCCAATTGGTTAATGTCCACGTTTCGCATCCGTATAGAACTACTGACATTATGTATTTCTAGTTTTGTCTTCTGTAATAGTAGTCGTGATTTTAGTAATTTTCTCATCGAATAAAGGTATGCATATCTCGAATGCAGTATTTTCTTGATTTCCATAGAAGAATATAGAAATACGATCTCCCTGGATTACAGCATGTGAACCGCGTTTGTCACTATTATTAAAATTATGAATTTCTTGAACGGAAATCACTGGACCGTTAAAGATAATCATATTCTTATTTCATCACGGTTTAACGAGTTATTGAAATAGATATATAAACATTGACATTTTATAGTTATGCTGCATTTAGATTCCCAAAACCTCGTTTCAATTTGTTCATTAATCCCCTTATATCATTACAGTACATTGACGATGATTCTGCATTACGAGAAAACTATTTTCTAAATTCTCTTCTTTAACCATAAAGCTAGAAATTAAACACTATCTTTATGTAATCCTAAATATTGGATAAAAGCCTGGAATATATTCATCATTGTTCTCATTAATTTCATCGTACGTACATCTAGATACGAGGGTAGTTCAATAAGTCTTTAGAATGACCAACAGATGGCGCGCGAATCGCTCCAAATCATCTGTTTTCAGTCAGCACCACTCCCGACTAGATATATGGTGCAGTCACAGTCCACATCTTCTGAGTTTACGTGTTTTTATAACCAATTGAAAAAAAAAATTGCTTGTTAAGAAAAATGGAAAAAAACGAGTTCAGAGCGGTAATTAAACATTTTCATTTAAAGGGTTTAACTCCATATGAGATAAAAAATGAATTGGACTCAGTTCATGGCACATCTGCCCCTGCCTTAGCAACGGTTTATAACTGGGTAAATGAATTTAAGCGTGGTCGTACATCAATAAGTGACGAACCACGTTCAGGAAGGCCCGTAGAAGCAACTACTCCCGAAATCATCAATAAAATCCACGATATGGTGTTGAAGGATAGAAGATTAAAAGTGCGTGAGTTAGCTGAGGCCACAAGGATATCTATAGGTGCAGTTGTTTCAATTCTACATGAAAAATTAGGCATGAAAAAGCTATCGGCAAGATGGGTGCCGCGTTTGCTCTCAGCTGAGAATAAACGCAATAGAGTGGTCGCCTCTGAGGCTCTTTTGGCGCGCATAAGTCGTAATCCTGAGGAATTTTTTCGTCGATTTGGGACTGTGGATGAAACATGGATACACCACTACACTCCTGAGACAAAGGAACAATCCAAACAGTGGATTTCCACAGGCGAACCAGCTCCAAAGAAGGCAAAGACCGTAAAGTCAGCTGGTAAGGTTATGGCTACAGTTTTTTGGGATGCACGTGGAATTATACTTATTGACTACTTGGAAAAGGGTAAAACAATTACTGGTGAGTATTATGCATCATTATTAGAGCAGCTGAAAGAAGAAATTAAAAAAAAACGACCACATTTGGCGAGAAAAAAAATTCTCTTTCATCACGACAACGCCCGAGTTCACACATGCTTCGTTTCAATGGCTAAAATTGAAGAACTAAAATTCGAATTGGTCGAACACCCACCGTATTCACCAGATTTAGCCCCCAGTGACTTGTTCTTATTTCCAAACTTGAAGAAATGGCTCGGTGGACAGAGATTTACGGACAACGAAGACGTCATTGCCTCTGTAAGTGCTTATTTTGAGGAACTTCCGAAAACGCACTTTTCTGAAGGATTAAAAAAAACTTAAAAAGCGATTGACCAAGTGTATAGAGCTCCAAGGAGATTATGTTGAAAAATAAAAAAAAAATTACCCAAAAAAAATTGTTTTTATACTTTATTCTAAAGACTTATTGAACTACCCTCGTAGCAAAAACTACGGAGCGCACTAGCTGGACCTTGTCATCGGCCACCATAACCACCTAAATGCTTTCCTCGAACACTATGTACATCTACATGTAAAAAACTACGGAGGGCACCATCTGTACCTCATCATCAGCTATCATAACTACTTAGATACCTTCTACGTCCAGCACGTACATTTAGATATCAAAAACTACGGAGCGCACGACCTGGACTTCCTCATTGGTCAACAGAACCTCCTGGATACCTTCTGCGATTAGTACGTACATCTAGATACCAAAACATACGGAGCGCACGACCTGGACCTCGTCATCGGCTACAATAATCACCGAGACACCTTCTGCGTTCAGTACGTAAATTTACATGTACCTGGACCGACAAATATGCCTTATAATTCCGGGTTTTATCATCAGATGGATGCAAGTTTTTCGTATCCATATACAAATTTATCATTTCTGTTCCATATATATGACCAACTCTGGAGTATCACTTAGCGTCCGTAATAGGTACTTGCCAGCATTGCACTGGCGATGGCTCACTGGCAAAGTACTGGAGCCGAAACGCTATTATATAATTTTATAATTATTTCTTAATAAAACCTTATTCTTAACTTTTATTTACATTCAAAAATATATATTCATTTTTTTGTCAAACTCTCCTCTTTTTCGGATGTTATTTTCGCATTAATTCTCTTTCGGAGGGTAAAAGACTGTTATAATACAGTCACCTATACGAATTGGAGAAAGCGGAATGACAAAAGTCCGTTTGAGTAGTATAAGAGTTTATAGCTCGTAGAGTCCATTAGATTCTCTTTAAAATAATTAAATACCCAACGAGCAGTCAGTTTGCATTTTATACTTTCTTGCCTATTGTCGAGAAAGTCTAAAATGGAAATTTCTTTTCATAATTATTTTTTTATAACTTCTATTAAATTTAATATTCGAATTTATAAAACTTATATTTATTGGAACATGATCACTACTACGTGCCTCAAGAACATTCCAGTCCAATAGAAATACAACATCAGATGAAGCAAAAGAAATATCCGGGGAACTAAATCTACCAAGGTTATCATCTTTAAATAATCTAGTAGCAGTATTAGCTTTATTTAATATATGTAGATCAAAATTAGGCAATACCGACATCAACTGTTTACTCCTATCATCAGATAATTCACTATGCCAAGCACTATTATGTGCATTAAAGTCACCAGTAAGGATTAAATTTTTCAAATGGACCACAGAATTAAAAATTTGATTAAACTCAAGGGCGTTAATCCTCGCACTAGGAAGAATATATATACTAACTATATTATAAATAATATTATTCTTAAATATTTTACACGCTATATATTCCACTTCATCGGGAACATCATTCAAAACATATGTCATGTATTGAATATTCTTACGAATGTAAGTAACCATTCCACCCCCAATACTACCATCTCCTCTATCAACACGAATGTGATTAAAATCAAAAAGATCTATATTAAGCCTTCTATATGTTAATTTAGTTTCAGATAAACAAATTACATCATTAGATTTAGATAATTCAATTAAATCCGCCCAATTAGACGATAACCCCCTTATATTCCAATTAATAATATTCATAATGGAAATAATATTACTTAGTATATATAATATATGTGAAAAATGATCAATTTATTGCAAATCTAGATATGAAAAAATTTTGAAGCCTAGAGTAATTAAAAATCAAACCAAATTATATGGAATTCAAACCACACCTATAAAGTATTGGATCAAACAACATTGCATATAGTCCAATAGTGCCTAATAAGGATGTAAAATTGTAGGTTAGGATTATCAAATCCAAAATAGGGAATAAGGGAAAAAAAGCTAAAAAAAAAGCAAAATGTAAACCAAAAACAAAATAAAAAGCAAGTTTATATATATATATATATATATATATATATATATATATATATATATATATATATATATATATATATATATATATATAAATAAAGCGAAACTACAAAAATAAAAAGCCTAAAGAGAAAAAAAAACAAAAGCCCAAAAAGAAAATAAAAAAAACCAAGCCAACCGAGCCATTCAGAAATAAAGCAAAAAAGAATCGAAATTCTAATTAACTAGCTAATAAGCTAAATTAAAAGAGAAATGCGTCATTTTACCAATATAATCAATTATCCTAAAGGCTCATATCCGAATCTCCTTCTTTATTGGGGGCCATGTGACTAACATCGAAATTGTTAATATCCTTTCCTTTAAACTTTTTGATTATAGGGTTATTAGGTCCTAATTCCTTGGTTAGAAAATCCATAATATTCTTAGAATACTCCTGCATTAAGTCGAGAGCCATCCTGGATCCTTCCGCATTGATGATCTGTTGATTAAATTCATCATGAGTATGTTTAGAAATATTATTAATTTGAGTGCTATTAGCAACAGGTTCATTCACACGAGGGTCTATAGATAGAACAATATTCTCCAGATTCAATCCCTTAAGAAATTTTTGAAAAGAATCACCAATTTTACTTTTATTTTTATATTAAGCCAAATGTCTGCTTTTAACAATTTCTATTGCTTCGTCAGTTTTTTTCTTAAATAAAACTTTAACCTCATTGACTTCTTTGCAAAATTAAACACAAGGGCAATTTTTGTCAGAAGCTAAGTGATTACTACCACAATTCGTACAACATATAGAATTTTCACATTCTCTATTATAATCATGGTTTTTCCCAGATACTACACATTTAGCTTCAGCTCTACACTTATTGCTTATATGACCAAATTTCTAACACTTAAAACATCTCCTAACTTGAGGGATAAATTTGAAAACCTTTCTATAACAACAATTTATATAGATTTTACGAGGTAAGCAATTACGAAAAATAATTTTAATTGAATTAGTATCTACTAATATCCATTGATCATCTTTTTTTACTCTTTTTTTAATTCTAACTATATCAACTATTTGTTTCGAAATAGTTTCGTCAACAATACCCTCTAATATATCTTCCTTATTCAATTCTAAGGGAACGTCTCTAATCACACCAGTGAATTGAAGTGCCGAGTCCGGAATATAAGCCAACCGATTCTCAATGAGCTTCTTAATCCCCTCCGTCATAAAGTCATTGGCCTCTTCTGCAGAATTGAATATTAAGATTACCTTTTCCTCGTCAGAAACGTCAATACTATTTAGTGTAATTTCATTTATTCTAAACTGTTTCCTCAAGATCATCGGTTGATAATTGCCCAAATTTTTCCCCTCTCTCTTATTCATCAAATAAACAATATACGGGGCTTCTGAATCATATTCATATTTATTAAAAATCTGAGTGTTCAATAAATTAGTAATCAATTTTCTTCTTTTCTCAAAATGTTCTTTATTATCTTTACTCTTTAAAGGACTGTTCCCTCTTTTATTAGACATTAGACTGCGAAAATTAAAAAATTGATTATACTTACAGTACGCCAATTAGATGTTATTCCGAACTAGAAACACCATATACTGATCTGAGAATATCAAAAAGAGAAACCAAATTGAAGCAATTTATATATAAAATCAATTGAGAGAATATTTAAGGTTAGGACAGGTAACGTAAATTCAAGATATGAGATCTTGATCCAAAATAATTAGATCCTGAAGAATCATTATATATAATTCCTTATTCTTGAATTAGTAAATAAATCCACTTCGCGTAATCAATCTGTTTATCAATCCATAGATCTGCTCGTAACTGAACATGTGCTCTTCAGAAGTCAAACCACATCCATTTATAATCCAGTCATCACAAACTATTTTGAGGTTTTACAAATAAAATAATATTCTTTCCATTAAATATAGGCCAGTTCGTATAATATTAGTGAGACATTAATTTTAAAACCAGCTCAATTATAACAGGAGACTATTCAACACAGCTACTCTTATCCTCACATCACCATATCCCTCTCGAGCTTGCTCAAAAGACTTTGTAACAAAAGTCAATGAAAACCGTTCATATACAACGATAGCTGCTTTTCTCAAACAATATGGCGGAGGTCACGTGCTCCAGTGCAATGTAAAACAAAAGTTTGTAAAAGAACTATTTTCATCTACATAAATATTGCGGTGACTCCGCACACATCTACGGTCGTTATATGGAAAACTCACGGTAGCCTACCGCGAGTACAAGCCCGGCGCGCTTTTATCAGCGGCATAAAAAAGCTAACAGCCAATGTATTGGTAGCGGTTTTTTTTCGTTTGTTGACGTATAAGAGAAAAAAACCTCTTATAATGTCAATCTATATTTACATAGTCATAGATTATAAACACATAGACTGACATTGCAAGAGGTTTCGTAGGTTCGACTTTTATAAAAAAATAATACTTTTTAGAGGTAGATATTAATGTAATCCCTGGTAACAATCCCATTCTCAATTTTCCTGCAATTCTAATACAATTTTGCAAACCGAAATGAAATTGCAGTATAATCACATTGGTCTGCTTCGCACTTTTAGTTAATTTCTGCTACATGCAAATTGCAGCAGACTTATGCATCCGAATTGTATAAGAATTGCAGCAGTGTGATATGTGTGAGAGACTCTAAAAAAATTGCAAGCTAAAATGTAGCATAATTGAAGCAGAATTGCGATACGATCTTGAAGCTAAAAATATGCAGCAGAATTGCGGTTGAATTGCAAGTGACAATACCAAATGAAAAAGTTGGAGCAATATAAGTGATCGTGCAGCAGAATTATAGCAAAATTGCAATGTGCATTCCAGATACAAGCGTTCAGCAGAATTGCATAAGATTTGTGACTGTCAAAAGTAAATGAAAGAGTTAGAAGAATGCAATCCGTCTTGTGATGAAATTGCATTAAATTTGGGTCTGACCATGTCTTAAAAATTCTGTCGAGAGTGTAATGTATAACTAAAAATCTTTAAAAAAAGATGTAATAGATTTAAAAAACTCACTTTTTACTAACATTATCGAAAAAGAAATAAAGTTACATTAAAATATTAAAGGTAATATTTTACATTAAACTGGTGAACTTTCGCCGCTTTTCTGAATTTTCCGGCTTTTCCGGGAAAATGTTTGGTTTTCCAGATATTTTTTAGTTAAATATTGCTTTCAGTTACAATAAACACAACTCGCGATGATAATTAATTCGTAAAGGTTAATAAAGGGATGAAACCCGATTGTAAAGAACCTATAAAACCGAATAAAAACGGTGCAGAAATCCATAACCCTACAGTATATCTGCACCAACACTTATAGAAATATATTGTATTCTATAGATTCTTTGAATCCGGGTATTTCGACGATTTTTGTGAATTTTTCCGCTTTTCCGGAAAAATGTTGCTTTACCCAAATTTTTTAAGACCAATGTTATTCAAAATAAAAAAATACACAACTACAGTTCATTAATTGTTCGTAAAAGTCAGTCTTTCGCGATAACATAGCGAAATTTCGATTTTTTAAATGAATTTTCACGTTTTCTAGGAACATTTCGGGTTTTCATAAAAATCACAAGAATTCTTTATTAATCTCAGCAAACAGTTCTTTTATGTCAATCATGTAAAGACGACAGAAAAGCAAGGGCCCTAACACAGATCCTTGGGGCACTCCAAGATTTGTTGACAACCAAGGTGACTTGGTGTCAGAGCGCTAAATAATATGGTTTTTTACCCAAAATGTATGATTTAATCCAAATTAATGCATGCCTGGAGAACCCCAGAGCTTGCAGCTTTGTTAAAAGCTTAGCTGGCGAGATAGTGTCAAAAGCCCTGCTGTAGCCAAACAGTCACAGTAAAGTCACAAGTCTCTTGTCAATTCCTGTCCTTACATCTTCCGTCAGTTTCAGTAAAACTGTCTGTGTCGTTCTTCTTGTATCTGGACTGCATAGGGTCAACTTGTTTGGTTACAGTCATGTACTCCAGAATCTGTCCATGAGTGACTTTTTCTAGAACCTTAGGAAGAAAGCAGTGCAATAGGACGAAAGTCCGACGCCGACGATGGTGTAGTACACTTGCCAGCGGAACTACTCGTGCTCACTTCCATAGGTCCGGGAATACGCCCTTCTCCAGAGAAGAATTGAATAAGTTCACCAAGGGTTGCCCAATGATCGGCAATGACTTTGCCACCATACTCTGCGAGATGTCATACATGCTCCTCGTTTGTGAGAAGTGCGCAACCGCAAGTATAACATCTGCAAGCCCGATGGGTTTGAATTTAAAACCCTCGTCACTGGCAGAAGTTACTAAGTTCTCAATTGAGACAGGATTCTCGTCTGATGAGATTGAAACTCCCGTAAAATGGGTATTAAGTTCCTCCGCCGTGAACCCGTGCAATCCCTCTCCGGATTTGGGTAGGAGTCCTAAATTGTGCAGTTCTTTCAAGACATCACTCTGCTGTTTATCCAGCAGCTTCCCTTGATAATATGATATTCGAGCTTGCTCGGTTTTCAATAAAGATTTATTGCGCAATTCTACGAACTCACTATAAAATCGCCCATCGCCGGTCCTTTTGTACCGATTATACGTTGCGTCGCATTTTTTTTTAACTGAGGAATTTTATCATCAATCCAAGGTGGACTGCCTTTGCGAGGGTTAACTCGCTTCAATGGAGCTAAGTTGTTAATCGCGTTTAATAAGTTGGAATTAAGGCAGTCACGCTGTATTTAAATCAATGTGTTGTTCATGAAAAACTGACCAATCATAACTAAATATGAGAGATTGCAATTCCTGTGGATCAATATTTTTGTAGTCGCTATACGTGAAGGGACTATCACACAGAGTTGGAGCGCGGACATTTATAGCCAAATCTATGATGTTATGTTTGCTTGGCCATGACGGATCAAAGTTATTACTGTCTACTACTGTGTCGTTACTGTCCACTAGTATAGTGTCTAACCATGTGTACGAGGTGTCAGTATGGTGACTCGCTCCCCGCTGGCTGAAGTGACAGTTCAGCTACAAGTTTGCGAACAAACTTCGCATCATCACTGTCTGTCAATAAATCCGCATTCAAATCACCCATTATGATTTTGTGACTGTAAGCCTCACAGTATTCTCTTAAGTTGTCAACAAGATCCGAGTACTTAAGAAAAGCAATAGTGGGGGCCCAGTAAATGACCGCGACAAAAACGGGCTCTTGGCTCCTATGCTGTATTACATTTATTACACGTATTACACTAATTTGTCTCTTAAATTATGATAATGATTGAGGAGGTACGTGAACGATTGTAGAAAATGATGTAAATCCATTATTATATGTAAGTTTATTATAAAAAAAGAAGTATCAGGCTATTACAGAAAAAATAAACTTTTTTTGTTTTGTATTTGTACATGATTTATGTATCATTACTTCAATATACAAATAGAAACTTGCGTAGAAAAATTATACTTTTTTTTGTTAAATATTTTTATTTTTCATAAGTCTCGCAGAATCAACCACGTCCTTCTGCACTACAAAGTCTTTAGGTTCTTCGGGGGTATTGACGAACTGTTGCCTTGTGCGAGTTTAATTTATCTTGCGTAAAAGTAATATTTTCCAGCCAACAAACTATTATTTTGAGACTCGAAATAAATGACAAGAATTTTGAAGTCTTTTTTCTGACGTTACCGTCCTCCATCGCTAAAATCTCACCGTACAGCTCCAGTTTACTATGTTGATTTTCAAGCTGGTAAGTTCTATTTCTGTACTCGTGGATTACTTAATCACCTTGATCATCTGTAAAATTGTAAAATGCATACATTAAGAATTTGAAAAAACTATTTAAATGTATTAGATCCTTTTTATTTTTACCTTCCAAATTTAGATTCGTGTTATGTTTAAAATTAAAACAAAGGCTTATTCTACAATGTTTGTAATTGGACATTAGGTATTAACATTTTAACCAACTTTTTGGTGTTTGGATTATACAATTTTGGTTTAATTGGGAATTGATCGATTAGCTTCTTGATATCATCAGAATTTATTAATTTTCTACAGTCTTCAGCACTATACCTTTGTGGCCAACAGTACATTTCCAATACATAGTGTTCGGAATGCTACAAGGAGCATGTATATTATCTTGTTTTCTGAGCCTATGCTAGTTCCATTCTTCTTCTTCACAAATCAAATCACACTGTAATAGAACCCCAAAACAATAACGCAAACATTCTATATGCACTGGATTTGATGTATCTAATAAATTTCGCTGTAACATTGTTTTGAAAAAAATTATATACAATCCTGTCACTTGATTGCGCAATTGCCTCCAATATTTTTCATTCCTCTCATTGGCAGTACTTTTTTCTCTGATAAAACTACAAGGACCTGCACATTCATCATTATGATTGTATCTTAAAGCTCTCTGAAAAACTTCAATAACAGTATTTTCAGTGACACAATATGATCTCATTATGCTTGGTTTCAACTTATCCATGCCATCAACACGCCAAATATAATTTGGAATAAGAACTAGACACTGCCTTCTTTTGATTCGATAACTTGATCTGGCTTCCACTCCTGCAGGGTCGATTACTATTAAAAGCTTTAAAACAGTGCTTTGTTGTATTGTAAAACAATTTTTTTTTCTAGCCGTAGCCAATGAGCGCGATAACCAAGATTACATCCTGAACTGTTTACTTTGACTATCAATGCTACAACTAGATATTCCAATGGAGCTTCATTGATGTATTTCGTCTTGAAATTCTTTTCTTTCTATATACGTTTTAATGTATGAATTGAAATTTGGATACCGTCATTTACGAGCAAAAGATGGGAAATTTCTTTGTACGTGTAACATAACTGAAAATATTTCTCAATTTGATCATATACACTTGCTTTATCTACTTGGCTTACAGTACGATATATACCATTAATTTCAAAGTGCTATTTTATATAGACTTTATTCATATACAATTATAATTAACTTACCAGTAATATATAACCCATTGTACATTTCAATATCTTGATCAAGTTAAAGATAATTATTATTGGGAATTATATGATTATATTTGTCCATTTTTATAATAACTTAGACCTCTTGCACTTGGAAAATATTTTTTTAAAGTACTTAGTGAGAGGGTTTGTTCTATACAAAAATAATACACTGGTCCTTCTGCAACTGACACACCGATTTTTCGCTTGATTAAATCTGACATTCTCTTAATTATCTTCAATTCACTTTTCAAGAAAAATCTCAACAATTATCCTTTGCAATAAAAACTACGTTCGAGGTTCACACTATCACAAAAGGCGGTTTACCGTGATTCTCAGAGTTTCGGAACATGGCACATGTGCTCTGTGCGCTCACTAGCGCCGCGCGTGTGCGGTGACCCCTATAAGCTTCCGTACAAGAGCAGGCATAGCAGCACACGCGCAGGCAAGAACAGATGACTGGTTAGGCACGCTCGGATGACCGGCGCGGCGGGAATACACCCCCGGCCGCGCACGACCAACGGCGCGAGCACGTAACCAGCGCACTTAGCGCTCGGCTTACAAATGCCAAATTTCTTATTTAGGATTGAAATCCTACCTGGTGATCTCGCGCCCTGAATGGATTAATGGCAGAGCCGATGTCGTGACGCCGCCGTAGGCGTTCGTAATTTCGGTAGCGCGAGAATTTTCCTGCAGACGATGCGATAATGTCTGGAAGAGGAGCAGAAGAGACGCGTAAGTGGTTTCGTTCACTCAAAAAGGATTTATCACAAAGAAAGTAATAAAGAAAGTTGCGTTTAACCAGTTTAATGCAAGTTCCAAAATTATTATTATCTTTTGTGGGTATATGTTACATGCGAGAATGTACTTAAGTTGTTTTTCCGGTAATACAGAAGCTTTATTTTTGTAAATGCTATAATAATTATTTAAAAATAGTTAAAGTGCTATAAACCTTTTCAAAAACAATATTTAGTTAATAATGTATGATATATAGTTTTAAAGAATGTTAAAACCCTTTATAGACGATTTAAGAATGTGTTACAGACGAATA
This sequence comes from Gastracanthus pulcherrimus, assembly GCA_949152435.1. Lineage (NCBI taxonomy): Eukaryota > Metazoa > Arthropoda > Insecta > Hymenoptera > Pteromalidae > Gastracanthus > Gastracanthus pulcherrimus. Next base: position 33,965,942 of record OX424576.1, on the reverse strand, counting down.
AAGGAGAAAAAGAAATTCAGTCAAGCATTACTAACTCAAGACTATGTAGGTGCTGAAAATTTGCAAGAAGCCCATAATGCTGTTGATGATGTGAAAGTTTATATATACACACTTTCACATCATCAACAGCATTATGGGTTCCTTGCAAATTTTCAGCATATATATATATATATAAATATATATATATATATATATATAAATATATATATATATATATATATATATATATATATATATATATATATATATATATATATTCCCTGGGAAATTGAGATCAAAAAAATTTTTTTTTATATCTTTGGTAAAAATGTTCCTTTTGGTGTGTAGAATATGCGATTTCTTTTTAGATTTTTTAAAATCCTTAGGTTTAAAGTTGATCAAGGCTAAGTATGAGCATGTAGTCATTTATTACATTTTTTAACAAATATTAACCTCCATTTATTCAACAAATATAAATCTATTAAAAAAATAGCAATAAAGCAATATTGTAGCAAATTCTCTGAATTCTTCATAATAAATGGTTCCAAAACCTTTTAATGCCCTTTTCGATTAATTAAACTCATTTTAAAACTAAAAGTTCTGAAAAAAGTGGGTTTGATCACTCGAACTATTACACCAAAAATCATGAATGTAGCTTTTTTCAGTACAAAAATGACTGCTACAGTCGCAAAATGGAAGAAGTGCAATATTTACATAAAAGAATCAAAATAACATCAAATATTGTTAAAAAAATATTAAAATGCACATTTTAGCAATAAAGTTAAACTTCGCTTCAAACTACTTAAAATATAAGGCCTTAAAATATCTGGAAAAATTCACGACTAAAAAAATACTAAAAAACAGTCGTGAATTTTTCTAGATTTTATATATATATTTCTAGATTATTATATTATATTATTATTTTATATTATTATTATTTTATATTAAATATTATATATTTCTAGATATATACAAATATAAAAGACTTTAAACCTATGAGCTTCAAAGAATTTGAAAAAATTTACATGCATTTTATATACTAAAAGGAACATTTTTTCTGAAATTTTCTGCTATCAAAATACAATAATATCTTCAATTTTACCGTTGTAAAACCTCAAAATTAAAGGAACTTTGATCCTCACGTTCAATTAGTTTTATTTATAATATTAATAATCAAGTAAGAGGTATTGTATAGTGAGTTTACTGAAATTGGTACTATACAGAGGAATATTTTATGAAGTAAATTACAATAATGTACTCTTACTAGGTGACAATTTTGTGAATTATATATTTATTTAGTGTTAGCTGTATAATAATTAATAAGGACAATCGATTAATAGAGTATAAGTATCCAAGCTGGACATTATAAAATACATAAGTAATTATAATATACGTAATTTTGAAAGTATAGTAATTGTTAAGTTAGTTTCCTATATGTTTACCATTGGTACATAGGTTATTTTAAAATAATAGTCTAATTACAATAAAAAATTATAATTATTCATTTTGTTACTTTTTATGAGACCAAAAAGCAATTGAAGTGAGCTAAATAAATTTCGGCAATTTTTACTTTATACGAGTTCATATTTATATTTAGGTGAGTGTCGTGCATATATTTGTGTGTGTGGTGTGCTTGTGTGCGTATGTGTGTATGTTTTATTTTTCAGAGATTATATTATTGAAAATGAAGTAGTTGATTCGTCATTAGTTGAAGCTTATAAAAGTTTAGAAGTGAATAATATAAAATCTGAAATACATGATTTAGTGGGATCGATGGATACTGGTTGGCAAAAACGAGGAACAGGGTATGCTTATAATAGTCGTTCTGGTAATACGCAGTAATTATTCCTTACTCGTTTACTTACAGATTTTATTAAAAACAAATATTTAATTTTTCTAGATAAAACAGATTTTACTAATGCTGCAATTGTTATATTTGATTTAGAAACAACTGGCTTAGGAACAACGACAGAGATAATTCAAGTAAATGAATGCTTTTCAAAGCTTTATGATGTAATAATGTAAAGTTATTATGTATTTACTTTCAAAATACTTTAGATTGCGGCTTGCTGTGATGATAATCTATTCGATGAATACATACTACCGACCAAAGTATGCCGAAGAATGTTTCTGCTATTACAGGGATTACGGTATCAAATGGGGAAATGTTTTTAGACAATACAACATTAAGAACAGTGCCGTTAATAACTGCTTTCAATAATTTTTAAAAATTTTTTGCGTAAGCAAAGTAATAATGTTATTCTAGTAGCTCACAATGGATTTAGGTATACACATGATTCATATTTACATTCACTGCGAAGCAAATTATTATATGTATATACTAAAATAAATTTATGACTTTTCAATTGTAATTTTATATTTAAATGCGACTTACCATATATATGTGATTTACCAGTGATCTAACGTAATCTTCAAAGATTAAAATTATTAGATGACTTCAAGAGTATTGAAAAAGAATTTGCGGATACTATGCTTATTTTCAAAGGCATTCTTTCTGAACGTAAAAAGGAGATAAATAAATTCAGTCAAGCAGTACTAACTCAAGACTATGTAGGTGCTGAAAATTTACAAGGGGCCCATAATGTTGTTGATGATGTGAAAGTTTTACAAAAACTAATTGTTATAATTCATGTTGATTCCAACATAATAATAGAAAATACCAAAAGCATTTTTTCTATTTTACAGTCATAAAATTTAAAAGAGGTCCAAAATCTAACCAAATTATCCCTTGAATGCTGGAAAGATAAAATCCCTGCTAACATGAGGACCAAAATGGCGAAAGCAGGTATCAATAATAAATTGTTACTTGATACTTTTAAAACACATGGTTTGACAGGCATTAAAATTTTACTGGGCGAAGACATAGAAGGTTGTCCTCGTATAACAAAACAAAAAAGAATTGTCGACAGTATTGTTAAACTATTAAGTCTTACAAATAATTAGTTTGTAAAATGCATTCGATTACTTCATAAACACTGTATAAATACGTACCTTTTATATGTTTTTTTAAATTAACATAAATATTAAATTATTATAAAAAATGTATACGGAGAATATTCATTTTATGAATTTTACTTTGCATATTTAACAGCTCTTTTTTAATTACATAAATCGACTATTTAAAATAAAAATGGGATTTTGTTTAAAAGTATGCCTGTGTTTCTAATATTTTACGTATAATTACCGATTTCGATTTCAATTTCTAATTCAGTTAAGTTAACTTAGTTAACATAAAGCATATGAAGAACTTGAACGGTTTCAAATTTTGAGTTTAAGAAATTGGATAAAAAGAAACGCACTCGCCTATAATCCTTTTACTCAAATATTATTACTGTATTTACACTTTCTAAAATAAATTCTATTGTTTTTCATTTATTACATCTTTTCTTTTCATTAGAAATAAGAAAAATAATAAAAAACTATTGCAGTATTTTAACGGTATGTTATTATTTTATATTTCGTGTGCTTTCTGTGTCTGGTTAGTGGGGCATGCGCAATATACTCATATCAGCTGATTGTCTACAGCGTTGCCAAATGTGCGATAAATACATTTTCTTGCCGAAATTGGCCAATTTCGTCTTCCGTTTATCTTAAATATCTTTTTATTTTATTCGTTAACATACTATTATTGAATGTGAATTTCAATCCTTAATACCTAAAGAATACTCGCATACTTTTTTGTTTAAAAAAATAGTCTCTAAGTAATTGGATTTTCAAATTATTTCGCAAGAAAGGATATAATCTAAAAAATGAATCAAAATTGTGATTTTCAAAACGGATATACTCAATGAAATGTTCGTTTATCTATCCTAAACTTCGACGCGAGTGCTCTAACGTACCTAAGGAAGCATAGATTTCAATTTGAGCAAAAATTATAGGTTTTGACTTAGCGAAAGACCTTCCTTAACTTCTCGATCTTATTCACCAAAAACAATATTAGCTCAAGTGAAGAAATTCACGTGAAACAGGTGTTTCTTAACCTATAAAATGTGTAGTGGAAAAATATGCCCCTACTGAAAAAAACGCTACCGACAGATATCGCCTGCTCAGACTGCGTCTTTGCTCCATAAATCTTGTGCGGAACGTTTCTCATCGGACAAGAACGGGATATTTAAACGCTTTTTGTTAAAGAAATATGGTGCATCCCTTGTGAAGCCCTTGCGCCTCCTATTTGATTTCTCCTTGGCAAGCAGGACAATTCCCAGGTAAGGCTAACTATCTCCCTATCTTAATTTTCACAGTTATCAGTTGAATACTGAAATTATACGATGCTATAGTTTCTAAATACTTTGGCTGACTTTTTGTCGGGTTAAACTATCTAGGCGCAGCATAGCTTCTGCAAGGGTCGCTCTACGATCACAAACCAACTTATATGCAGTGATTTTATTCATTCAGCTTTCAAAAAATTTTACCAAGTGGACGAATCGAATCCGGATCACCAGCGTGGGAATCCGACACTCTACCAACTGAGTCACCGTAGGCCCCATAGCAATACTTTAAAAGTGAAGCCCCGATCACAGGCCGTCGCCATGCCGTCGTTCAGATCTCTCTCGCATTCACTCTGGTTGATCGACACCCCCGCAAAGTGAGTGTTAAGTTCATTACGTGTAAAGCCATGAAGATCCTCTGTAGTATTTGTTAGGAGCCCAAGGGAGTGTAATTCTTTCCAGATATATTTCTTATCATTGATGACCTTGAATATCTTATTTTGTAAGAAATAATCAAACGCCGCTTTAGTTCGTTGTTCTGCTACTGCTGCTAAAGTATGTAATGTACTCCTATATTAGAGTATCGTCCATCATCCTTCTATATCGTCGTATGCTGTCATATTTGCTGAAGCTATGTGCAGGCTCAGCGTCTACCCATGGTGGTCTCACTTTATTTATAGGAGTAAAATACTTTAACAATGCAACTTCATTGATGACCTCCATGAGGTTTTCGACAAGACATGCTAGTCTCGTGTCAGCATCTGACGTACATAGAATGCCAGTATGATTATATGAATGGTTTTATGTTATGGTGCGATAGATGAATCGCGATAGATCGATTTTGCAGCGCTCTCTGAAAATGCGAATAATTTGAAAAATTTTAACAAATGGTCAAATTTAAAAAATTTGAATTTATTGTCTTTTATTGATTAATAATACCACATTGGTTATTGACGTTGAGTTTATTGTCCATCAAAAAAGTGTGTGTACTTATGTACACACGTAAGATGTTTTATAACATCTTTGGTTATTGTCGTAATATATGAAAATCTAGAGGGATAAACTCTTTTTATCAGCTAATTTTTTGATTTGAGAATTTATACAGAAATAGAACTTTGTTTGCAAAACATTAGTAAGAAAAAAATTAAATTCAAAATGAAACCTAAAATTGCGTACATTTTATTTAATATACACTATATAGCATGCATTATAAATACAGCTATTCCATTTCGATTTGTTTTGCGAATATGTCGAATATAAACGCAGAGTTGTCAACGTTGCCAAACACTTTTATAACCTGCAAACAATTTATATACATCAACAACGCATAATGCAAATGCCTTTTACATTATGTATTCAAAATTATTTTTCTTGTAAGTTGCTAGTATATAATGAGAACAAAACAGCTATAAAGTAAAATAGCTGTTTAATTATAGTTTTATTCTGTAAAAATCGATTTTTCTACAAGTTATTGGAGAAAATATATTTTGGTGATAACAATAAGTGCTTTTTAAAAAGTTCCTTGAGGATTTAAAAATAAAATTCAGCAGAGAACAAATAATAAAATTAGTTTCCTCATAGAAAATAGCTCTAGCCATATAAACAATGTACCGTATGGCACAGTAGTAAATAATTATTAGTAAGACACGATAAAAAAATGCTACCTCAACCTATTGTTACTATTGTAATGACACAACGACAAACTTCTTCTCAGCCCATAAACCGACAATTCTCAAATCCCAATGAAAATAATTCTCTGAAAATGATGTCACAGACCTTACAAACTACTTACAGCCACATTTAATCAGATTAGAGCCCAAAATGAATAATAACGTATTAATTATTAATTTAATATCAGTTAATATAAATTCAGTCGCTACAAATGAAAGACAAATGAAAGACAAATCTAATAAAATATGAAAAACTTGATTTAGTCTTATTAAATGAAACTAAACTCAAAATTCAGCACAAACCAAAATTTCAAGATTATGATTTACTAAGGTATTACAGAAATAGCTCTAATGGCGGTGGAGAAGCTATGCTAGTAAAAAAAAATTGCGTATGAACAAATAAAATTAACAAAAAAAACTAACTACTACTACTAACTTTAAGTATATTAGAAACCGTTATCATAAATATTAAATTATATAGCGATAATAATGTATTCATAATATGTGGCTACGCAGCCGGAATACAGACAACTGAATTTATTAATGAATTAAATGATATTTTCGAATCACTTAAATTAGAAAGTACAAGAAATTACTATATTCTAGCCGGGCATTTAAATACCAAATATCAAGACTGGAAAAATACTTACTACAATGGTAGAAGGAAAATACTTACTACAATAAAGAGGAAGTCTATGGAGAGGTTATGATAAGCGAAGTAGTACCTCCCAGGTCAGTGGTCGGTTGGAGACTTCATCTATAATCAAAATGCTTATAGGCATTGCGTGTCAGTAGCAGGTCCATATATGTTTTGACTGATGGAAACGGAGCTGGACATTCAAGGTAGAATTTTCCATCAATAAGATCTTCATAACACTACTACTGGATCCACGAATTAAATATTATACGATACTGAACTACATTAGTTCTCATCTTTGCCGTTCGAATAATTCTCAAGAACCTCACTTTGTCTCTCATCGAAGGAGTAGGGAAAGCCGTGGCTGTGACGGCCATGCGCAGTAGCAATGCGCCGTCACTCTGCTTGTAGTGCAGCTACGTAGGTAGGGGGTGGGGGTGCATATAAAGCAAGCGCTCACGCCAGAGAGCTCACTCGATCTCCCGAGTGTGTCATGTGCACTCGGTGGTACATTCCATTGTCGCAAACGATTTTCAAATTTTTTAAACCATCCAATACGAAGGTTCAAGAAACAAACAAAAGACAAACTTAAAACTTAAAACCTATCAAGCTACGACATATAACTTTGGATGTTCATACTGCTACTTTCCCCTAAGATATATATCAATGTATAAAGTTGAGTCGATATGTAAAGAAATAACCGTAGATTTAAATTTCCATCAAGAATATTTCGTAAAAAATCAACATTTATTGTAGACTATAAATTATGCAACATTAGAAAAAAGAAAGTTTTATGTTTAAAAATATGCTTAACTTATTTGCGATATAGACTTTTTGAATTATATTCTACGCTGCATGAAATACAAAGTTCATTTTTGACTTTAAGATTGTGCAACTTTCTTACAGTAAATGGTTTAGCACCAAAATTTGTACAGTGTATCTATTTGTGCCTTTTAATGCAGTTAATTACGTCTTCAACATCTTCAGTCGAACCCAAGTATATTGGAGATCTTTGGTGAATGTTTGTTGGAACGATATTTAAAATGTCAATCTCTCCATTAGATGCTAGTCCACCAGCCTCTTTGACAATATATGCCATTGGAATGCATTCGTATAACAAACGAAGCTGAAAACATTTAGTAAAGAATCCATTAGATATTTTAAAATTTATACATTTTACTAATAAAAAGAAGAGAATTACTTTGCCATTAGGGTTATCTTTCGTAGCTGGGTACATGAAAATTCCTCCGTACTTGATTGTGCGATGGACGTCGGCCACCATGGATCCAACGTACCTGGCTCCATATGGCTTTCCGACTGACGGATTCTTTTTCGAGTCAACGTATTCCTTGATGGCTTTATCCCATGTTCTTTCATTTCCTTCATTAATGCTAGTGAAGCAAACAATTGCATTATAAATTAAAATAGTAACTGTAAACATTTTTGTTCTTAAAGCTTTTGCTATAGCAAAAAGAACCGCTGCCAATTCATTAGCACTTAGCTTCCTCAAACTTTAAAAAATGTTTCAATATTAAATAATTTATTCTATTTAAGGGGGCAGGCCTGGGTTAAACCCAAAAAAAGACTCTTTTTTGAGTCCAGAAAATATTTTATGTTTAACAGAAATTATTCTGAAAATTTTTATGTTATCAAAACACAATAATATCTTAAAATTTACCGTTGTAAAACCTCAAAATATTGATCCTACACGTAATAATAAATAACTGTTTTCAATACCATATTTATTAAAGGAACTTTGATCCTCACATGATTCGAGGTGACATGGTGAACGAAATTTTTTTCTTCGACGGTTATTCGACTCCTTTTGACATGTAGTACAAAAAGAGCGAAGCACTTTTTCGTTAATATTTTTTTTTATTATTTTTTTTCTAAGATGCAATCAATTTTTTAAATAATATTAAAAAAAGAGTTTCAAAAAATCTATTGGATCTCCGAAAAAAAATAACAAAGAAAAGTTTAACGGAAAGGTGCTCCGCTCTCTCTGTAATACATGTCAAAAGGAGTCGAATAACTGACAAAAAAAAATTTTTGTTCATCGTGTCATCCCGAATCGTGCAAGGATCAAAGTTCCTTTAATAAATATGGTATTGAAAACAGTGATTTATTGCGACATGTTGGGTCAAGATTTGAGATCAAGATTTTGAGGTTTTACAACTGTAAAATTTAAGATATTATTGTGTTTTGACAGTATAAAAATTTTCAGTATGATTGCTTTTAAACATAAAAAGTTTTCTGGACTCGTGAAAGAAAGTATTTTTTTGGGTTTAACCCAGGCCTGTCCCCTTAATACTGGGGCGAAAAATAAAATGACAAGTCTATCGCTTTTTAATGTGTCGACACACACACACACACATATATATATATATATTTAAATTTAGTAATTTAAATTTATGCAAAAGTATAGCATAGATTATGAAAAAGTATTGTTGTTTAAAATATTTTTTAATGTATATAATGTATACTACTTTCACAAATAAATTTAAGATAAGATGATAATATGTCACTAAGAAAATCTTAAAAAAGTTCATTAATTGTAATTATTCGAGTTAATTATACAAAATAGTTTTTCAAACTCATTATAACTGTGAACTCAAATTTTATTCCTTACAAACTGTATTGGAAAAGAAAACATGAAAAATATATCGATTAACTAAAAAGTTCTCTACAGTCTTCTTTTATTTTGAAACAATTTAATACAAAATATTTTTTTTACAAGTTATTGGAGTAAACGCATATTTTTGTGATAAGAACAAGAGTTTAAAAAGAAAAATTTTTAAGTACAGCTATTAGACACAATTTATTCTTTGTAACACATGCATGATTTACGCGCTTTTTCGTGCATTTCAATCGGACAAGAAGAGGCCGTTTACCGACCAGCGACAAAAATGTTCTTTACCGCCTGCCCGAGCGGGCAGTAAAATCCTTTATCGCCCTAGGGCGATAAAGACTTTTGAGCTCACTACAGCGTGTGTGCGTGCGTGCGTAAGTGCGTGCTCGTTACAGCGTACGGTAAAGACTTTTAATTATTAAATTAAAATTAATTAAATTATCTTATCTTTCATTTAACTGAAAAACTTTAATATACGATAATAATTGTTTCATATGTGTATCTATGTTTATCTCTATGTGTGTATATATGACTTAATAGAACACGACGACAGTTGCACCGTGTCGAAAAACGGCCACATCTGGTTCCACTTGATAGACAGGTAAAACCGCAAAAATCAATACAAGTGTCACAAAATATACACAAAAAAGACCCTTATGTGTTTACAGTACTTGTCTTCGGCTCGCAAAACGCATTCGCCTTCGGCTCGTGCTTGCTCGCCTCCGACTCGTACAGCAAACTCACGCGGGCGGTAAAATCCTATATCTCGCCCTCGGTACACAATATACTATTAAAAAATTCAAGAAAATTTGTCAACCAAAAATAAACCTATGCCAAAGTATAGCACTTAAAAAGCATCTTAAAAAGTTTTGCATATCAAATTACATTTCTTTTCAATTTTCAATAAATTTTGCAACACTATAATTGTTGATTAAATTTTATTTATGAATATTTTTTTAAATTTCGATTCTTCATCAAAAGGCGAAAAAAATAAGCGTTCATTGGTAAAAAGTGATCGTGTTATACCTAAGAAATAAGAAATCAAACATTTTTTGAAACAGAAATATACCTCGAATATTTTGAAAAATAAGTCATGATCTGGGCAAAGCACTTAGCCGAGAGATAATAAAAAGCAACCTTTTTTGAAATTTTCAGAATGAATAATGAAAGTTTATACTAATTATCGTTTGTCATAGAAAATCGATTTTTTTACATAATTATTTATTTTTCAAGCATAGAAAAATAAAATATCTCAAAAATTTTATAGAATAATATTATTTATTGTCCTAATTACCTCAATATTTTATAAAAACTTTCCATAATATATTTCAGAAAAATCACCGTTTAAACAGAAAATGACGTTTTCGTGTATAACAAATGAAAGGAAACACCTTATCCAAAATTTCGGGAGGTAAAAGATTGGTAATTTTATGCTCTTTCAAACACATTTGCACTGGATCGATGATATTATTTCTAACATACCAGAAAACCCGAAAAACTAAAAGCCAAAAATCGAAAAACCGCTAAATAACAAATCGAAACCATGAAACTAAAAAAATTATTATTGTATCCCCCAAGGCGTTTTAAAATCAAACATAATAAACCCTGAAACATTAAATTTTACCGTGGATTACTCGCGATATCTATGCCTACACACACACACACACACAGACACACACACACACACACACACACACACACATACACACACGCACACACACACCCGTACGGATATTTTCTAAAAATAGTGTTTTTTGATTCCTTATATCTCAAAACATGTTACCAACATGTTTTTTGTAATACTTTTTATTTGATATCACAAAGCTTCCTCTTTGAGGAAGCAAAAACATAATTGACAGTCATTTTATACAAAACCGTGTAAAAAAAATAAGTCTGGGACGAGTCTGGCAAAAGATTGGTTCACAAAGTCTTGCAAAAGCCTGGGTACGGAGACGATCCCAGACTATAAGCCAGACTGTATGCCAGACTTTTCTTACACTTATTGTTAATAACAACTGGAATCCTAAAAAATAATAGTTTTCGATTATACTGTGGAAACATTTTTTTAAATATTGCAATCTTCTAGGAAATTTAAATATTAGTAAATAAAAGAGACAAAAATGTAGGTTACTGCAGAAATGACGGAACGCTATGCTTATGTTTTGCATTTTTGTCGAAAGTCTGGGATCGTCTCCGTAGCCAGATTTTTGTCAGACTTGTCCCAGACTTATTTTTTTACATGGGAATTTATATATTATCTGCCGTACAAATGAAAAAGGTGGGTATCGGCGTTCAAAGTTGAACTGAGGTATTAAATGAATCGCGTATGGCTAATGTAGCAGTTACTGCGTACTTTTGTCGGAGATGACTATAGTATTAAATTAAAAAGTGCTTTTCATATAGATCCAAAAAATATTTCAAGATTGATTTGGAAAGAAAGTTTAAGACGAAGTTTCTTCATACGCACTTATTATTTTGTTTTATAAAACAAAATAATAAGTGCGTAAAATAAAGCAATATTGTTATTTTTAGTTGTAACAATAATATTTAAATTATGTAAATCCATAAAACTAACAAATTATTTATTTTAAAATAATAAACATTAAAGAATTAATATAAATTTTGTGTACCGCAAGGTCAAGTGAAATTATTCTATAATTGAATCCTTAAAGTGAAAGTTTGCTTAATGGTAGACTTATATGGCTCGCTACGATGTATGACAATAATTGGTTACCCAATACTGCGTAACCATTTATATGTCAGTTTAAAATCTATTACCAGTAACGGCAATAATTTATAATATTGATCAGTATTATATAATGCGATTCAATTACTAATTGTGTCTTACCTGTATATTTTTCCTCTTGATGGTATCTTCATATTCTTCTCGGTAAGTATGAATTCGCCGATGGCTGGATCGTAGGTAAAACCGTTGACTCCATGTCCGATGGATAGCACCATCATGGTAGCCGAGCCGTAAAGCGAGTATCCAGCGGCCACGAGGTTCGTGCCTGGCTGCAGCGCATCCGCTACGCTAGGCGCCTTGGTGTCGTCGATCTTTTTGTAAATGCCGAAGATTGAACCGACAGAGACGAGGCAGTCAATGTTGGAGGAGCCGTCCAACGGGTCGAAGCATACGATGTACTTGCCGTGATTCTCTGTCTTTACCTCGATGGCCGTTGGGTTCTCCTCGGAGACGAGCAGACACGTCGTGAACGAGGATGTCAGCATATTAATGAAAAGCTCGTTGCTCAGGACATCCAGCTTCTTCACCTCCTCACCCTGGACATTTGTCGCGCCGGCGATTCCGTACCTATTATATTAAATAATTTTCTTATATCCATCATTTAAATTTTAAACAATTAACTTCATTTTGCATAAAATTTTATGTTTTATGATAACATCTAGATGTCTATAAAAACGGAGTGGTTATTTGCGGAGCATTGTGGATATAATATGTGAACGAAAATTTATTCGTCAACGAAAGACAATATCCGTAGGGTGAAGCCACATTCGTCAACTTAAGACCTTTTTCGTGATGTAAGGTAGTGTTCGTCAACGTAGGGCAATATTCGTCAACATAAGGCCATATTCGTAGCGTGAAACCACATTCGTCAACCTAAGATCTTCTTCGTGGACGTAAGGTAATATTCGTTAACGTAGGGCAATATTCTTCAACGTAAGGCAATATCTGTAGCGTGAAGCCGCATTCGTCATTTACATTCGATAATGTTATATCGTTTGACAAAAGGAAATATGCATAAGAAAGTTTTCGTGGACGAAAAGCAACATTCGTGAAAGTAACCATAGGCGTCTTGAATGGGTCAGTACTTGTGGATCATTAGGTTATATCATCAATTTATTCGCTGTAATACATTTTTTACAGATAATATAACTCTTTGAGTAATGATCTAAACTAATAACGCTGACATCGAGGGTAAGGTTATTAGTTGCTTCATGGTTATTTTTAACAGAATTAAGTTTGCAAATAATGGATGCCCATGTCGGCCCCATGTAAAACGTCTATATCTATACAGTATTAAAATGAACTGAAATATGTGGGGGTGGATGTGTGTTTAGGTGTATGTATGTTGGGTAAATGAATGCGTGGATAGATGGGTGCGCTTATGCGTATGAGTGGCTGAGTGTGTCGATTTCAAGGAACGAGTGTGTGTGGGTGAATTCTTGTATATGTGGGTGGATTATTGTGTATGTATGTGTGAGTGACTTTGTATGTGTATGGGGAAGGATGGATTGGTATGCATGGATGGATGAGCGTGCGTAGGTGGATTGGTGTGTTTGTAAACGCGGAGGATTGGTGTGTGTGGATAGATATTGTGTCTGTGTGTGGATAGATATTGTGTCTGTGTGCAGGTGAATGTGTGTGTGTGTGGGTGAATTAGCGTGTGTGATGGAGTAATGTGTATGGGTAGATGAGTGTGTTTGTGAGTGGGTGTGTGTGTATGTGGGTGGATTGGTATGTGTGAGTGGGTGGATTGTTGTGTTAATGTATTAGTGTGTAGGTGGATTGGTATTGTTTGCATAAACGAGTGCATGTGTGGGTGAATGAGGGTGTATGTGGGTGAAATAGTGTGTGTAGGCGAATGGATGTGTATTTGTGTGGATTAATATGTGTGGATGGATGGGTATGGGTATGTATGGAGCAAGAGTAAGTGTACGTGGGTCAACACGTGTAGTAAGTGCATCGCGAATTGGTATACGTGGGGGGATTGTTATACGTGTTGGTGGATGGATTAGTACGTATGTGCATTGATCGGTATGTATGGGTGTGGATTGGTGTGCATGAGGGAGAATGGATGAATGTCGGTCTGGATTTAAGTGCGTGTGAGAGGATCGATAAGTGTACGAATAGATGGATGTGTGCGGGTGAATGAATATACGTAGGTGCATGGGTACATGCGGGTGAATGTGCGGATTGGTGTGTGTGTGTGTGTGTGTGTGTGCGTGTGTGTGTGTGTGTATGTGTGTGTATGTGTGCGGGTGGATGGTTGTGTGTGGAATACTACCTTACGTCCACGAAAAAGATTTTACGAGTACATTGACGAATGGGGTATCACGCTACGGATATTGCCTCATTACAACGCGCGTTGAAACTGCTGTTCTGTACAAGGGCTAAAGTACATCTCGCCTCTATGTCATTCTTTTTTAGAAAATGAGCCGCTCTTCGCGCCGCCGATAGTTGCCGCTGACGACCGCTGCAAACATATACATAAGAAACTCGAGAACGATATCGCGTTTGAACTATACAGAACGTTTTAGAGATCTTTTGCAAAGCAACTTATTATACAGTTACATTTTCTTATTACTAATGAATTTTATCCGTAACAGATATAATATATCCACAAAAAATTACGTTCACTAAAAAGCTCTCTTGAGTAATTTGTTAATTTCACGAATTATTCTACGGTGACATAATACATCCACGTAAAAGTCACTAAATCTACGAATGTTCCGCGAATAGCGCGACCCATAATTTAATCTTATGATATCGTTTCCACGCTACCATGAGGTAGATATCTCAGCGCGTTTTGGTATGTTAGAAATATTATGATCAATTTAGTGTAGATGCATTAAAAATAGCATAAAATTACCTATATTTTACAACTGTAAATTTTGGTTAGGCTCTTTCCTTACTTTTGTTATACACGGAAAATCAATTTTTAGTTTAAGCGGTTATATCTTGGAAACTTATAATGGAAAAGCGTTGAAATTTATGTGCAGTTTCTTAAAAGTTAAAGATTATGCAGAATAGTCCATATATTTATATAATTAAATTGAAAGATATATATTTATTAAACTGGCGAATTTGTATCTGTTTTTTGATGAACATATGAAATCAGAAAAGAAAAGATTCATCGATTCGTTTTGGTTTTATAACGATTTTTCTATTTACGATATTTTGAAATCAATAATGCAATTTTTGATCATAAGCTTATACTTTTTTGTAATTTATTTTTTGACACACACACGCACGCACGCACAGACCGACATTTTTTTAAACAGTATTTTTCTGACTCAGGAACCTCAATACATTAAAATTCATCATAAACTTACTTTAAATCCATTTTTACCTGGATTATTTATCATACGATAAAATATTTGCATGTAGAAAAGTATTTTAATAAATTAGTTTGCATGTCGTAAAATAAAGATTAATAATTTATAACAATTGATTTCGTTTGTTTCTAAGATTATCAAATGAACTTCTGTGAATAAAAGGCATTGGTTACCAAAAAATATATATTCATATTTCTACGCTTTGATTAAATGAGATTACAGTGTAAGGATGTGATATTACTATATTTATACTAATATTATTTTTTCCCTTTATCGAAAAATCAAATCATGACGATGTAATGATAAGGTATGTGATAAAAATTCACCTGCTCGGTTTATAGCGATAAATGAAAAAAATGGAAGATGGAGAACGGGCACTGTGCTCCGAAAAAGTTTACACGGTAGATGCATTAATGTTTTTACGACTTAAGTGTTTATTTACTGTTGACAAAATATTGATTCTGATATATTTTTATTTTTTTGAAGGTAAACAGTGTAGTTATTTATTTCTAAATATTGTTAAAGTATGCCTAAAACTCATGTTGTAATTGTAATCACTTCGCTAGTGAGTTGCATCATTGCTTGTTCATCTGGTTTATATCTTAAACATCTGCTATTTCCAAGACTGATCTCAAAAAAAATTAACAACGTAAGTAGTCAAAAATTTACATTTAAAAGTAATTATAAATAAAAGTGTGTGTATATGCATAATTATTGATAATAAATATTTAATTTTTTTAGTTTGCGAAACAATTAGTACATAAAACACTTCTATAATTTTCAAGAAACGATTTTTAATTCTGTTAACTCTTCTATAAACTAAAAGAATTAGTTTGCGACATGAAAACTGAATTTTTGTAGTAGAAATGTAAATAATAAGAATTCCTGCTGGCATAAAACTATAACTTTTATATTTTATTAAAATTGTATTCTACAAATAAAATCCCTTGTTCTTATATTATTCAAAACAAAAAATAAATAAACAAACTACTTTCAATCTAATTTTAAAACTGGAAGAAGTGGAAAATAAAGTGGAAGATATGCGTTGATGGCAATGCACATGTGAGATGTTTTCTTTTCTATCAACAACGATAGCTATCGTAGAAAATGATTCAATGATTATTAGTTGTTAAAAGCTTATTAAGTGTTATGATACAATTATTGTCCGAAGATCGTTCTACAAATAATCATATCTAACCAAGAGCAATAAATGAAACCAGTGCCAATACATTGGCCTTAACTCTCTAAAATATTCTTAATTATCCGGAAAAGCCGCATTGGCTGCACAATTAAATACGAATTGTTCAAATCTTATATAGGACTTTAACCAAAATAATCACGCATATGTGTCTGCGAATGCACGCATAAATGGGTGAGTGTGGGCAATGCGCGTATGTATGCATATTAGGGTGTCGCAAAAATAAACATTTATTTTTCTTTTTTAAACCTTAAGGGGACGCCGGATATCTCTGTTCTTGTCTAATTGAGTTTTCATTCATAATTTTAAGAGAAATCATTTTTTTGAAAAAATAATAGTTGTCCCCGCTTCGTTTTATTTTTTTTAAACTAAATATATGTCCAAGCTGGGTTCATATGATTGTTTTGTTTTCGGAAAAACTTTGACACACTATAAGGGCCAACTACATGGAGATTAACCTTTACATACTAAGTTTGTCAAAGTTATCCCGAAAACAAAACAATCAAATGAACCCAGCTTGGACATATATTTAGATTACTATAAAACGAAGCGGGGACAACTATTATTTTTTCAAAGAAATGATTTCTCTTAAAATTATGAATGAAAATTAAATTAGACAAGGACAGAGATACCCGGCGTCCCTTTAAAGTGGATTCTGATTCGCTTTGACGTATAAAGTAACTATGAATTTTTTCAGATTTTTCAAAAATCATTTAGAGCTCGCATAAGGTCAAATGCATTTTTCGAGATTTTAACTACTTTTTAACACATTTTAATAGCAGATTTAGCATGACTATGAAATTTCAAAGACTAAATTTACAAGTAAACAATTTTTTTGCTTGGTGAAGCTTTAAGGGTATATTCTTCTCTTTATACAGAACAGTATCTAATACCAAAAGAATTCCAACAAAATCATCGCTTATTTTTTATATAAACATAATTAAAGTTATTGACAATTCCATGGAATATTGTTTATTTGATATAGAACATACCTAATATCTACAAAATCGATTAATTTTGTATTCTTGTGTTTTACATCAAATATAACAAAAAATTCAAATTTCTATCTAAATCATAGCTTCTTTTTTTATAAAAACGGGTTATAAGTTAATGAAACTATCAGGAAATATTCTTCACTTAAAAAGAACATCACCTAATATGAAAAAAGAATTAATAAATTTTTATTTGGAATATTTACGTCAAATATAACAAAAATTTATATTTTTCAAATAAGTGTTTACGCTTTTATAAATATAAGCTTTTATATTTGACGTAAACTCACTACAAAACATTATTATTTATTCCTGTTTTGGCATCAGGTATTGTTCTTAATTAATCGGGGAATATTACCAGAAAGTTTCATTAACTTATATAACGTTTTTATAAAAACAAGCTATATTTGGTTGAAAATTTGAAATTTTTCTTATTTTTGATGTAAAAAACAAGAATAAAAAGTTATTAATTTTTTTAAATATTAGGTATTACTCTTTAAAAAATAAAGAATATTTTATGTAAGTTACATTAATTTAACCATGTTTATATAAAAAATAAGCAATGATTTTGTTGAAAAACTGATTTTTTTTGTTATATTTGACGTAAAAAACCCGAACAAAAAAATATTTTATTTATTTTTGGTACTAGATATTATTCTTTATAAAGAGGAGAATATACCATTAAAGTTTCATTTTGTAAATTTAGTCTTTGAAATATCATAATCATGATAAGTCTACTATTAAGGGGGTACATACACATTAAATTTGAATAATTATTTAAAATATTGAAGAAAATTCAGCTCGTATTTGCAATTTACCACCTAATCTTTTTTTTATAAAATTCAATTGAGCATAACTTTTCATCAAAATGTCCTTAGAAGTGCTGCGCAACGCAAATTAAAGGTCTTCATATCAGTTTTCTCACAAAATTACATACAAGTACCTTTGGCGTATATTACCTGAAGATAGTTACATCAAACTATAAGAGATCCGATTGAAAATGTTAGAAAAGCGACGCATTACAGAGACTGCTATGACTTCCATATTTCGATATCCTATGGTGTGTTAATTTTTCTGTTGATCGTATTTGGAACAGATTCAAAATAATTTGGTTTTTGAACAATCATCAAAGATTGAGGATATTAAAAATGTCCAAAAATAGCTGGTTTTATGTCAAACTTTTGACTTATACGACTGTTATCTCGAAGAAATTTTTTTTCGCTTGGATGAAATTGATTTTTAATTCTAGTAGTGAACTCAATTTCCAAAACTATTTTTAGCATAATTAATTGAGTTTTAGTTATTTAATTTGCGATTTTACGGAAAAATTGTATAAGTGCTCTTTAAAAAACCTTAAATTCGAGGTAGCCACCTTTAAATGTTAACGTTAAAAATCCAGCTTGCAGGAAACTTATTTCTTTGACAAATATCAACTTTTTCGAGGCTTACTTTTGATATTTGAAAACTTTCGTGATATTTGAACCACCCTAGTGCACGTGTTCATATTCGTATGGGTGCGGGTGTGTGCATGAGTGCGTGAGAATGTGCCTGGTGTAGGTGTCTCAATAAGCACACTATAAAAAAAAGAATTCTTCATGAATTCTCGAATGTCCGGATATATGAATACTTGCAGTAATCAAAGAGGTATTAATAAAGTTTTCTTAATTGTAACATTAAATTCATGAAGGATCTTTATATGTTTTAATAAAAAGAATTTCATAAGTATTCTTTAAATAGTCATAGAGAGTTAAAAGAATTATCCTTTAAATAATTTTTGTTTAATTTTAATAAACATGATGAATTTATGAATGTCATCTCTAAAGAATACTTATAGTATTGATCAAGTAATAATAAAGTATTCTTTATACATACTTTATAAAAATTAAAAAAATATTGTTTACCTTAATGGTAATAAAGAAGTCATGTAAATATTTATTTGTTCAATTTGATTACTTACTTAAATATATTTGTGTGGCACAGTTGAATACAGTACGGAATATAATTATATTTATATAGGCACAATTAGGACTAATATTAGGCTTACATACAATATTTTCACTTGAACGTATAACAAACAAAATTGCTCAGCGGTGAAGTGAAAGACTGATAATCTGGAGGTCGAGAGTACGACTCCTAAAATAATTCTTTTTTTTAAAATAATATTTACGTGTATAAGTTCAGTGTTCAAGAGTGCTTTATGTGCCTAAATGAGTAAGCTGACCTGTTTCAAAATATATACTGAACTAAGACAAAACGTACCGTTCTATCCAGAACATTGATTAAGAAAAATAATTTTTTAAGAACGCTTTAAAAATTAAATAAACTAGATATTTATGACTTTTAAACGTAATTTCAAAGAATTCTTTTCAAACGCTTTTCTGAAAAAAGAGTTCATAAAGAATTCTTTAAGTATCAACAAAAAATTATTTTTACTTATTGGGGTAGGTGCGTGTGCGTGTGCGTGCGTGTGCATGCGTATGGATATAATGTGCGTGCGAGTGCTCATGTCAGTGTCTTAACGTGTGCTTGTAAAAATGGAAAGAAACGTTTGTTTGCTTAATTTTGATACCTTGGCTATGTAAAAAATATCATATTTTTGTAAAATATATATAATTCTAATTTAATTTATATATAATATAAATAGATTATATTAAATATTGAAGACAAATACTATATTTAATATCTTTTATAAATTATTTAATCAGTGGTTGACAAACAACTCTCTAAAGCTATTTTAATTCATTAATTTTTAAGAAAGAAATTTTTATAAAAATATTGATTGTTTTTTAAGTAACTAAAACAATATTAAAATAATCCAGTTGAAAATTCGAAGATCTATTTTTCTCCACCAGGAAGCAATAATGGTTTATAAATGTATAGATATTTACAATAATAGTATTTTAAATATGTATATATTTAAATAAAATTTGGAATTAGCTTATAAATATTACCAAATCATGCTCTCTTTTTGTATGCACTTTAAATAATTGTGAGATTACTATTTAGCGCAATGAAATTTGAACTTGAAAAATGTAAGTCCTCATGATCTGAACAAAGAACTTAGTCGGGAGATAGTAGAAAGCTTTCTTTTCGGAAACTTTCGGAAGGAATAGTGCCACTTTACTCAAGTTTAGTTTTAGTTACTCAAGTTTACTCAACAGAAAATGACATTTCCGTGTATAACAGAAGAAAGAAAACACTTACCCGAGATCGATGATATTATTTCTAATGTACCAAGAAACCCGAAAAATCGTTAAAAAACAACAACAAATCCGAAAAACTAAAAAAATTATTATTTTGCCCCTTTGTTTAAAAACAACAAAATGAGCCCTGAAGCAGTCCACGGTAACATTTAATGTTACCGTGGATTACTCGAGATATGGATGCATACATACATACGCACGAACGCATGCACGCTCGCACGCCACACGCACACACACACACACACATAGACACACACCCACTCACATACACGCACACACACATCCATACGGACATTTTCTAAAAATTGTGTATTTTGATTCCTTATATCTCAAAACATGTTCTAACATGTTTTTAGCAAAACTTTCTTTTACTATCACAAAGCTTCCTCTTTGAGGAAGCAATACTTGTGTATAATTAAATGATTTGTATTTCAACGAGTACTGTATATAAAGTGCTTATATACGCATATAATCATATTTGAGACTCATAGGACCTTGTAAGTATTTGAAGAATCAAAGTCGTTAAGTCGGACCCCGTCCATATACCGCATGACTAATAGAGGAGAATGGAGAAAATAATGACAAACGGTACAAAATGCTTCTTTGATCCCTTACGGAAAGCTACGCAAATAAAGAATGACCTTTATCTATCCTATAAAAAGACAAGAAAATAATTAAGTTTTATAAGCATGCTTATCGTTGATGCTCAAACAGTATTTATCAGGTATGTCTTAATTTAGTATTTATACGTTTCGCAAACTTATATAGTATGTATGAATTGTGAATGTTGTTTGCGGTTGTAAAATATGTTGCAAATAATTGTATTTTTTGTAAAGGAAGACAAACGTTGTAATTTGTAATGATAATTTTTACTTTATTGCTAAGAAGTAGTAATACTTTGATCATTGTAAAATAAGAATTAGGAACATTCACGATTTATTTCTTTAATTACGAGGAAACTAAATTGAACTTTTACCACAAAGTTAGACTGAATATCAAAAACAATAGTCATACCAAAGTTATAGTAAGTTAAGGGGAAGCCGGAGCGAACTTTACCATTGTGACCATCACCTCGCGTTGTAGTTTTCGTTATACGTTTAAAATTTACGTGTTAACACTAAAGTCGAAGATGGTAATGATTTATTATCCCGTAAAGAATTGCGGACGACAGCTTAAAAAGTTTTTAATCATGAAATATTATTATAATTGACCAATGAAAAACGGTAAAAATGACGGGCATCTTACCGTTTTCTAGCCCTCACCTCGTGTCGTATTTTTCGGTATTCTATGAAATTTTGCCTAAATATATAGATTTTAATTTTTATTAACATTTATTATTATGGCAAGAAGAGGGAGGTTTGGAGATTAGGTTGACTTTCTACCAATCAGCGTTGGCTACGATCTCCCCTTAATGTACGATTATGGTAAAATGAAAAACATTTTTACCTTATCCAATAGAGCTAAATTTTGTACTCTTAAAATATGCTATTAGAAGGTTCTATAACAATTTTTACCTGAAGATATCGATTATTTTCAAAATTTTTGAGAAAAATCAATTTTGATAAATGATAATGACTGGTTTTCAATATGTCATTCGGCAAGGGCTTTTGAGATAAAGATCTAAAGAAATTGAGTTTTCCTTATTAGTCCCTCAAAAGAAATTGATGATGAGATTTTATAAATTGTTTTCTACATCCTTAAAACAGTGCAGTTTTAATTTAACTTACGAAAATGCTTAAGAAATTGCGTTTATTCATAATAGGGCTGCACGAGACAAAGACAAGACATTTTTTAAAATATCATCTTGGTCTCGAAAAAGTCTCGACACATAAGGTCTTGGTCTTGAGGAGCCTTGTCTCGTCTTGGTCTTATCTTGTCTTGAAGTCTTGTTTTTTTTATTAACTTTTACTTAAGTTTTTAATATAAAAACCATAATGTTAGGAATGTCACTAATATCACATTTGTAGAAGTGTGATATGTTTTTGGTTTCTTCTTTAATATATTACATTTAGTGTCTCATACACTAACCTAACCCCAATTTTTGCGTTCCAAAGTTTTCTCGAAAAGGAAATAATGTTAGGTACTTTTTTGGGTCTCAAATATTCCTTATTTTAAGACGAATTGGGGACAACTCTTAGTTTTTCAATTAACAGACTACTATTTGAATAAATAGAAAAATGTGATTAGTATAGTATAGTATATTTTAACCCCTTTAGTAAAATCTCAAAGCATTAACATAACATTTTTTTTGTGTATTTGTATGACGTATTTTAATTATCCTTCAGATAAGAATTTTTATTAATTTCTTAGTAAACGAATTAAGATGCGATTTACAAATACTTACTTTGAAGATAAAGATTTTTCTTTGCCAGAGAAAGTCTCACAAATACACGAAATTTTTTTTATGTTAATGCTTTGAGATTTTAACATTTAAGAGGTATTTTATTAAAAGTATATAAGACGCTTTAAATACGTTTATTGAAAATTGTTAATCGACGTTTTATAAAAAAAAGGGGGAAATATATAAGCCGTTTTGAACAAAGAGTGTGTGAGACACTCTAAATATGACCATTCAAAATTGTTAATCGGCGATATACTTAAAAAAAGGAGGAAAAAATATATAAATTTTTTTGGTTGAAGAGTGTACGAAACACTCTAAATGTAATATATTAAAGGGAAAACAAAAAATATATAGCTCGTCGACGAACGTGCTGATAGAGACATTCCTAACATTTTGTATAGGTACGCGTTCAAGCCATTTGTTCTGAATATTCTTTGAATATTCATTCACACAAAAATCATAAACTACTGAATTTTAAATTTAAATTAGAGATTAATTTTTCAGTACTTAATTGCAATAAACTTGCCCATCAATGTAATCAAACTGGCTGAAAGTTTCTATGGTCATATTACCTATTCAGTGAAGAGATTGGAAACCCTTTGTTGCAGATTCTTGGAAATATAAAGGGTTTGATGCAAATTAAGGTTTCAACTCTTTGGTATCTATATTCGCTTTACTTATGAATATAATATTTACAATATATATTACAATTAGATGCTTAATGGAATCAAATTTGTTATACGTGATTATTCATATATGATCACATACGGCTCTGGTTTGCAGTCTTTTGTTTGAGTTCCCTAGACTGTATTGTAAAAAGAACAAAAACAACTAAATTTTGAATAAATATATATCTTAAAATCTATATGGTAGTACGTATAACGATCTGAACTTGTGCAGAGATGATCTTCGAGATAAATATTGCACAAAATTTTGGAAGATATAATAAACTTTAGATTTTAGGGGATAACTACCTTGAATTTAAATTTCTTAAGGTATTGAGGTTATCAGGATATATCAGGAATATATTAATAGCACTTTCAGCAAAAGTTTATATAATTTAAAATTTAATGTTGTAGACTTTAGTATGATTTACAGAAGAAATAGTGATAATCCAGACTAATATGAATTTGAACATTAATAATTTTATTATGGCTTATAAAATAGACAAAGGTTGATATAAAAATCAAGCCCTTTGAAGACGTGGCAACACAAGACGAGACATATCTTCTTCAAGACCAAGACAGAAACAACGCTCCAGAGGGATATTTTCTAAAAATGAAAATTAATTGAAGAAAGTTGTTCCTGGTATTTATCGATAACGGGGGGTTTAACATCTCCTTAAACTTACGCATATACACTCACTATTATTAATTATAAAAGAAATGTCATGTTACAGCTGTATAATGGATTATTGTTTATTATATTCATTTTATAGTTATATATAATCATATATAATTATGCATTATTATATAGAGACAAAAGTTATATATAATTATATATAATTATATACGACTCATTTTTAGCCGGGTTTTGATTAATACAACAACGTTCCAGAAATTATCGGTAACGGGTCGGTTCAACATTATCTTAAGTGTGATCTTCATGTGCCTTAGTATGTATATATTCATATGTATGTATGAGAGTGTGTTTATGCGTATGAGTATGACTTTTAACGTATTTTTTTCGTATACATGTATGTGCGCACATATACATGAAGTGTGTGCAACTGTTTTGATACGTATCCGAGTATTTCGATGTTTAATTGTGGTTGTGTGGGCTGTCTGTATGTGTTTTGATATTTCTGTGTTTTAATGTGCGCGTACGTGTCGTGTGGATGAGTATGTACATGTTTTTCGATGAGTGTAAGAATGTATGTAGATGAGTATAGATATATATTTTTAAGTATGGCTGTGTATTTTCTGATGTGTGTGTGTGTATATGCGTGTGTGTATATGTATATGTGTATGTGATCAAACGCTTGTTATGGAGCACTATTAGATGTAATTATATATAGGTATATATAACCATATATGACTATATATAAACGTATGCTATGATGTACTATCATATATCGTTATATATTGTCATTAATAATCATGTATTCTCAAATATAGTTGCGTTGCATTTGAACAGTTCGAGAATTGTATATAATAGTACATAATTTAGTACGATCGCATACAACCATTCATGACTCGCTCTGGTTATATATGATCATACATGATCATACATTTTTAAGTGCAATTAAATAGAGACAAAAGTTATACGAAATTATATACAATTATATATGATTATATATGACTATACATGATTATATATAATTATGTATAATTAGATATACCGTTATGTATAATCTATATTATATTAATATTCCAAATAATCATGAAATTCAGTTTTTCATAATTTTTTTAGCGCTTCCGTAATTTTGAATCGTTTTTGTGTTGCAATTTATTTTCTTTCAAGGTCAATGCCAGTAACTTATGGTTCTCTTCGATTCCCATAACTTTCAAATGGATTATTTTTTGCTATGTCTTTTTTTGTATGAGATAACTGATTTGATTGATTGAAACGGATCACCATAATATACATAAAAATCCATAAATCTACAAAATTACTCTCTGTGTTTTACAAGGTTTAGAATGTCATTCTTTGATTATATAAAAAAATATAAAATAATTAAAAAATTTAATTATTGTTTTTTATCAAAGATTTGAAATATGGCAGATTATCAAAAGATATATATATTTTTAAATCAGTAGCTGTTTAAAATTGTTACTGTAAGAATGTTTTTTTTACGTCAGATACACTTATGATCACTGCACGGGAAGGTTGTTGGATGTGTGAAATAATAGCGATCTGTAAAAAAATATTTTCCGCTAACCTTCTATGTAAGTCAATGTATTTAAGCGGCCCAATAGTTAAGATATCCGCCACGTAATCATCTAAATACGCGGGATACCAAAGTTCTGCACACAGCGAATAGAACGTGGGTTAGTTGGATATAAGGAGTTTTCGTTAGAACATTTATTTATAACAATAGTCGGTTTGGATTTTTAATTAAAATTTATAGTACGTGGGTTAGTTGGGTATAAGTATGTTCGGATTAAACATTTATTTATAATAATATTCGGTGTCCGTGGGTAATTTTACTATCATATTAAGCTTTTGCTTTTTTAATAAAAATATATAGAACGTGGGTTGGGTTAGTTGGGTAAGAGTTTGGATAAGAGTTTTCGATCTAAATTTATTTATTAACATTCATTTCTAAGAGTAGTCGGGGTTTATGGGGTATGGAAGTGTAATGTGGAGCATTTTGTTTGTGGATTCGGCGGTAGAAATTTCGAACGTGAGTTCTTTTTTCTTGTCCTTTAAAGGTCGACTGATGGTGGGCCCCTTGGAAAACCAAATTACCGGGCCGCTTTAGGAGCCTCTAGCACGCCCCTGTAATATTATATTTTTATTATGCTTTCTATGTTGCCTGATTATTTCGCATATATGGAAATTTATGAAAATGGGAAAGATGCAACGTGAATTAAAGACATAATATAAACTTTAATAGTATATTACTCTTTAAGAGAGTAAAATAGGCTATTGACGCCCGCGAGTGAGTTGCTGCACGAGTTAAGTGAGCAAAATTTTCGAAATTTTTGAAAATTTTAAATATTTAAACTTTTACAATTATCAAAAATTTTCAAATACTTTAGAATTTTTAATAGCACATTATTCTCGCAAATTTTCTTTACTCCCGCATCGGCGGGAATAAAATCGATTACTCCCGCATTTGCGGGAATAAAATTCATTACTCCTGCATTTGCGGGAATAATAGCATATTGTGCAACTAGGGGGGTAAGAGGGCTATTTCTAGTGAGGGTGAGAACTCGTCTACGTCTCGTGTTAAAATCATCACCCGAGTTAGAAATTGCCTTCCCCTTGTTACACACCGTACTTTTTTTCACAAGGGCATGTAAGGCCATTTTTAAGCATATAGGGCGAATGGGTAGTTGCATATTTTGAGTCGTGCGCCATTTACTTACAGAATTAAATTACAATTTCATCTTCATAATAACAATTTTTCAAAATATTCAAAATTTTCCAAAGTTTTCAATGTGTGTGTGTGAGTATGTGTGTGTGGGTTTGTGTGTTTGCGTCCGTGTGTGTGCGTGCTAGTGTGACGCCAGGGTCCTACTTATTTTAACTGTTTCGATGGCAAATCTTAGAACTAATCACTTGTTAAAATATATTAGCTTAATGGTAGAATATTGAAAAATATTTTTTTTTAAATCACCAGATGTTTAAAACATTGGTAAATTTTTGTAGACATAAGATACACTTATGTTGTGTTTAATTCTCGAGTTCAGGATCGGAAACGTCACATAATATCACTTCTATAATCTGCGACATGTATGCTCGTCTCTACTATTACTCCTGACTAGCGCCGCCTGCGGTAATTTGCGGCCCGAGCGAAGCGAGGGCAGCAACATGCAGGCAGCGCTAGACGAGAGTAAAAGGAGAAAGACGCGCATGCGCGTGGTAGTTTCTAGGCGTGAAATAATGTGGCGTTTTATTCCCTGGAAACGAGAAACAAACACAATACTTTACGCCAGAGTAAGAGAAAAAAATATTTTTACTATTCAGATACCCAATGTATTTTAGCCAGGCTGATCTCAAATTCGCGATGGCGCTAGTAATGTGCACGTAGTGAATTAAGCTAATTCTTGTTACGTTATGTCAAAATATCAAAAAATTTTACATTTTAATAGACTAATAAGGATTCTTGATATTTTCATAGGGATAAAATAATATAAATTAATTTTGGATAATTTTATTAAAAAATATAAAAGTTCCTGGCCGCATTAAACATGGATATATTAAGGGGGTCACCTCGTTTAATTGGTTCAAAAAATCACTTTTTTACATTTAAATCAATGCGTATGTATGTGGAGAATATGTTCCCAAAGTTTTAGATCGATATTCTATCTCTAAACGGAGCTACGGATGAGTTTGTAGCCGCGCACCGAGCAGGTAAGTAACAGTGACGGTGATACTCTAATAGGTAATAGGTAAAAAGTTTTGAGAAGTTTCAATAAATACTTATCCTAAAAAAATTCATTCAAAATTAGCTTTTTCTCAGCCGTTTACACGAGGTGACCCCATTAAACAGGGTTGGGTTAAAACGCCAACGTTCCAGAACTCGATAAGAGAGGAGGTCATTGACATCACCCTCGCATCGAAGGTGTTCTGGACAACGATAAAGGAGTATCGGATGAAGTCTCGATGTCGAAAGAAACTCAAAGCTAAGGTTGACAGATTCCCTGCAACATATAGTCCAGAGGAGGATATCAATCATTGTTACGAAGTTCTACTAGATAAAATAATAGGTTCGTATGAGAATAATTGCGAACTAAAGAAAAAGACGATATCTAAGGGAGCCTCTGGTGGAATAACTCCCTCGAGGATCGACGAAGGAAGTCAAGAAAACTGTGCAATAAATCAATGTGCCTCAAAAGTGCACAGAATATGCTATTTGTACAGGACAGCACAATGGTAATATAAAAAAGAGATTGAGCTTACCAAGGTACAGGAGTAAAGAGAACACTGCAGCCGCCAGAAGGATCTATCTGATACGGCTAGGCTGTGCAGAGTACTACAAAACCCAAAAGAACCGGTAGCGGACTTGGTCAAATTAGAAACAGGAGCATGGACAGACTTTCTGGACTGCCGAGAATGGAAGGAAGAAGTGAGCATGCGTCTTCGAGCTCGGGGTAAGGATTGGAGACTAGCAAAGCATATGATGGTTTTAATCCCCAAACCAGGGAGGACGCAACTCTCAGAGCCTAAGGACTACAGACCTATTAACCTTACTTCGTTTGTACTCAAAACAATGGAAAGGCTGGTAGACAGGTACATCAAAGAAGAATCATTAGTGGTAGCACCGCTGCATAGCAGGCAACAAAATCGGTAAACACGGCGCTAGCAGATGCAGTAAGCTACATACAGAAAGGGATGGAAATAAAGGCATGGTGTTGATGACTTTTCTGGATATAGATGGGGCGTTTCGGGATTTGGCGCATGCTGAGCTGTAGGAGGATTGAGGCACACTGGTATCATACAAAGAAAGGTAACGTAGGCAAGGGGTGCCTACAAGGAGGCGTCAAATCTCTCACGATGCGATGCCTTACAGTGGATGGACTGATTCAGATATTGAATTAAACAGGTGTCTATGCACAGTAGGATGGTTCAAAATTCCCAAAAGTTTTCAAATATCAAAAGTAAGCCTCTAAAAAGTTGGTATTTGTCAAAAAAATAAGTTTCCTGTAAGCTGGATGCTTAACGTTCACATTTAAAAGTGGTTACCTCGAATTAAAGTAAACAAGGTAACAAAGGCTTGGTTTAAGGAAGAGCTGAGCAAAAAGTGGAGGAGCAACAGGACTGAGGCAAGCAAAGGGAACTCTGTGGGATAAATCACCCGAGGCTTGGATCAGGGCCATAAAGAACCTAAACAGATCCAAGCTCAGGATGATTGTGGGCTGGCTGATAGGACAATGAAACGTAGGGTGCCATCTTTGCAAGATGGGGATACTGAAGGAAGGTAAGTGCAGATGGTGTGGCTCAAGAGGGGAGACCACCTAACACTTAATGTGCCAGTGGCTTTGCTTTCGTGGGCACAAGATGCAGAGTGTGGGGTGCATCTTTCATAGAGCCAAGCGATAAATAGAAGGCTATAATAGGAGATAAAGTAAAGAACGGTCTCTCGTCTTGCGGTCTTAGAAAAGATAGGAAGCACAACACAATGAGCTTTGCCTGAGTGCTAGACCGGCATATCCTCGAGCTGGGGCCGCCATAGTCACCTCCGCATACACATACTATACTATACTATTTGTTACTATTCTATTTTATGTAGTCTGTTTATCAATTTAGATAAATGAAAATTATTATTATACCGCACCGTTAAAATGATTATATACAATATATGTCTAATGAGAACAGTAATTCATTAATTAATTAATAATAATAATTTTTGAATTATACTCAATTATACTCAATTATACTCAAAGCTTGTGTAAAGTTTGAGATAGGTATATACCCGATTATTTGGAAAAAAATGTTTTCTTTTATTATTTTAAACAGTTCTACATGATAGTAAGTATCTATAGCAAATACCGTCAACCGGGATAATGCGGGACCAAAATGAAGAAACTTTTTACTTCTAACAGATAAACAAATGAATGGGTATTTTTTATATTTTTTTAACAGTCAGACGATATTCTACATCATATTTTTAAACTTTTCTGAACGTTTAAAATACAACTTTTTTTTGCTACATGTTCTATAGTTTAAATAGTATACTCATATTACACCTAGTTTGCTGTAATTCGGGACCCTTTACCAAGTTATTTTAAATTCTCTCTACTGAGTATCAGAGAACTTTATTTTTATTTTCTGTAATCTCAAAAATAAAAAGTATTATATTTTTATATTCTTATAACATTATTTTGGTAAAAAAAAATTGTTTAAAATTTAACATAATGTGAGAATTTATTTAAAATCTTTATTTTTCCACTAAATACAAGAAGCAGAAATATTTTTTTATACATTAAAAGACATTTTTAATAACTCGCAATATACTATAACATATGTACTTAATAACTATAAAAAAGACATGAAAGAATAATGTAAAGTTGCATACGCCGATATGTTAAAATAACCGGCGAATTTCACGGTCTGTACCATTTCTAGAAATATTGTACTCTATTTAATATATCTCTCGAATGTTACGGTAAATGCAAAATATTTTTCGGTGAACATATTCTAAAATAATTTATTTATCTTTACTTATTTTCTTGGATTTAATATACACATTTTGATTTAAAAGTATACCAAAGGGTCATAGAGTATTAATAAATACGAGTGTCGTTAAAATATGCAATTTCAACATTCCTAAAACAGTATCTCTGAATTCTTTAAATAGGTTTGGTAAAGGGGATTTACGCAAGGAACTTTTTCAAAAACCCTTATTTTTATCTTAAAATATGCATTTTCTACTATAACTAGGGCTGTCGGCGATAAAATAAGTTCAAAATGGGTCTATAACTTTTCCTAAGGGATCGTCCATATATTACGCAACGGCTTCAGGGAGGAGGGAGGAGGCAGAGAGTAGTGACAAGTTTGTTACACGAGGGGAAGTAGGGGTGCAGAGCAGTGTACAGTGATCGATGTTATGTGATATTTCATTTAATTACTAATTAAATTTAAAATCACAAAGCAGTCGATAGATTTTATTTATTAAATCAAATTTGCGCGTTCCATGTTTCTAGTCCGTGCATATGCGTCTGACAACGTTCTTGTAGCAATATATACCTACAGGTTTACTTACGGTAAGAGTACACCCATTTTAGATGAAAAAATCGATTTTTTTATTCTTTAAATTGAAAGATTATATTGTTAGGAAACTTTTTCTATTGTCAGCTTAACAAAAAAATTTTTTTTTCTATTTTAAAATAATTTTAGTAAACGTTAGTAAAATATCTGGATTTACGTGTATTTTCATTTTTTTTTATTTATCTGTCCGTGAGAAGTTTAAGAGCTAATGAAGTTAATGAGTTAAAATGTGATTTAAATGCATAATTCTTATTTTTTAAGGGGGTAGTTACCTAAAACAACCAAAAAATCGAATTTGCTTATATAGCATATTTTCAATCATTGTATCATAATGAAACGAAAAATGGGGTCTAGTTAACATGATTTTCATTTTATAATTTTGAAATAAGCGCGCGCAATAATTTATCAATCAATCTACTGTTACGAATTGTACCCATTTTATGGGCGAACCATGGCGGCTACAGACAGCTGATTCGGATAAAGTATATGGCTGATTTACGTGTAGAATTGCGTTTATAGTGTCATTTTTCTGTGATATTATGTTAATAAACAGGTAAAACTTGCGTAAGGAAACCTAGAGATAAAACATCAGAAAACAAGATAAGTACATTATATCCCTGGTAGAAAATTAACGAGTCGAATTACTTAAGATATCAACTATTAGCTAATCTCGTTAGCTAATCTTAACTAATATTAAGGATAAAATCAAGCTTATGATTCACTAAGAGATCTAAATTATACAGATAAAAAAATTGCAGTATATAATTAAACATATTTTTTATTTATCACGTACATTAAATCAAAAGCGCATGCTCCAATTTAATTCTCAGCAAAATACAGCAGACCGTTACACCGCGTCGCATTTTAAAATCGGAGTTGCGATTTATTTCGGAGTCTCATCATTGGATTACACGTGATTGTTTTTTGTGTTAAAAACCCTAATTTATTTATATTGTTAATTTTTTAAAGCAATTGAGTAATTTATTAACTATAATTGTTAGCAAACGCAATATTTTCAAAAAATATAAATCATTTAATAACCTAAAAATGATGTAACGATCAACGGACTATAACCATTAATAGTGTCATATATCTAACTAATATAGATGTTAAGAGAACAAAAAAACATGAAACTAAAAAAAATTGTCCCAAAAACCCCTCGCGCGACTTAGAATTGAACGTTTCAAAGTAAACGTTCTTCAGACGAAACGAACAAACTTATATATATTTTGTGTAGAATTGTTGTTCGCAAAAGCGCGAAAACGTTTTACTTCACCATAACCCGGGATATTTATTTACAAAGTGGGGATAGATTTGAAAGCTGAATGTACATACATTTTAATCATTTATAATTAAACACTTATTATCAAATAGTTACTCTGATAATTAAACTTAATTGATTCATTATTAAACTACTTCTGAATATATTTTTTAAATTAACGAGTTTTTAACTAGTCCGTAACGAAAAAACGTCGCCAGGTACCGGGGTTTTTAGCTAATTCCTTAAGGATATATTAACTAATCCATATAAAATTACTTAAACAATAGCTAAGAACTCCTTAACGTTTCTACCAGGGATTGTACAAAATCAATGTATTTTGAATACGTTACATTTTTTTCTATTCCAGGAAAAGAATCATTTTAAATATTTGAGCAATTAACCAATGATTTTATCCCAAAAAAGTTAAAGGAAATTTCATTCAAATATATCAAGTGAGGTGGGACAAGAAAAGGAAAATGAGTCAATCGATAGTCTACAGCCTAAAGTATAACTTTCTATAATATATGAACTCGTATTCTTAAAATAATAATGACTAAATAATATTTTTTGAGGTCATGTTAATCTTGTGGAAATGTAGATTATGATGAAGAAAATAAAAGCATACATCAATTATAGGTTATATGATCAAGTTGAGTGAGTTGTTGGTATATAAATAAATAATGATCGATGTAAACGTACACTCAACTAATAGATGGCATTTAATAACCCAGGGCTTAAAATGTTGTTTTTGGATGCCACTTTACATTGAAGCTACTTAAATTGTCTTAAATTACCATTTTCGTGTGAGTATTATATATAGCAACAAATATTAAAAATCACAAATCTCATGTTTTGAGAGGAGTTAAGGCTCTACCAGGAGATAAATTCGTCAACAATATATTCTATTTTAATGAAACTTTATTTTCAATACTCTAATTACTTACTTTTTTCTTTTACAGCCAAATATAGGCCAAGGAAGGCTATAAGTATACTACCCACTTAACAAAACTGTTGTTTTCTCAAAACTTATATTTCAGTGTTCCTACATCAACCTTTTTAATGGATCAGGTTGAAATTTTGAGGATATATTCTTGAAGTTATTTGGATAATAAGATTGAATTTTTGGAATTAAAATAAAATTATATTATTATTATAAAAATCTAATTATAAAATAAAACATGATTTTTCTAAGATTTCTTTTATAAACAATTGTTCATATTTTTTAAAAACTGGCAAAAAATGTATGAAAAATATAAAATTCAAACTTCTATTGATTAAAGCTTTATAATAACTAACAAAATTTTTGAAACCAGTTCATAAAATAGATTGACGTAGGAACTATTTGTATGGTTGATTTTAATGATATTTAATGATATTTTAAGCATAACTCCAATAATAATACATTAAATTACTTGAAATTTGGTAAGAAACTATGTTTTTAGATAACAATTATGGGACAAAAATTTAAAAAAAAAATCTTCTGGAGGAAGAAAGTTAAGTTAAGTTAAGAAAAATAAGTGTACTCTTACCTTAAGCACCCATATAATTATTTTTTTAACTCTAGCTCTAAGTCATTTACTTAGAATCTCCGCGGTAATAATAACTTGTGAGTGAGAGATTTCGTGCGTGAATTTCGAACTGAGCGGTCGACTTTTCCTCTCTCTCTCTTCGTGTTCATTTTCTATCCATTTCTAATCACTTATTGCTTGTTTTGTCCCTACGCGGACATGCGCGAGGGCCCCTCAGAGGCGCCAAATCCAGGTATACGGTGTTAACAAGGAGTATTAACAAAAGTAACGTTTGGAGTAATTTGTTTATTATTAACAAACACTTGTTAAATGTTTCTTTGACTTTGTTAATAGTTTTTTTTTATTAATTTTGTTAACACTTTCACTGTGGCTGGAAAAATTGACTTTTTTCAAGAGCTTTTCACATTAATAATCTAAAGTTTATAAATTTGTGAAAAGCTCTAAAATTACATTTATCTTTTCCATTTATATCATAGTTAAAGAATGATTGAAAAACAATTTAAAGATATCATTCTTTTAAGGTAATTGACTTTCAAAAATATTTTTGAAAATTGTATGAGTCATCGATGACTGGTGCTGCAGCGAAAGTGTTAAAAAAAATTTGTTTTCAAATTCTTTTTTGCTCTATTTGAGGCTAAATAACATTTTAGAAAAATCCGTTTGAAAAAAGTGTGGTATCTTAACTAGATGTTAAGTAAATACATGAAGTATATTTTGCGTCACAAAACCTAGAAGTCACGAAATCAATGTTTTTATTTTTTGCTGTTTAACATGGGCTCTTATAGAAAATTGCAAATTCGTCGTACTTATTTACATATTACAAAGCATTGTGTCGCTAAGTTATTGTTCTAAACTTTGGTAGTATAAGATAAATGTTTTATGAAGAATTATTGCCCTTAGAAAATATTATTGGGTACTTCTAGTTTATAAAAAAACTTCATTGAAAACAAAAAACGTAGATTAAACCTAGAAAAATGAGTCAAATCAGCATCTTAATGGAACTGTTGATTTATAATTAGGTTGAAAAGAATTGTTTAATTTAAATGTATAACTGTTATTTGGTATAATTATATCTACGCAACCTTTGTTATCAAGTATACCTCATGAATGAAAAATAAATAATAAGTGCAATAATTTTGACTCGCGTAGTTGGTATAAAACTCCCTTAATGATAATAAAAATAAAGAATACGTTATTTGCAACATTGACTGAAAAATCTTATTCATTCTTTGATATTTCTTTGTTTTTATTTGCAAGAAGAAAATTACGTAGCATTAGGGGAAAGGAGGAAGGATCATGTAGACTGTTACGGTTTTGTTACAGGGGGTAGGGGTTGAAAGTTATCAAAATCTGCGTTAGGTAATATATGGACGATCCTTGATCATGTGAAAAATGATACAAAACTTTTATTTTGAAATTAAAAAGTGAATGCTTTTTTATTAAAGTTATACTATTCGTATTTGGTTAACATAAATTGACCAGTCAAGCAACATTCTTCAAAGTACATATTTAACAAGTATCATCATAGAGCAGTAAAATTTGCATACCAAATATAATCTGTTGGAAAGTTGTAAAAATTGTTATTAGCAAGCAGCCTTCGTTGAAGTATTTAAAACGATTTAAACAGTACTATTACAGAGCAGTAAAACTCGCATACCAAATATAGTCTGTTCGAAGTTTGAAAAATAATTATTAAGGGGTCAAGCCTGAGTTAAATTTTGTGAAAAATCATTATCCATTTTAAAGACGGAAACAATATTTTGACGCAATCTAAGTTGATGCAAGTTTTTATATCTTATGCGGTCTTTATGGTACACTAAGAATTCGCTAATCTTCATTATTGAATACCATTTTAACCACTAACCACGGGTTTTCGAATTAGATGGTACATATTTCATGGCCAACGACGCTTTAAATTATTCTTCAGAAGTGTACTCACCATAGTGTGAGAAATCTATTAAATTCTATTAATTTATTTTTTCAAATATGAGAAGATCCTATTTGCGAATAGGATATATATGCAATTTTTGCATTGGTGAATAGGATTTAATAGATTTGTCACACTAGCATGGACTTAAAGAGCTATTTGAAGCTGCTTAAGTCCGCGGTAGCGCTACGTGGCAAGTATTAGTACTAGGTACGATACGAAGCTTTCGGGAACGCACCGTGGACCTTATACATTGATTCGTGGTCCATAACCTCCTCAAAATTGCGAGTACATTAATTATTAATGCTATTTTGTACATTATTTACTACATCTTCGTAAATGTAAGAATGTTTCAAAGTCTGTCAGATATCATAACTCGATTTTCTAATAAAGTTATACGCGTTCAAGTTAAACAAATTACATTAGATAACATATAAAATTAAATCTTTAAACATGTTTTTCTCGAAACAAATATTACTAACTTTAAAAAGTTGTATGCACATGAGATTTTAACGAATCCTTTTGAAACTTTCATGAAATATTGGTTACTATGTTGTGTATAAAAGTTATTACTTTTAAAGTAAGTATACTCGTATGGTTTATAGTATATATGCAAGTTATTATAAATAAATGTAATTTTTCTTGTATTTTTAATACTTCTTAATACGTATCCAGCTAGATTTTGTTTGGGTGTTTTAAGGATCAATTATTTTTGTTTCTTTGCCGAAAATTCCCGAAAGTTACCTCTGTTTTGGTCGTTTATACGCGATTCCTTCCGCAAGTAGTTATTCCAGGAGGCCACATAAGCTTAAGAAGGACCTTCATATCGTCAATTGTCCATTTATTTTTTTATTCAGAAAATCAATATTCTCAAAGACTGAAGTAAACGTATAATTGATGGTCGGCAAGGAAGGTGTTCGTAATTTTATATCGAGTAGGAGAATTTTTCATGCGTTGTGATAAAAAGCGTCAAATGCCCATGCTTTTAGCACATCACGAGTTCAGTGACCTCGAGATCTCTCTGCATTAGAATAGAAGAAAAATAAAAAAAAAGATCGAGCGGGGGCTCGGCCTACGAGCGACGCGTCGACGTCATAGACTCACATGTTGGCGATGCCAGCTTTCCTTACAGCCGAGCTAACCGCTTTCACGGCCGTCTGAATGCTATTGAGCAGTTGCGTCAGATCACCAGTGGCGCTCGGCACTTTTCGCTGCTCCGCCAGCACGAAACGCGTAAGCGTCATGCAGTTCGAGTCGAATGTTTGGCCTTTCGTCGTCATGATTAAGACAGTTTTAGACCTGTAAATAAAAGTATCACAGTCGTAATGTAATTTGGAAAACAAATTTAGCAATTGATTTGACGGTTTAATATCAGAAGATACTACTGTCAGTACCATGATAACGTGGACGCTGATATTATATTGAGAGAACGAATAAACAACAACAGTTTTATAGACAGAAAAGCATATTTCGTTTTATAATTATGTAATCAATAAAATTCGAATACTACTTGTTATTTTCCCACTACTAAATTTATTTCATATTTATTATTTTATTTGAGTTGATTGGAAAAATATTATATTATATATCTCAACTTATAATATAAACAAATGTATATTATTACATGCTGAGATACTATTCTTAGATTTATAGTATAAGTTATGTAAATAATTTAATTTATTTCCGAAAGCATATTTTCTTGTTTGATATAATTATGGCTGAAAAAAGTTACTAATTAAACATAAGTTTGCATACATAACTTTTATCGATAAATATTATGGATGTTTGTAATTGAAAACGCGTGCACAAATTTAATATTTGTATTACTACTCCGATATAGTATTAATATATTATAATATGCGTACAAACATGCGTATGGTATTAAAATTGTAGGTTATAAAATGATATTCACCAGATCCCGGTGATCGATATGTTTAAAAATATTTTTTTGATCCATTTTGTGGTGTTATAATTAATCTTAAATTTGTATGTTGCAGAAATTAGAATAATTACATATTTGTAACCGAATTGTCCTACGTATTTTTATATATAGTTTTAGACATATTTTACTTATTGATATCGACAACATTTAATCTGTCAAATTAAAAAGAAAATCCACTCCTACATAAAAAAGATGTTATGTTGGTACTTACAAAAACGTACAGCACAGCTTCGACGAAATTCGCCGGGAGTTGCTCCAGCCGCTCTTGCCGACACGAATGAACTGAGTCGAGCGATCTCGTTTGTATTATGTTGTGAAGATGTTGCCGGTGGATCGAACTATATGTAAAAGTACCGTCACTTTTAGTCGACTAAGCGGCCGTTTGGTTGCCGGCTCCCGGTGTCTTATCTCACCAACGTGTGTATAATCGGCGCCGGCAGTCCAGCGAGAAAGAGAGTTCCACTTGCGTATACCGAATGTTAATTGACGAGAACTTTGAAGCTTTCATAATCAATGCAAGGCAATTATGAAAGAGCTAAAAACGGCTTAAGCGATAATGTGTGCACTGTATTATTGTGCGAAACATCGTATGTTTTACAATTCTAAAACGGGAACGGTTATTTATTACAATATATTTTATTATGCTAGGTGCATATTATATGCTTCATAACTAATAGAATTGTTCTATTCGACAAAACCGATACTAATTCGCCCGTGGAAATTATAAAATGTAATAAAACATAATGAAACAAAGTAAAAAAGTGGAAGAAATCGTAAAAAATCGTATAACAGTGTAATAAAACGTAACAAAACGTACAAAAGTGTTGGAACTCGGACATTTTATATCATATTCTCATATATTTTCTTACGTTTTTTTACGTTTTCTTACGTTGTCTTACGTTTTCTTACGTTTACTTACGTTTTCTTACGTTTTCTTACGTTTTCTTACGTTTTCTTACGTTTCCTTACGTTTCCTTACGTTTTATTCCGTTCTCTTACGTTCTATTACGTTCTATTACTCTACATTACATTTTCACACTAAAAATTCCGCTGACTAAAGAGACTTCCATAAAGTAAAAAAAAAAATATTTTATGAGTTGAATGCTTCTTAAGTAACTTAAAGTTTCTATTTTGTACACGTGAATTGGTTTGTATTTGCCTCGCCATCTATCGGTGAAAAATTCAAGCTATATTTTTTTCACGAAATTAGAAAAATTAATACAACGCAAGGAAACATAATAAAACATAAAAATATGTATAAAAGAGTTAGAAAATGTAAAAATGTCCATAATCCAACAGTTTGTTACGATTTGTTACGTTTGTTTACGTTTGCTAACATTTTCTTACGTTTCCTTACGTTTTATTACCTTTTTCATTTTCACTAGGGAACTGTACCGATAGTAACTGTACCTAATATGGCTTACTGTGGCTCACCTACCTATTATGCGATTTAGCCGACAAATAGCTGATGCATTATGTATATTATGTCAGTAGCAGGTATTTCTTCGAAAATTTTCTTACAGAAGCTGAGGGAACCGACCCTCCGTATTTTATCTTGCAACCGCTTTTTGAGTGAATTTGTCACCATAATTTTGAACAAATAATGATATTTAATGCGATATTAAATAAAAAAGTTGGTTCAAGTCGACACTCCTGTTGGACGTTACTATTTGTCGTCAGCTTTCCAGTAGCAAAGTTTATTTTATTATCCGCCAATTTGTCCTTTTATTATAAGCGGAAATGTCATGTGTGTATACATTCATTCTATCTAACAGACTGCGGCTCGCGTAATAGATATCAGAAATGTCTGCAGATTTTTTCCATAAGGGATACAAGATTTGTATCTAATGACCAGCCCTGTTTTTTTAGATTTGTTTCCTAATAGAGGAAGCATTATGATGGTAAAAATAGTTAGGCTAATATCATTATAGAAATTTGTTTTGAGATATTAGGCATCAAAATAGTGTGTATGTGTATGTGCGTGGGGGTTCGTGTGTATCTATGTGTGCATGTGTGTGAACGTGTGGGTGTGTGTGTGGCTGGGTGTGGGTGTGTGTAAACAAGTTTAATATGCACACACATACACACATCCGTACAGACATTTTCTAAAAATAGTGTATTTTGATGCCTGATATCTCAAACATATTTCTATAATTATTTTAGCATAACTTTTTTTGTATCCCTTATGGAAAAAGACACACACACACGCTCACACACATGCACATACATATTCACAAATCTTTTCTTATTTTTTTAAATCTACGTGTTTAAATCTGTTGAAGCTAAATATGACCATATTGCCATATATATGGATTTAAAATAATAAGAATAAATTTACAAGCATTCCAATAAAAACAGTTACGAGAAAAAAATAAAAGAATTTGGCTTATTTTATCAGAAACAGATTTACATGTTAAATCCCATAAGAGCCTGAATTTGGAAGAATTTGGCTTATTTTACCAAATTCAGGCTCTTATGGGATTTAACATGTAAATCTGTTTCTGATAAAATAAGCCAAATTCTTTTATTTCTTTTCGTAACTCAGTTATAGTACCATTCTAAAATCTTTAATCTTAAAATATACATCTAAAACCATCATTGAAATTTTTCTTAACAAAATTGCTTATAGTGCTCAGCTTAAAATTTCATCTGTGTCTGGGCAGAAATTTGCACTAATCAATATCATCAAATTCATTAATGCAAAAAATACTATCATATTTTGCATCAAATTCTCTTTCCAAAACACATGGATTAAAGTAATTTATCTTTTATATTTCTAGAAATAAAAATACATTCATTTTTAGAAAAATTTAAAAAAGGAAATAATTAAGTTTTTCAGTTTGGCGTAAATCTAAACCTATAGAGGAACACAGATAAGTCGGAAATAAAGTTCAATATGTAACACAGGAATAAATTCGACTATTATTCCCTTGTTGAATAATGTACTATTAAATTCCCAACCGGGATAAAAGTAGATTTGCGGGAATCATATGCTATTTTTGTCCCGCTTTTCAGGTTAATAAAGTGGCCATTACGGTTGAGTTGGGAATAAAAGACTTTTTTGATTATTCAATGCCCATATATCTTCAAGTATGTATATTCAAGTTTTTAATTGAGACCGACAAATGTTAGGATTCTCGTTGTAAATAATTAAATTACTCAATTGAAATCTGTCCGGAGTTTTAAATGTCTTTCCTTAGCACTTCAATATTTCGAATTTATTTACTAAAAAAGAAAAAATTTCAGATTATAAGAAATGGGGGATATAAAAGAAACAACGTTTTTTTCTAATGGAAAAGATGTTTTAATTATTGAACAAAAAACATTTGTTGACGGTGAATACCGGGAGCGATTATGATTAGAGATAGGAATAATGAGACAAAAGAA
Source organism: Gastracanthus pulcherrimus (assembly GCA_949152435.1). Classification (NCBI taxonomy): domain Eukaryota; kingdom Metazoa; phylum Arthropoda; class Insecta; order Hymenoptera; family Pteromalidae; genus Gastracanthus; species Gastracanthus pulcherrimus. Next base: position 33,924,561 of record OX424576.1, on the reverse strand, counting down.
TTTTTCTTGATTATTACAAATTTTGTAAAATTTATATTTCTTTTTCTTTTTTCAAAAAAAAAACTTTAAAATAATTTTTAAATGATTGCTTCGAACAGCAAATTGTAAACGAAATTGTTTTCATTTATATGGAAATTTTGACAACGTTTCGGGTGTCTCTTACACCCTTCTTCAGGTCAAAGAATAATTAATTCTATAATAAGATTAAATCTAGGTAACTTATCTAGACTGCTCGCTGCATCCCACACAACGCGGTTGAAAATTCCATTGGACGTATTCAGCCATCGAGTGTCGGTGCACGGTCAGGTTGATTTTTTCCCACTCACAATGAGGCACTAACACTTTATAAAATAGCATGCTTTTATATTACACTTATTCATTATAAGTACTTTATCCAATAAATTCGATGAACAAGAGGCCAATGAAATTAGAAATAAAGTTATTCATTTATTATTTCATGAATGTACAAATAATAAAAAGTTCTATGAAAAAACAGATCAAATCATAGAAAAAACATAAAGATTACACACGATTATTTAAAAAAAATCAAGACATTCTTGTAACCAAAGCTGACAAAGGGAATTCTGCGGTTATAATATATAAAAACGAATATATTGATAAAATGAATACTCTTTTAGAAAACACAAATTATTACAAAAAAGTGGATACAAACCCACTGGATATGCTTAAAAAATTAACAAACAACTTTCTCAAAAAAAAAAGCTTAAAAAAGGTGATATAAATCAAGTACAATACGACAAGTTTTATAATTTAGATAACACGTGCTTACCGAGAGCCTATGGACTAATTAAAATACATAAAGAAAATTTCCCCCCCCCAGGGTAATAATATCATCGGTAAATGGTACTTTACAAATACTATCAAAAAGATTAAAAGAAATCCTAAAATGTTCAATTAAAAAACATAATTCTTTCATTAAAGATAGTTGGCATTTTAAAGAAGTTATTGACGGTTTAATAATTCCGAAAAACTACAAATTAATCTCATTAGATGCCAAATCACTTTTCACGAATATATCATTCGAGATAATCCGCGCAGTGATAATAAACAGATGGACTGACATTAAACATAATACAGCCTTAACCCAAAGTGATTTCTTACATGGGATATGTATATATAACAATATATAACAATACCTATTTTCAATTCAATAATCAATATTACAAACAAATCTTAGGAACTCCCATGGGCTCGAACGTATCTCCAACTATATCGGATATAGTATTGGATGATCTTGAAACTGCTTGTCTCAAAAAATTGAATTTTGTTCCCCCATTTTTTTTATAGATTTGTGCTGAGATAGATAATACACTCACGACATTTAATAGTTACAACTCAAATTTACAATTCACCTTAGAAACTGAAAAGAACAATCAAATCCCATTCCTAGACATGTTAATTATTAACGAAAACAATAAAATCATTACTAATTGGTACCTAAAACCTACTGCAACAAACAGGTACTTAAACTTTCAGTGACACAACCCGTTACCACAAAAAAGAGGCATCATTTACATGTTGGTAGGCAGAGGCATACTACTGTCCCATTCCAAATACCACATTCAAAATTTAAACAAAATCAAAGATATTCTTACCCAAAACGATTATCCCTTAAACCTTATTAACAAAAATATTACCAAAAGATTGAACAAAATTCAAAATGAGGATAGAAGTTTAAATAAATATCGAAGGATTATGAATAATAGACAAATGAGTAAAGAAATTAAAGTAGTCATCCCATTTTTTAAAGTTTCTCCAAGACTCTTACAAAATTATTAATCAAATTTGATGTACACACAATATTTAAATCCGATAATAAACTAAACAAGTTCATAAGACTAGGCAAAGATAAAATCGAAAATAAAAACAAAAGTAATTTAGTATATAAAATCAAATGTCTGGATTGTGATACAGTGTATATTGGTCAAACCAAAAGGATGCTTGACGTACGTGTCACAGAACATTTCAAGGATATCGACAAACGAGATCAAACCAAATTAAATGTTTTATCAAAACATAGGATACATGAAAAACATAAATTTGATTGGAACAATGTCGAAATTCTAGATTTTGAACCCAATTTACAAAAGAGATTGTTATCAGAGATGTTTCATATACATCTGAATCCTAATAGTATATTATGACACTGTTATGGGAGATGGTTTTCTACCTTGCTCGAGGGTTTTCGCACGAGCGAAGCGAGTGAGAAAATCGAGCAAGGTAGAAAAACACCTCCCACAACAGTCTCATACGATATTTTATAGCACAACAACCTCAAAATCGACAATAAAGTTGGCATTTTGAGGTTAGTGTGCTATAAAAATATTAATAAAAGGGAAGATACTAAAAAACTTCAATATAAATATAAAAATTTCATTTTGTACATTAAAAAACTTTAAAAAACATTATAATTAAAATTTTTTTTAAAAAGTAATAAATGATCAAAGAAATTTACAATTTTATTTATAATATGCATTAGTGTAAAGATGCTATAAAGTATGTAATAATACAATAAAATATATAATTTCAAATAGACATGTCTAGTAGACCTAAAGCGCTAGATTTATTAAATGTACAATTCTTTCTACCATTTTTAGTGACGATATGCAATAGTGTAAAGATTAAAAAAAGGCAATCATTCGTATTATTTCAACTACATATGGTACTGCACATGTCTAGTACGCTTCAAAGCGCTAGATCTATATAGTTTACAATTCATTTTTCCAATTTAGTTACCATATACAATATTGTAAAGATTAGAAATAGCATTAATTCGTATTATTTCAACTTCACACGTTACTGCACATGTCTAGTAGGCTTCAAAGCGCTAGATAATAATAACTACCTACAACACTAATCAGCAGCTCAACTGAATTCAGAATAGTAGTTTAAAATATTATAAATTTTTGTTACTTTATGCAATATTGTAAAGATTAAAAATTGCTATAATTCGTATTATTTTAACTGCACATGTCTAATAAACTTCAAAGCGCTAGATCTATATAGTTTACAATTCATTTTTCCATTTTAGTTACTATATACATTATTGTAAAAATTATAAATTGCATTAATTCGTATTATTTCAACTTCACACGCTACTGCACATGTCTAGTAAGCTTCAAAGCGCTGGATAATAATAACTACCTATAACACTAATCAACAGCTCAACTGAATTCAGTACAATTCATGTCTCCATTTTTTGTTACTTTATGCAATATTGTAAAGATTAAAAATTGCTATAATTCGTATTATTTTAACTGCACACGATACTACACACGTCTAACAAACTTCAAAGCGCTAGATCAATATACTTTACAATTCATTTGTCCATTCTAGTTACCATATACATTATTGTAAAGATTAGAAATAGCATTAATTTATATTATTTCAACTTCACACGTTACTGCACATGTTTAGTAGTCTTCAAAGCGCTAGATAATAATAACAACTACCTTTAACACTAACTAGCACCCTGGTAGAAATTTATCCCGTCCACTTATAGATCTATGTAGAATAATCTCGCGCTGTATAGATCTATGTAGTCAAACTAGATAGTTACTATAAAGGCGTGTAACGGTCGACCCTTCTAGTTTCCCATATTATTTGCCCCGATAATACTAGATAAGCAAAATTATGACAATAACAACCACTTAAAGGTTATGTTTTAAGAAACAGAAGCATAATCTATTATGCTTATTATGTATTATTTTGATTTAAAGGTATTTACATGTTATTGTTCACCTACTACCAATGTAAGTAAATGTAAACAACCTCTAGTAAGGTTATCAAATTTTAGATGCATCGAGTTTTTGTATCTCTCCCTTCCTAAGGAACGATTCCCAAATATATATTAAACAATCAAAATAAGAAACTAATCTGAATATCCAAATAACTATATGAAGTATTAGCAACGAATATAAACTTGTATAGAAGCGTAGTTCTATAGTTGCGCCGAGGCCTCGCTTTCTTATACACGTAAAGCCTATACTATACTATAGGTGTTACCCACAGATCGCATGGAGTAACCTATAACGTACTATACATGTTACCCACGATTTTGTTCCCAGGTGCAGCATACGCACTGTTCTTCTATACAAGTCGATATTCGTTGGTATTAGTGCATATATTTATTTTGTTAATGTAAAATTAGTTTCCTTACATTTGATTATGTTCCATCTTAAATACAGGCTTGGTTTCAAAACCTGCATGGTTTATGTAAGGAAAACTATTTTCACACACATTTATTATCAACTGATTAATTTTCTATTTTTAAAAAGAAATAATGTATTTGAGTTATTATATATATGTTCTGTTTTTGTATTTCCTATGGTGATTAATTTATATTCAAACACTTTCATTTGACATCTATGTCCAGTTAAAACATAGTAATTTGTTACTTATAAAGAAAATTATCGTCTACATGTGTTCGACTAATATGTTTGTCTTTGAAAATGTTGTCACGGATGAGCAGTTTATGTATTATAAGAACTCACATATGGATAGAAAATTATTTGTAGTTCTGAAATTAAAATTCTAGTTTTTAAATGAAGCATGTCATAAAGTACATATTTGTACATATGATATTATTATTACTTATATATTACTTTTCAAGAAACAACTACATCAATCAATAACATTATTTTGTGATCACTGTTTTTCATATGCAAGGAACATTATTTCTAAATTTTCATTTCTTAGGTTAGATATGCTTTTTGACTACTTTTATATATAAATAGTATGAATAGAACTATAGATAGATCTTATTATTATAATTGAAAACTTGCATTTTAAACTTTTTTTAACATTAATTTTTACAATAAAAGTTCTGTTCAATAAATAATATATAACCGCACAGATTTTATACGTACATATTATTATTGAGAAAACTATGTAGATCTGTGTGGATTTATCGAGTTTTGTACAGTCTAGTACTATCTAGTTTGCCTATAAAGGCCGTTATAGCGAATGTGGGCGCCACGATAAGATTTCTACCAGGGCAGCTCAACTGAATTCGGAATAGTAGTTTAAAATAATATAAAATATGTCAAATTAAATATGTAATTTTAAATACACGTGTTTAGTAGGCTTCAGAGTGCTAGATCTATATAGTGTACAATTCATGTTTCCATTTTTTCTTACTTTATGCAATATTGTAAACATTAAAAATTGCTATAATTCGTATTATTTCAACGATACAAGTTACTGCACATATCCAGTAGGCTTCAAAACGCTATATCAACAGTAACCAGCAGCTAAACTGAATTAAGGATAGTAGTTAAAATACTATAAAATAGGTTAATGTAAAACACCCTTTTTTGAAGTTTTCACATACATATAGTTTTTTTCTTTCTTCTCAATTTTCAGACACTATATGCATCAGTCCCTTTTTAAAATTTTAAAACTTTCCTTTTAAAGAATTAATTGAATTTTATTTTTAAACAATTATAAATATTAAGGCACATTATTTTAGGTGTTTAAATGAAACATAACAACAGCAATGTAAATTTATCGATGTCTTGATAGTAACCACGTGCTCCGTACACGAGGCGGACCCTGACTTTTCACTAATATAAAATCTCGGGTTTGTAATAGGACTCCAAGAGCAAAACAAAGGGGGTTTTTAAATGAACGATTTCTCGTCCCCACCTTGTACACACACACACACTCACACACACAAATTTCGTCACATCAATACGAATTTTCTTCTCACTTTCAAATCTTAGCTTCTTTCTTAACTAAGCTCTGCCATTCTGTATTTGTAACTGCACCAAGAGAGATCTCAGTGACCGTCTACAAGTTAACTATATTATATTATACTATATTCCTTAAAATCCGTATACTTAAGAGATTTTTATAACACCCTATTTTCCTAAATTAACAGTAACGACGTAATCAAATATAGAGTTAAACTAACATAATTTCTCAGCATGTAATAGCATGGTTTTAAGCAATACTGAATAAGTGTAATATAAAAGCATGCTATTTTATAAAGTGTTAGTGCATCATTGTGAGTGGGAAAAAATCAACCTGACCGTGCACCGACACTCGATGGCTGAATACGTCCAACGGAATTTTCAACCGCGTTGTGTGGGATGAAGCGAGCAGTCTAGATAAGTTACCTAGATTTAATCTTATTATAGAATTAATTATTCTTTGACCTAAAGAAGGGTGTAAGAGACACCCGAAACGTTATCAAAATTTTCATATAAATGAAAACAATTTCGTCTATAATTTGCTGTTAGAAGCAATCATTTAAAATTTATCAAAGTTAGATGTTAGAGTCATTTTTTAATTAGCGAATGTTCGTATGAACATCTTACATACATTCCAATATTTAAAATAATTGCTTGATACGAGGGTAGTTCAATAAGTCTTTAGAATAAAGTATAAAAACAATTTTTTTTGGGTAAATTTTTTTTTATTTTTCAACATAATCTCCTTGGAGCTCTATACACTTGGTCAATCGCTTTTTAAGTTTTTTTAATCCTTCAGAAAAGTGCGTTTTCGGAAGTTCCTCAAAATAAGCACTTACAGAGGCAATGACGTCTTCGTTGTCCGTAAATCTCTGTCCACCGAGCCATTTTTTCAAGTTTGGAAATAAGAAAAAGTCACAGGGGGCTAAATCTGGTGAATACGGTGGGTGTTCGATCAATTCGAATTTTAGTTCTTCAATTTTAGCCATTGAAACGAAGCATGTGTGAACTCGGGCGTTGTCGTGATGAAAGAGAATTTTTTTTCTCGCCAAATGTGGTCGTTTTTTTTAATTTCTTCTTTCAGCTGCTCTAATAATGATACATAATACTCACCAGTAATTGTTTTACCCTTTTCCAAGTAGTCAATAAGTATAATTCCACGTGCATCCCAAAAAACTGTAGCCATAACCTTACCAGCTGACTTTACGGTCTTTGCCTTCTTTGGAGCTGGTTCGCCTGTGGAAATCCACTGTTTGGATTGTTCCTTTGTCTCAGGAGTGTAGTGGTGTATCCATGTTTCATCCACAGTCACAAATCGACGAAAAAATTCCTCAGGATTCCGACTTATGCGCGCCAAAAGAGCCTCAGAGGCGACCACTCTATTGCGTTTATTCTCAGCTGAGAGCAAACGCGGCACCCATCTTGCCGATAGCTTTTTCATGCCTAATTTTTCATGTAGAATTGAAACAACTGCACCTATAGATATCCTTGTGGCCTCAGCTAACTCACGCACTTTTAATCTTCTATCCTTCAACACCATATCGTGGATTTTATTGATGATTTCGGGAGTAGTTGCTTCTACGGGCCTTCCTGAACGTGGTTCGTCACTTATTGATGTACGACCACGCTTAAATTCATTTACCCAGTTATAAACCGTTGCTAAGGCAGGGGCAGATGTGCCATGAACTGAGTCCAATTCATTTTTTATCTCATATGGAGTTAAACCCTTTAAATGAAAATGTTTAATTACCGCTCTGAACTCGTTTTTTTCCATTTTTCTTAACAAGCAATTTTTTTTTTCAATTGGTTATAAAAACACGTAAACTCAGAAGATGTGGACTGTGACTGCACCATATATCTAGTCGGGAGTGGTGCTGACTGAGAACAGATGATTTGGAGCGATTCGCGCGCCATCTGTTGGTCATTCTAAAGACTTATTGAACTACCCTCGTATATTCATTGAAAGGAAATTACGTGTACTTTAAGAAAACATACATTTTCGACATATGTAACGTATAAAAAATGAGAAAAATTATTCTTTCTGTTTTTGAAAATTTTTTTATGTTACTATTTTTTATAAAAAATGTACTTTTATTATTCAATCAGCTTCAAAATCTAATCAGTTCTAAGTTGAGCAATACCTGATATGTCTGTAAAATTCGGCTCATAAAATGCTTCTCTTGAACAGTTATCGTGACAGAATTTTTTTGGCACATACACACATACATACATACATACAGACAGACAGACAGACATTATTTAAAAACATGTTTTTCTGGCTCGGGAATCTTGAAAGCATAAAAATTTATCAAAATCTCTGACAACAAAATTTTCATCGTCACAAAGCTTTCTATTTGAGAAAGCGAAGAGAGTTTATTCATGCACTATTAAAATATTAAACTTATACAAAAAATTATTCATTTCATGCACTCTTTTGCCCAATTGTGCTCCACCCTGTGCCCGTTTTCCGCCACGGGTGGGGTACGATGGGCAGTTTAAGGAAGATATGTGAATTATTTTTTACGCAGGAAATATTTAAAAAAGAAAAATTAATATGACGGACTTTATTCTTCATTCAAATAAGAGTAGATTAGTATTTTTTGTTCTGCATATTAATTGTGAAATTATTTATACACACTTGAATTTACGGATGCCTGTAGTGGCCCACCCTCCCCTACTTATCTGACTGTCGTAGCACTTTGTAATAAATAATTTACTTGTAGATATCCTTTGTTGACATTTTCAATATGCGACAAGGTGGAGGTTTCAAACTATACACTAGAGCTCTAAAGTAGAAGTAGTAGAATATGTTTACATGGAGAACTGAGAAAATCGGTCGGTACTTCAGGAACTGCGGTTTTCATCGGCGCTATTATGAGCGGTAACTTAATATCTTTTGAAATTTATGTAGAGAAATAAACTTAATTTAACCATTAAACTATTGTAAATAAAATGTACTTTATTATTTTGTATCTCTAATTTCGTACATAACAAAAAAAAACAAATTAGTAAAAGTACCTACGTAGTAATATTTTATTAAGACAGTTAAATTAGTAGTACTTGAAAAATTTTATTTTTTATTTGAGTTATTTGCAACACTAAAATTATTTATAATATTATAATATTATAACGTTATTTGTATATTTGTTATAAAATTATATACTTTTTTATTTATGAAAGTTGAAATACATTTTGTTGATAAATATAGGTATTAATGTACAAATATATAAGAAAAACGTTATTTTAATAAAATCCGCTATATAATCTGTTGTCCCTATCTGTACTACAGCTTTGGAAAGAATAGTAATTATGCAATACGGGTTACGACAGCGTATTATACGGGAATGAAACATTTAACTGAAAATTTTTCTCCATATTACTAATCATATAAAATTTTTACTAACATTTTCCGCCATCTATTTCAGAAATAAAACCGTTTAACCAAAAAATGACGTTTTCGTGTATAACAAAAGAAGGGAATATCTTATCCAAACATTCAGAATGGAAAAGTTACATAATTTTATGCTCTTTCAAATGCTCTTTCAAATGCCCTTTCGTTGGATCGATGATATTATTTATAATGTACAATAAAACCCAAAAAACTAGAACCCAAAAATCGAAAAACCGCTATAAAAACAAAAAAAAACATGGAAATACAAAAATAATTATTTTTGGCTCCACATCCTGTAATAAAAACAAAAAAATGGGACTTGGAACATTACATTTCATCGTGTATATGTAGAGTAATGTTGACTCACATCTATACACACACACATCACACACATCATACACACACACATGCACACACACACATACACACACACACTCACGCACGCGCGCACACACACACACACACTCACACACTCACACACACATCCATACATTGCATCGTGTATATGTAGAGTAATGTTGACTCACATCTATACACACACACATCACACACATCATACACACACACATGCACACACACACATACACACACACACTCACGCACGCGCGCACACACACACACACTCACACACTCACACACACATCCATACATTGCATCGTGTATATGTAGAGTAATGTTGATTCACATCTATACACACACATCACACACATCATACACACACATGCACACACACACATACACATACATGCACACACACATACACACACACACACACACTAATGCACGCACGCACGCACGCACGCACGCACTCACGCACACACACACACATACACTCACGTACGCACGCACGCACGCTCGGATGCACGCACACATGAACGCACGCACACGCACACGCACGCACACATCCATACAGACATTTTCTATATATCGTGTATTTTGATTCCCAGTATCTCAAAATATGTTTCTTTTTAGCAAATACTTTTTTTACCATCACAAAGCTTCCTCTATGAGGAAGCAAAAAGTATAATCTTAAATATCTTGAAATATAAAAAGACTTCATAGTCTGGGTAAAGAGTTCAACCAAGAGATTTTGGAAAGCTACTCTTTTCAACTGAATTTATTTTAAAAATTATCTATCCTATGTTTCCGAGATAATTTCCGTTAAACAAAGAATGACGTTTTCGGGTATATACAACAAAATAATTCCTGGTAGAAAATTATCCCGCCTCCTTTATAGGTCTATGTAAAATAGTTCCGTGCTGCGTAGATCTATATGGGCAAACTAGATAGTTACTATAAAGGCATGTAACGGTCGTCCTTTCTAGTTTCCCGCATTATTTTACCATGTAATACCAAATAAGGGACATTTTTATAACAACAACCACTTAAAGGTTATTTTTGTTAAGAAATTGAAGAATAATTTAATAAGTAATGTTTTGATTTATAGGTATTTACATGCTTTTGTTCACCTTATATCAATTTAAGTCAATATTAATAACCTCACAAGTGTGAGATTATCAAGTTTTATATGCAATGAGATCCCGGAATAAAATGACTTATACATGTTATGTGCAAAGTCCGAAATTCTGCACTTTGCGAAGTGCACAGAGATTTTAGTGTAAAGCTTGATGTGTAAACGACCCATTTTGCATAAAGTCGGACTTTGCACAATAAATTTTTATGCAGACTGCGAATTGTATGTTCACCTTGTACAAAGTTGATTCACACGTAGGGAAAAGTGAACAATTGGTTTTAATTATGTTGCTAATACGTAAAACAGATGCAAAAATTATAAAAAAACATTTATTTACATTAGAAACAGTATAACATAAGGACGTCCAAGCAATGTTCGTCGCAAATCTTACAGATAAATATTTCATTCAATTAATGTAATTTCCTTACAATTTATATATCTAACAATTACTTTAAATTATTTATTAGATTGTTTTATCTGTTTTACGTATTATCAACATGATTAAAACACATTGTTTACTTTTTAATATGTATGAATCAACTTTGTACAAGACGAACGTGCATTTCGCATTCTGTCATTTCTTGTGCAAAGTTCGACGTATCGTGCCTTGTACAAAACAGGTTGTATACATCGGGCTTTGCACAAAAATCTCTGTGCACTTCGTAAAATGCACGTAAGATATATAACCATATATCGTTATATATAAAATTGAGATATGGTTATATATAATCATATATATATATATATATATATATATATATATATATATATATATATATATATATATATATATATATATATATATATATATATATATATATATATATATATAATCGTATATGATTTTATATGAAGGATTATATATAGATTTTGACCTTATATAAATATATATAATCATATAGAACTACATATGCTCACATAACCATATATAACCATATATAAGCATATACAAGTCTAATGACAATTAGCTTGTATAGCGTTATATATAGTTATATATGGCCATATATAACCATATATAAGCATATATATCTACTGGGAATCGAAAGTTCCTTAAGGTGGCCATATTACCTGCACCCCGCGTAATATCTGTGGTGAACCGGAAAAACAACTTAAGTGCAAAAAAACGTGCAAAAAATTAAGAAAGTGTAAACATAAGTGACTCATCAACTATTTATGAATTTTTTAAATTATAGTTTAAATGAAAATTAAAAACTTTAAACCTTAGTATCTCAAAAACATGAAAAGTGGACTTAAGTCGTTTTTCCAGGAACCCATAGATATATTATATTCGACATATACAATCGCAAGATATTAATTATCTTTATTTATTAGTCGAATGATCAAGTGTAACATTATCTCGCAAATCACCCATATATATAATGAGTGATTTGCCCATAATATAATATCGTCCCAATAATATAATGGGTAAATGCGTAGGGGGTAATCCCACAGTATGACCCACTTCCAGTATGGACATCCCATGGCTATGCGGCTTCTACCACTACATAGCAGCGTTTTCGATATCGGATTAGTTGCATGTTATTGTTCTATTAAATATGACCAGAAGTTCTCATTTCTAAATCAACCCTCTAAAAGTTTTTGCGATGAAAACGAAAATGCCGTTATTCTCCAAGTCGAAAGTTATTTGACAAAGGTTAAACATACGTTCAATACATAAGCTAATTAAATACTAATCATTTCATATATGATATGATTTAAAGTAAAATAGATTTAAATAACATACTATTTTATAACTTTTACCTATCTTTGAAGCACCATTTTTAAATACTTAAACAAAGAATACTCCTTTCTAAACTATAGATGTCCATATAGGGAGACACTTTCAAAAATTCAAAATCTTCAGTTTTCGTTATTAATTAATACTTAACTCAAGATTATTATCTTTGGCCAAAACTAATATACTAGACGTCAAAAAGGTCCATTTATACAACCAATTTCATTTTTAAATTTTCATTTTCACCTTGGTACTCAAAAGTTACAGCTGAAATAGCTATAGCTATTTAATTAAATAATAAATTCAATTAAGTTATTAATTAAGGGGGAAGACCTGGGTTAAATCCAAATGAATTTATTTAAATGCCAAATAGTACAAATTATAATGATTCGTCTTAAAGATATTCTTATAAATAGGGTTGAAAAATAGGCAGCTATATATAGTAATATAGTAAGGGTATTCATTTAATGCTTTATATGCAACATATTCTACAGAAATAAATGCATATTCAGTTTATTGAGCTCTTAAGAGTTCATCGTCATTATCAGACCGGTATTTAGGCCATAGATTAGCCTTTCTGTGTAGTAGATAATTATATATTTACGAGATAAGTAAAAAAGAAGATCGATTTCTTTCGTCGATCGCTGTCACAACGTTGACGGTACCGCGTTTATCAGGTAGGCCTTAATTTTACGGCCTGCTTGAGAGATTCTGTTTCATCTAATTACTATTTTTATTAAACACGCAACAGCTGGTATATGTAGTTGAATACTTCCGTAAATGAATGTTCATTTATTAAAAAACAAACATTTTTGCTGTACACAAAATAAGTGACCAGGAACAAAATGTCTCTTCACGTGTGTCGATCTCTTTGTGTTACTTTTGGTTTCGTCGTAGCAGCGGTAGGGCTTTTGTTGGGATTTTATGTATTTCCGAAATTAGTTGATCAAAATGTAGACGAAGTAAGTATAAAATTTTCAAGCATTTTGATGTATATTTTTTGTGAATTTCACAATTGAGCTTTAAGTCTTATATAATTTATTTATATTCAAAAGTTTCCGGTTGCGATAATATGATTTGTTTGTAGATAATACCTATTACGTTTAGGACATGAAATATATTTAAAATACATATGTATTTTATTCCTACTATACTTATAGTATATACTACATAGTCTATACTTTCTACATTGTAATTAATTAATTAATTAATAATAATTATATTATATTACATTTATAAGTCTAATATATAGGAAAGAATTGGGTAATGTGTCGCATCTTAAATTTAATATCTTATATCTACTAAACAATTGTTAAAATCAATTATAAAAATTGTACTAAATATTAGCTAAACGAATTCACTTAAGGGGGCTCCCTGGTTAAATTTCTAAAATCTCTGGATTAAATTTTAAAAATCTGGGATTTACACGGCATATTTGTTATTATTATATGAAGTTACACAGTAATTTTCAGATTTTCTTAGCCTATATAATCAAAGTTATTCAGCATAATGTGTTATTTTTGAGTAAAAATTGGCTATATTTAAAAAAGCCCTCGCGTACACCACATTGTCATACACTTCTAAGAAACTTCTATCATATTTTAAAGCTAGAAATAACTATTATTCGTTTTTAATTTGACTTGATTATTTATCATATAGTTCTGAAAAATATATGTGATTTTGTTTCAAAATTGCTATATAAATACCATTATTTTATTAAAAATTGTGTTATAAATAAACTTTAAAGTATCAATAAATAAAGAAACGATAGAATTTTTGTTGAAAATACTTAAAGAATATATTCTGAAAGTTTCAATAATATTTTTAATTTTTGCATGCGCGAGGATTAGTATTGGTGCTTGTACAGTGGGAGAAATAAATTGATATAAAGAGAAAGATTAATAAGTTATTAATACTGCACGATTTTCAACGGGGTAGACGATGTAGGGCTGAAGAAATCGAACGGACGCTGCGGGAGGGAGGAGGAGGTAGCAACTCTGATAGTGATATATCTAATAGTGCAATGTGCAAAGATGAGGTCGAGTCTCTTCTCCGAATGTCCGAGGATGTTCGTTTTTGCAAGCGATTTGTGCGAGGTCTTGGATCCCTAGTGAATTTCAATTTAGTCGGAAATATGCACAAGTTTTTGCCCTTACAGATAACAGGATACTACAGTAAAATTATCCATTATTCGTACGTTAGCGAGCTCATCTATCTAATGAACGATCAATCACGAATGATTAGCTGAAATCATTTGAATTTTCTGTTTAATCATGTACGCAGAGAGATAATTAAAAAAAGCACGTAAAAAATCCTTTCAATAGTAAAAAATTAAATTATCATCGAGCGTTAAAGATCAAATCTATATTATTCGAAAATTAATGAATTAATTAATAAATTAATTAATTAATTCGATCTGACACGAAGACTCGCAACTCCTCGGAAGTTTCGGAACTCTCGGAATCGTTCGAACTTCATCGGACGTATCTCGGACGCTCCGATTGATATCGAAGGAGACGCTCGATCGGACCTCGAAGTGAAGAAACAGCTGAGAGTTTATTTAAAATCGCACGAGAGTGATATAGAGGGAATCGTTTCATCTCCCTCTTTTTCCTATTATAAGCATATTTTTTCGATTCAAATTGGTTAGAACTCTAATGCTGCTTGTATGCTTGTACAATTGTTTAGAAGTATCTCGAATGATATATAATGCAATAGTCTCTTCAGCTGCCATTTCAAGTAGATTGTACACGCGAGTTTATTTCGAACTTTACGAATGTATTTCAGGTGCGTATAATATTGTGTACACTTCAATGGGATTGCCGATGTTTAGGAAAGTTCAATATTAAAATATTGATTACATTTTACCAGTACGGGGCATTATTGAAAAATCGAATTCTCTTTCTATGTCTCCTTGTAAATAGGCATTACTCCGGAGATTTATTAGATATGGCGCATTGCGATTAATTTTCGAATAATATAGATTTGATCTTTAACGCTCGATGATAATTTAATTTTTTACTATTGAAAGGATTTTTTACGTGCTTTTTTTAATTATCTCTCTCCGTACATGATTAAACAGAAAATTCAAATGATTTCAGCTAATCATTCGTGATTGATCGTTCATTAGATAGATGAGCTCGCTAACGTACGAATAATGGATAATTTTACTGTAGTATCCTGTTATCTGTAAGGGCAAAAAATGGTGCATATTTCCGACTAAATTGAAATTCACTAGGGATCCAAGACCTCGCACAAATCGCTTGCAAAAACGAACATCCTCGGACATTCGGAGAAGAGACTCGACCTCATCTTTACACATTGCACTATTAGATATATCACTATCAGAGTTGCTACCTCCTCCTCCCTCCCACAGCGTCCATTCGATTTCTTCAGCCCTACATCGTCTACCCCGTTGTAAATCGTGCAGTATTAATAACTTATTAATCTTTCTCTTTATATCAATTTATTTCTCCCACTGTACAAGCACCATTTGTGTCCAAATTCAGGACTTTGATAAGACCATTCATCGAAAGGTGCCTATGACTCCCAAAAGTACTTTAAATTTACAACATTTTTTTTATACATATAATAGTAGTAACTATTAAAATAAATTGTTTCTAATGTTAAACAGATGAAAACGTGAATATTATTAATGGAAAGAAAATTAATAGAAGAATTAATCAAAGTCGTGAAAAATACTCATGTAAAACATTTACCCTTCTCCTATGTATATAATTACCATTTCACCAGAAGGTATATTTATGCATAAAATTACGGTAATATGGTAATTGAGAAAAAGGCTCAAATATCGATTACAGGTTCAGAAGTCGAGCGTCTAACTTTTCATGAAAAATTCACTGATATAGTCCAGTGGTCAAAAAGTATAGCGTCTCCCTGTAAGTGGATGTTAATTTTTCAAGTTCTTTCATATTATTTTGACACTGGCTATCCTCGCTACCGAAATCTTGAAGATTGAAAACGTACAACTACTACAATCACTCATTTAAACGCAGAACAACATTAAATTTGTATTATTCATGCGCATTAAAATTGTATATAGCAGTAGAGAAGTGTCACTTAGAATCTGAATTTCTTCAAGATTTTGATAGTGAGGGTTGCCAGTGTCAAAAAAATGTGAAGAAAATTTGAAAAATTGACATCCGCTTAGAGGGAGATGCTATACTTTACGACCACTGGACTATATCAGTGATTTTTTCATTTTTATTTGAAAAGAATACATTGTTTACATGAGTATAAATTCTCATTAGATGTGCGTGTGCGTGTGCGTGTGTGTACGTGTGCGCGCGTGCGTGTGTGTATGTATGGATGTGGATCAACTTTACTCTGAATATACTCGTACACGGCGAAAATTAATGTTTCGGGGCTCATTTTTTTTCTTTAAGGATGACGGCTCAAAAAAATTTTCTTTTGTTTTTTCTAGCGGTTTTTAGATTTTCGAGTTTTAGTATTTTAGGTTTGTTGATATCGTAGAAATAATATGATCGATTGAATGATAATGCATTTGAAGGAGCATACAATTTACTGTCTTTTCCGACCTAAATTTTGAATAAGTTATTTCCCTTGTTTTGTTAATCACAAAATCGTCATTTTTTTCTCAAACGGCTATATCTGTGAAATATAAGAAGGAAAAGTTTAAAATAAAAATGAAATGATTGGGAATATGCAGAAGAATATTCTGTAAAATTTTGAAGGCTTTATCTTTTTCTTTTGAAGAGAGAAGAATCTTTTTATAAAAAAAATCGATTTTTATTCAGTAGCGAATTCTGGAGTCAATCGCAGCATTTGACCTGAAACTTTCCAAAACGATAGCTCTTTAGTATCTTTCGAACGAGTTCTAAGTCCAGATCACAACGACGTTTATATTTCGAGATATTTGAGATTGTGTTTGTAAATTTTCTTTTGATCGGCTATATCTCGAGAATGGCACGGTCATTCTTTACCAAACAGGGCTCATTTTTTTCGTTTTTGAATAAATATTCGAAATTAAAAAGAAAGTTAAAGATTCATCGACTCTTTTTTTTAAACTCTTTTTTTATTTTACGATTTTCTGAAATCGATAAGGTAAATTATTTTCGTATGTTATGCAGCCTCTTGGCATAGTCAGAGTCTCTGTAAAGATTATTACCTATAGTTTTGTAATCCCAGTGAAAAAATATCTTTGGACAAACCATTAATGGAAGAAAGCAGACCTCTTTTGAGATATTAATTAGAAAGAGATATAGTAATTTAAAATTAATTTATTAGATCAAAGAATTTCATATTGGAACAATTTATAAATTTTGAGTAAGCTAAGTGCCAGTAAATTGACAGCGGTTTTTTTATTAGTTTAAATGGAATAGTGTATTTTAGATGCCTTTGTAATTGCTGAATTTTGTACTACGATGAAAAAGACAAAATAAAATTTTTTGAAAAGTGAAATTATCTGATTTTGTTCACCTACTCTTTATTCATAATATACAGAAAATGAATATTGTTGATATTTTTACATGGGTCATTCTTTCTGAACGCGTAAATTTCGACTTTCAATTTCTTGAATAAGACGCTGTCAACTGATTTGATACTCATTTTTCTCAAACAGGCATCAGTCATGTCATATAATATATTATTATGGATAGGTCAATATTTGTTGATGGATTTGGCAAAATAGGTTATATCTTATAAAGAAAATTTGACTGAGAAGTTTATAAACATTACAAATACTTTAAGTTTAAAGGTTAGTTGAAAATTAAGTTTTTGCATACAGATTGATTAGATTATATCCACTGGTTTATGAGCCCAGACGAGTTATACACATATATGTTACGTTTAAAGTCCAAAATCCTACACTTTGCGAGTGCACAGAAATTTTTGTGCAAAGCCCGATGTGAACGACCCATTTTGTACAAAGTCGGACTTTGCATAATACATTTTTGCGCAGACTGCGAATTGCATGTTCACCTTGTACAAAGTTCATTCACACATAGGGAAAAGTAAACAATGGGTATTATGTTGCTAATACGTAAAACAGATACAAAAATTACAAAGAAACATTTATTTACATTAGAAACAGTCTAACATAAGGACGTCAAAACAATGTTCGTCGCAAATCTTACAAATAAATATTTCATTCAATTAATTTAATTTCCTTACAGTTTATATATCTATCAATTAAATTAAGTTATTTCTGTGAACGAAATACAATTTTAAATTTGAATGTGCATGTTATATGATCACATTTTGTGGTCACCATGTATTACGTATTATCAACATAATTAAAATCCATTGTTTACTTTTCAATATGTACGAATCACCTTTGTAGAAGACGAACGTGCAATTCGCATTCTGTATACAAATTTCTTGTGCAAAGTTCGACGTATCGTGTCTTATACAAAATAGGTCGTACACATCAGGCTTTGCACACAATCAAATCTCTATATACTTCGCGAAATGCAGGATTTCGGACCTAATTGCACGTAACATATACATAAGTACAACACACGCACGCGCCCATATACACACCCATACATACATACGTCAGAATTTTTTTAATGAATTTGAAAGCAAATATCGTTAAATTAAACGTACCAACATTTCACTCAATTCCACTCGAATGACAATACTCAGCGTTTGAATTGTCGATAGTTTCTTTACTGAGTACTTAAATACCCGAGTATTTATCGAGTACGTGAGAAAATTTTTGCCACGAACGTCATCTTTAGTTGATATAAAAAAGTACGAAACACCCCAATAACGCGTTCTTAAAAGATGTTAAATAACAGATTTCAGATATGGTCCTGCATTATCCCTGGTATCTGTTACAGCATTTATAATTTTTGTAATAATAACTCTAAATAACTTACTTCGATATATTAATGAATGAAGAAAATTCAATTTAATGTCTACTTATACTATATAATTGATATCTCTTTGAGAAAGCCAAGTGCCCCATCAGTTGGTAGCATTTTATTGGTAAAAAATAACAAATTTAAATGAAAAAAATTTGGTAAGGTGAAAATATGATATTTTATTAAATTGAAAAAAGATTACTTTTAATTTATATTGAAATTCTAGAATAATATGATAAATTGAATTTTCATTGTTAAGAATATTTGTAACTAACTATAAATTATATTTGAAAATAGAGATTCAAACATCAAAATATATTTCATTTCATAAGATTACTTACATTATCAACGAAATGTTTGGTGAATGTATATAGGTATTTATTATACGTCATAATAAGTAATTGATTATGTATTACTTATAATTTTAGATTATATTCGCTATGATGAACTATATTGTTTTACAGACAGTTAAGTTAATAAATGGAACTGATGCATACAAAAGATGGGAAACTCTTCCGCTTCCACTACAATTCAAAGTCTACTTTTTCAATGTTACTAATTCTGAAGCAGTACAACTTGGAGCCAAACCTGAAGTAAAAGAAGTTGGCCCATATGTTTATGAGTACGTAAAACCAAATTTACTTGTACTTATTAGAAACAAATTGTGGTATTCTGTAACAATACATTTTTTCAGTCAAGTGAGGAACAAGTACAATATTACTGAAGAAAATGGCACTCTTTCATATTATCAAAATCAGTTATTCTCATTCAATCAGGAAGCATCTAACTCAAACAAAGAAAACGATTCTATTACAGTTGCCCATTTGCCGTTAATGGTAATCACACTGATGATCATACTCTTTTTACTCACAGATCATACTAATGACACATATCTGAGTTACACATAATTTATGAGTAGTTTATTGTTATTACTTAAACTATTTTTTGATGAAAGTTATTATTTAAAAACATAGTATATCTTCCGCAAAAACTCTTTTTTGTGTAATACATAACAAATATGCAAGTTAAAAATTACATCATAAATCTCATTAAGAGATATAAAGTTTTTAAAATTGTATTCTATTCACTCAATTTGGTGGAGAGAATAATGAAGATGAAATCTTTGAAGTTAATAAAAACTCATAATAATAATCATATTACTTTTCATTGAAATTAAAAAAAATAATTTAGTAACATGTTTATATATTATATACATAAATTAATTGTGAATCGCTATCATGGAGAAAAATCTAAATATTGTAGTATAATAGAATTCACGATTTTGAAGCATTAGACCTTGCATGTGATGAGAGTATTGAAAGTTTAAATTTCCAATGTGGCACTAGTGAATTCTGGATGAACTAATAAACCGCCGCAGGGGCAACTTCTCTGTAAGATTTACATAGAAAAAATGTTTAGTAATTGAATTACAAGTTCAATATGTGACAAAACAACTTGTTGATACCATCATATACTATACCTCATAGTATGTACAACGACGTTAATAGGTTTTTTGTCACGTATAAAACTTGTAAATCAATTTATAAATATGCTCTCTATGTACATCGTATGAGAAACGGTCCTCGCAGCGGCCATGTTTTTCGCTGTTTTCTTGTGGGGAACAGCAGCGCCCCTCTAGGCGCGGTGGTAGTTTACGTTGTCAATAGGATCCAAGATAGAAAAACATGATGTCCTTGCTCATTCATTATGCTTTCATGCGTCTGAAGCACAAAACACTGCCATATTATAATGCCACGATGATCATAAAGGGGCAGGCGTGGGTTAAACCCAAAAAAAGAATTTATTTTTAGGTGTCCAGGAAACCTTTTATGTTTAAAAGCAATAATTCTGAAAAATTTTATGCTATCAATACATAATAATATCTTAACTTTTATCGTTGTAACACCTCTAAAACGTTGTCCTACATGTAACAATAAATCATTATTTTAAATACCATATTTATTAAAAGGAACTTTGTTCCTCACACGATTCTATACATGATGAACGAAATTCTCAGGGTATAGATTCAGATGGATGATAGTTTTTCAGACGGAACAATGACTGGGTGGCAGCGTAACCAGAGTACCCTATTGAAAGTAAACACGTAATTTTGATTCGTAATTTTGTTACGTACCAATATTACAAAACAAAAATACGTATTTGGTTACTTGACAAATTCGTATGCTTCGGTACGTATTTTTGTGACGTAATTGTATTACGTATCAAATTTTTAAAGATTTTTTTTATTTACTGAAAATTCGAAAATTATACTATTTATATATTTAGTGACCATTATTGGATGTACCATGCGGATGATAACACTAAAACTGTGGGACTAAGCTATGATATATGTTGTTTAACTTTTAATTGTTTAAACAAAATTTATTTTAAATATAAGTATTATAGCTTAGTCCCACAGTTTTAGTGTTATCATCCGCATGGTACATCCATTAATGGTCACTAAATATATAAATAGTATAATTGTCGAATTTTCAGTAAATAAAAATATCCTTTAAAAATTTTATACGTCATAAAATGACGTCACAAAAATACGTACCAAAGCGTTCGAATTTTTCACGTAACCAAATAAGTATTTTTGTTTGTTAATATTGGTGCGTAACGAAAGTACGAATCAAAATTACGTATTTACTTTCAATGGGGGTAATCTTGCGATACATTGCAATGTTACTATTGGTTTCGCCGTCGTTCTCGCGCTATTGTTCTGTCCGGAATAATACCATCCATGTGAATGTCTCATGCCCCTCTACCGAAAAAGGAGAAGTGGCAGGGAACTACGGAATGAACTCGATTAATCGTAGTATGACTGGATCTCGTTTTTCCGATTCGTTAATTTTATAGTAATACGTGGGTTGTTCAATAAGTCCTTAGAAAAAGATAGAAAACAAATTTTTTTTGGGTAAATTTTTGTTTTCATCATAATCTCCTTTAGCTCTATACATTTTTCCAAGCATTTTTCCAATGTTTTTAAGCCGTCCAAAAAGTAGGATTTCGGAAGCTCCTCAAAATAGGCATTTGTTTGGGCGATGACCTCCTCGTTCGACGTAAGCCGTCGTCCGCCAAGCCATTTTTTCAAGTTTGGAAATAAGAAAAAGTCACTGGGGGCTAAATCTGGTGAATGCGGTGGATGTTGTAATAATTCGAACTTTAATTCCATAATTTTCGCCATCGAAACTGCGCAGGTGTGTACCCGTGTATTGTATTGATGAAAGAGAATCTTTTTCTTTTTCAAATGAGGACGTTTTTCCTTGATTTCTTTGCTCAACCGGTGCAATAACGAAGTAGATGATGCCGCGTGCACCCCAAAAGACCGTGGCCATCACGTTGTCGGCCGATTTCACCGTCTCCGCCTTCTTCGAAGCCCGACCACCTTCAAAAATCCACTGTTTTGACTGTTCCTTTGTCTCCGGAGTGTAGTAGTGTATCCATGTTTCATCCACAGTTATGTATCGACGCAGAAACTCCTCAGGATTGCGACGGAAAAGCACCAAAACAGCCTCAGAGTCGACCACACGATTGCGTTTATTCTCCACTGTGAGCAAACGCGGCACCTATCTTGCCAAGATTTTTTTCACACCCAATATTTCGTGCAAAATTGAAGTACCTTGCGATATGCCTGTGGCCTCAACTATTTCGCGAACTTCCATTCGTCGATCACTTAAAATCATATCGTGGATTTAGTCAATCATTTCGGGGGTAGTCACTTCCACTGGACGTCCCGAACGATGTTCATCTTTTGTCGATGCACGGCCATGTTTAAACTCATTCACCCAATTGTAAACAGTTGCAAATACAGGAGCAGATGTGCCATGAACTTCATCCAACTCAGCTTTGATTTCATTCGGTGTTAAACTTTTTAAATATCGATGTTTAATCACCGCCCGAAACTCACTTTTTTCCATTGTTATCAATAAACGAAAGTTATTTACTTTAATCGAAAATAAAAATGAAACTATTTGATGGATAGAGCTGAAACTTTAACAGCTGTCTATTTAGTAGTGCTGCTCACTAAGAAAAATTCATTTTTGATACTACGAGCGCCATCTTTTGGATTTTCTAGGGACTTATTGAACGACCCTCGTATATTAAGGAAATCGAAAGTCGAATTAGTACTGTTTTGGGACGTTTTTCGCAGGAGCGAAGCGAGTGAGAAAAGTCACATGCGCTTAAAAACAACGTACCAAACAGTGTCGAGCATTATTTTTTTATACAGTCGGTGTGAAATTGCAACTTTAAGCATTTATGAAATACGTAAAGTGCAACTTTACGCATACTGTTTCGAAAAATGTAATTATTCTTTGAAACTATTATTAGTTTTGATGCATAAAAATCCCTTTCTTGATATAAGATTATTCAATATGTATTATTATCGTATATTCAGAACTATATTTACCCATAAATTAAATAACAATTATAAACATTATTAACCCGTACGGTTATCAGCTTTGTTGGTTTAAATGTATATAATTTCTCAGGCTGTGTGCACAATGGCAGAACCGCGTTCATCAATAGTTGTTGGACTACTCAACAAAGTGATAAACATACTATTTAATAAACCGAAGAATGTATTTTTAACAACAACAGTGAAAGAATTCTTATTTGATGGTATTCATATTGCCTGCGACAAAAAGAATGATCCTGGACAAGGAATCTTAAAAAGAGTTTGCAATGAAATAAAAAAAAGTGCTCCAGTCCAGTTAGAAGAACTTGAAGATTATCGATTCAAATTCTCTGTGCTTAGTTATGTACGTATGTAATAAAATAATTTTATTATAAACATTTCTAAATGATTCTAAATGGTTCTTTCATCATAAAAATAACGAATATTTCCTGTTCCAGAAAAATAATACGCATGACGGCTTGTATAATATCAGTAATGGCATAAAAGACGTAAATTCTTTAGGCGAAATTCATGCATGGAAAAATTCATCCGAACTTAATACATGGCAGCCAAACAGCACATGTAATAGCATTTATGGAACTGATACGACCATTTTCCCACCTCATCGAACTCACCTTTCGAAAATCAGCGTTTTCCAATCGGATATTTGCAGGTATAATTATGATAAAACTTTCTCTTATATTAAAATATTAAATTACTAAAAATAGTTCAAACAAATACATTATATTCCAAATCAGGCATGCAATTAAGGTTTCCATCAATTTTTTAACGCTTCTATAATTATTTGAACGTTTTTGTGTTGTAATTTATTTTCTTTTAATATTGTTGTATTGATTCATTCTAAGAATATGTGTGCAACTAACATATTAATTATGTTTTTAATGGCTTTAAACATTTTCTTCTCACTCGGATTGTGGTTTTTACTATTTTTTTAAAATTAATTTCAAGAGGTTATATATAATCTTTTATTGTATTTTGTGTTGAAGTTTGTTCCTTTACATACACATTTTTTTCTTACATAAAAAGAAAAATTTCAGCTAGCATGAATTTTATGTTTTTGATACGGTTTAATTGTTGTCCTTTTGTGTTTCTTCCGTGTTTTTATTTAATTCTGTGGTTTCTCCCCATTTTTCTTCCATTTTTTTGAACTATTTAAAAAAGGTTATAACCTTTTGCTTCCTCATAGAGGAAGCTTTGTGATGGTAGAAAAAAAAGTTTTGCTAAAAACATGTTAGAAACATGTTTTGAGACATTAGGAGTCAAAATACACTATTTTTAAAAGAAGTCTGTATGGATGTGTATGTGTGTGTGTGTGTGTGTGTGTATGTGTGCGCGCGCGTGTGTGTGTGGGTATGTGCGTATGTGTGTGTGTGGTCAGATGTGTATGAAGATTACTCTGCACATTCATGGTCAAAATTAATGTTTCAGGTCTCAATATTTCTGTTTTTATAAAGCAAGAAGGCTGAAAAAAATATTAGTTGTTTTTCGATTATTTAGCGGTTTTTCGATTTTTGAGTTTTAGTTTCTCGGGGTTTCTCGTATGTTTGAAATAATATCATCGATTCAATTTTTATGCATTTGAAAGAGTATAATATTACCTATCATTTCCGACCCGAAATTTTAAATAAGGTACTTTCTTTTTTCTGTTATACACGAAAACGTCGTGTTTTAATTAAACGGTGATATTTGGGAAATATAACGTGGAAAATTTTTTAAAACTTTCAACCTCTATCCTTTTTTTCGAGAAAAAAATAATTTTGTAAAAAAATCGTTCTTTTCGGCGAAGGATACCTTGAGTACAATATCATTATTCATTCTGAAAATTTCCAGAAAGGTAGCTTCTTACTATCTCTTGAGACTGTTAGAAGCCTAGATTATAATGACCCTTATATTCAGAGCTATTTGAGGTTATGTTTTTTTTTTAAATTTTTTTTATCGTCAATATCTCGAGAATGGCATGGTCATTTTTTGCAAATCTGGGCTCATTTTTTTCGTTTTTTAATGAAGATTCTGAATTAAAAAGAAACTATGAGATTCATCGATCCATTTTTGTTTTACAATGATTTCTTTATTTTACGATATTTTACGATATTCTGAAATCGGTAAGGTAAATTATTTTTGTATATTAGAAATAATATGATTGTTTAATTCTTCCTTTCTTTCTTTGTATTTAATGGTCATGTATTCCCTCTTTTTTGGTACTCAGATATGTCACAATGTATATGTGATTTTGTATTTTACATTTGTATTTTATATACTTGTTTGTTGTGTTATACGATGTCGGTCGAAAGAAATCCATCATCTACTTACTAGCGTCTGAAATACTTTTGAGGAGGCCATATGGGCGCATACGTCCTGCATTAAAGCACAATGTGTGGTCGGAGATTTTTTTCAGACGAAAAATTCAAAGAAAAAAGTCTCGAGAATTTTGACCAGGAATCGAACGAACCCTTGATTGCTTGAGCATCTTGTATCGGTAGGCAAGCGTCATATCCACTGAGCTAAGTTTTCCATTGATAATTTTAAATATTGATTAAAAAGATATTGAAAGATTAACGAAATAATGTATATTAGTATTTTTTATGTTTTATTTTTTATTAAACCGGGTAAAAATTATAGGCGAAATCTCACATTTGTCAGTAATAATAGGGTTATCAAAATATGCAAAATAAAGTCACAGTATTATGACTTTTACGACAGTTAGTAAACTGAATGAAGTTGACTTTCTTTATAACATTATTTTATGTGAATTTTGCAATAAAATCAAATAATATATAGTAATGACATTCATAGAACATTTTGTTATTATATGTAGTTATCACGTTTATTTACTTGTATAATAATGTATTAAAAATAATTTCATAAATTTTAACAACTTCTTAAAATACCTTTTTATATAAAAAAATGATTTTATTATTGTTAATAATAGCATGGAAATATAGGTTAGTTATTCTTATATAATCTAAATTTCTAAACAATTATAGAATATTTTTAAAATAATTTAGTACTCCATTAATAATAAAAATCAATCAATTTATTTAAGTTTATATACATTTCTTTTTAATTTTATATTTTTATGAAAAATTGAAAATAAAAGGAAATTTAACTCTTACAGGTACGTATTTTTCTACGAAGGTAAATATATTTGCAGGGAATGGTATAACGGTTTTCGAGGTCGCTGGTTACGAATCTGAGGTCGGATTTGCAAAATTCAAAATGGCGAATTCAAGATACCGGATCGGATTGATTAAAATTTAAACAAATTGGCTAAAAATTATTTAAATGATAAATCAGCACACATTTCTTGAGATTCTATTTAGAAAAAGATATTGCAATTTAAAATTAATTTATTAGAATAATAGTTTTTATATTAGAACAATTAATTTAGTTTGAGGAAGCTAAGTGCCAATGCATTGGCAGTGGTTTTTTATTCTTTTGTGTTTCATTTTGTTCATTTTATAATCGATTTATTTCTAAGGAAACAAAAATATTATGCTAGCATAGATTTTACGTTTTTGATGCTGTTTTCTGTTGGCTATTTATGGCTTCTCCCCGATTTACTTCCGTTTTTAAAATTATGTCAAAGAAGTTATAACCTTTTTTTTGTGTTTCATTTTGTTCCCTTTTATAGTCAACTTTTTCCTACATAAACAAAAATATTCAGCTAGCATAGGTTTTATATTTTTGATGCAGTTTTATGTTGGCTATTTATGGTTTCTTACCATTTATCTCTCATTTTGCTTTCTCAAAGAGAAAGCTTTGTGACAATAAATTTTTTTTTATCACAGATTTTGACGAATTTTTGTGTTTTAAAGTTTACTGAGTTATAAAAACATGTTTTGAGAAAATGCCTGTATGTATGTATGTATGTATGTAAGTGACTTATTAGGTATTGCTCAACTTAGAACTAATCAGATTTTTGAGCTGATTGGATAATAAAAAGTACACTTTTTTATAAAAAATATTAACTTAAAAATTTTTAAAAATCGAATAACATTTATTTTTTCTTATTTTTATACGTTAAATATTTTGAAAATACATATGTTTTCAAGCGACCTCAGTAAATTACATATCTACCTACCTAATAAGAGCTCATCTATACTTGTTGATACGCGGCCTTCTGTATACAAAACTCTGTACAAATTCTTTTGTAACTGTAAGTTAAACTTATAATGTTATACATAAACACGCTATACTTTGTAATCAGACTGTATATCTAATCTATGTAATGCTAAAAAACCTCGTATGAGGTTAATAAAGCTTAAATTAATAAAAAAAAAAAAAACATATGTTTTCAGAAGGTAGGTTTGATTAGCTTTCAATTAATATATCTAGCAATTATTTCAAAGTTTTTTTTTGAAAAGAGAAAGAAACATATATATGTTACAAAAAGTATAAAAATCAAGAAAATTAATTTTCGTCTCTTTATACGTCAAACATATTGAAAATATGTACGTTTTCTTAAAATAGATATATTCTTCTTCCAATTTATACATCTAGTAATTACCTGAACACTATTCTTGTGGAAGAAATAAAATTGAATTTTGAATACATATTTTTCGAAAACCGATAATTTTAGTAAATTTAGAAATAACTTTTTATTCTGATAGATCTCAATAATAAAATATACTGTTAAAGATTGGTAATGAACAATATTAAACAAAAAATGATTATAATAAATATGCGTGTCGATATATGATGAAAATTGTTTTAATTAAGTTTTAAGATTATCTTAGACTGGCAGTACTTAAATGCGTGTGACTAAAGAGTTTACTTCAGCTTTACTTTATTTAATGTGAATTTCCATTATTAAGAGGTCAGTAGAGTTCTATTGGACATAATTTCAATAAATTTTTTTTTCATACAAGAATTTATTTTTACATAGCTGTCTTTTTATACATACTAAAACAAGAAATATTGAATGAATAGAAAAAAGAATTTCATTTCATTTTGCGATCGCAATGTGACGGGTACCAACAATTCTTTTGGATGGCGGCGTTGCTTTTAACGTATGTAGCTCATGAATGAATCTCTTAGTATGAGTAGCTGTTCTGCTTTCAAGATGTGTATTCATAGTAAAATAGTAAAGAGATCATACTATTCTTGCGCAGATTCTATACTTCCATCGCATATTAGGTCTGGTAAATATATAGCATGATACTCCTACACCAAAATAGTTAGAATTTTCTCTCCGTGTAGCATAGGATTTATGTTTTTGACGCGCTTTATGTTGGCTATTTGTGGTTTCATTACGTTTTTTCTTTCATTTCTTTGAATTATTTCAAAGAGGTTATACTTAACCTTTTTAATTTTGTTGTGTTTCATTTTGTTTCATGTAGTTTTATGTTGGCACAAACACATTTGTGGTTTCTCCCCTTTCTCCCCTTCTTCCTCCATTTTTTTAAAATTAATCTTAATGAATTTCAAGTGATTATAATCTTTTATTGTTTGTGTTTCATTTATTTCGTTTTTATAGTCATATTCATTTCATTTTTTATGTTTTCAAACTCTAAAACGGTTCTAATTTTTCTTTTTAATTTTTACTTTAGATTGATATTTTAATTTAATTTTATTAAAATTTTATACTTTACTAGCGAGCATTATCGAAAACACAATTTGAAAATAAAAGACCTATAAATTATGTAAAGAAACGGCTTATTTATTTAATCAACTTTTATAAGAATGAATATCCTAGTCTCTGCCGATTGATACAAGCACCTCTGTAAAAATTACATGTGCTCTGTTTACAAACACACCGCAGACCCCCGTCGTCGATTAGCACCACATGGTGGCATAAACATGGCGACGTTAAAAAAAAAAAAAAAAAGAAAAAGAATGAATATAACATAAAATTATCAATATTCTACAAAACCCAGCACAGCATGCTACAACGTACTCCCAAGAAACACGTGTAACTTATAATATTGCATCTCGATTTATTTATGGATTAATAAATGAAAGTGATATTCTTCCATTAACTATAACTTTTTTATCTTTTTTTTTTACTAATTTAGATTTAATTTGTTATTTATATTTTATACCATTATGCAATAGGGTGGATCGAACAAAGCGATATTTGAGATAACGATTTCGGGGAGGGCTAGAAAGTTTCTATATCATATAAGAAACAAATATCGAAAATACTTTTTTGATTGGTTAAGTCTAAGTACCTACATATTTCATTTGGAGTATTCAAATATCCGTATTTTCGAAATTTGAACTTTCTATAGAATCATCGTGACCTACTAGGTTAGTTTTAACGCGAAAAAATAGAAAAAATTACACAAAAATGTAGTTTTAGGCATATTTTTGTGGTTTATACTATGCACAACGAGTCTACATGTCGCAAAAACCTTACAAAATAAAATCCTTAACTTTATATTCAACAACTGCGTCAGCTTTGATACCAACTATCCGAACGTTAAGAAACCATTAATTCTAATTCCAACTACCACAGTCTGAATAAAATTCTGAACCCTAAAATCCAAATCCAATTACCCTAAGCTCAATAAAATACTGAGCCATGAACCCTAAACCCAATTACTCCAATATCAATAAAATTATAAACCCCCAACCACTCCAAGCACAATAAGACCCGATTCTTCAAATGTCCGCACTATTATATTATTGTACTTAAATTCTTCAATCAACGCCAAGAGTCCATTTTCTGATCAGCTAAGAACAATTTGTTTATTCTGATTCAATATGATAAAGTGACTACCTAACCTAATGTACATTGCAAAAAAATACATTTTAGCGTAAACTTTAAAATTAGGCAGACAAGAGAGTTTTATCTAAAAAAATTGGTCAGCTTGAGGTACTAGATTTAGGATTTACGATTTTGTTAAGCTTAGGGAAGTTGTGTTTAGGGTTAATTATAATTGAATGGATAAAAAAACTTATTCAACCAATTTGTCTGAAATTTTTTTA
The DNA here is from genome assembly GCA_949152435.1 of Gastracanthus pulcherrimus. Classification (NCBI taxonomy): domain Eukaryota; kingdom Metazoa; phylum Arthropoda; class Insecta; order Hymenoptera; family Pteromalidae; genus Gastracanthus; species Gastracanthus pulcherrimus. The sequence continues at coordinate 33,894,049 of OX424576.1, read as the reverse complement.
AGATCATCTCTAAACGATTGGCTATAACCCGTAGCAGAATTACGTCTTTTGAATGAATATTTCATACAATTTTCATAACTTAATTCTTAAAAAAGAACAGCTCTAAAATAGTTAAAAATTTGAGCGGGCACCATTTTATTTAATCTTTACATAAAATGTCGTTTGTTCTGCGGCATATAGCGAAACATACAGATTAAGAATCTTTTGGAATTTTTTGTTCTAGTTAAGTCTATGATCCGAAATCTATCCCGCAGCCGAGGTTCATCTTAATCAAGTCGTTAAATTCCATATGTTTACATTTTGTATACATCAAATAAAAGATCCTCAAAGATAGTTCAATTCTTGGATGAAAACATAAGAATACCCTTGATATATGATTGCACTATCCATTGGATGGTTACGAATAATTGTTTGAAACTTATGCGGTTGATATCATATAATGGAATTTACTATGTATCTGCGTATTTGCAGAATTTCTTTAAATAAATCTCGAAAATCATGTTTGTAGCAAGTATTAATAACGGTACTAAGCACTTTTTTTCATGATTATTATCTCAAATAATAATACGCGGATAACGAATTGAAAAATGTAGTATTGTCAAATTCGCTCATTTTGTCAATATTTTTTTGTATCTTTATCTAAGTATTATTATTAGAGATAAAAATTATGAAAAAAGTGCTGGTACCGTTATTGCATCCGGCCGTTCAATTATGCAACAGCATGTGCGATAGTTCGCGAAATTGTACTTATAGTCACGAATTTTTGTCATATTTTAAATGGTCTTGTGACGATCACATGACCGTCACATGACCGTCTTATGGCCTCGATGTCAGTCACGTCGCATCACTGTCTATATTCCCCTTTTCCGTTCGGCGTTCGGAGGCCTCAGTAGTACTATAGTGAAACGCTTTTAAAATGCATTTACGCTACTTAGAAAACGAATCAAGCTGCACATACACATGTTTCGGGGTAATCAAGACCATTTATATCAAGCTGGAGTAAATTAACCATAAAAAAGACTCTCCATCATGTGCTGTGCGACGTGTTATCTGCGAAGTTTCCGTTGTATTAGAGCTGCGATTGGTCGAGTATATCAGAATTAACCAATCGCAGATGTGATACACTGAAAATGTCGAACGTTGCGCATTGCACGGCCCATGACGGAGAGTCTCCTTAAGGTTAATTTTGAGGCTAGATCTTGTAGTCAAAATCCACAGAAATTTAAGCATGGCATGAAAACTTGCTTTTAATTCAGCGTTCAAAAATAAAATTTAAGAATACATAATAATAATAGGTTCCGGCATTTATTTAAAAAATAAAGCATACTTTATCAGAGAACACCGTTACAACAAATATTGGATCATTATTAACGAAAACACAAACATTTTTTATAAAGACATTTGTCAGCTCTCAGCAAAAATTATAGTAAAACTTCGGATTTCGCAAAAACTCCGATTTTAAAATCATGATATTATCAGAGTTAAAAATAACGTTGGCGCAAATAAAATTATGACATATTTTCTTAAGTCGTACCCCCTTCCCCTGTTTAAATAGTTTTCCCCGTAAATGATCTACTCCTGGGGATCTATTATTTTTTAGCTTATTGATTGCCTTGCAGACCTCATGTAGGCCAGGCTGCTCGATGTGTGGTTCTACAGTGTAGATTTCGTTATAGTCTAATGCGATTTGTTGTTCGTGTACGTTTAAGAGCTCGTCAAAATAGTTTTTCCATCTATTTAGTAACCCATCTGTGTCCGTTATAAGGTTCTCATGTTCGTCTCTTAGGAACTTAGTTTTACTTTGGAATCCGCTCCTTATTAAGTTTATACCTGTATACATTTCCCGAATGTTATTTCTGCTATGGACTACACATACGACATAAAGACTATAATATGTAATAGCTATGGCCCTGTAGGTACTGTTACTGCCTGTCATCACTGTTTAGCCTCTATAATAATAATAATATACGAGTATGTAATTATGATTACTATATGCTCATATTGAGCCTTCAACAACTTAAAACCTAAGCGTTAAAATAATCTGAAAAAATTCATAAACATTCTACACACCAATTGAAAATTTTTTGACTAAGTTCCAGAAAAATTTTTTTGTTTGGTTTTTGATTCAGAGAATCACCCATATATATTTGGGAATCGTTCCCAGGAAAGGTGAGAGAAAAGACGATGATTGAAGTAAATTAGGCTTTATTGGAACTTCGTTCGTCGGGTACAATAAGCGTCGATCGTCGAGCGGTGCTTGCCGATGCGTCCGATCGGCACGAGAGGCAAGCTGATTCTGACTCGCTTCTCGCCACCTCGAGGTGGGGGAGAAGCAAGCACAAGATGGCCGCCTCTGCCGAGCTAGTACAGCTCCCGGGGACAGAGGCGTTGTTTACGGCGATGAACCGGGGGCGCCACAGCCACTCCCCCTCCAGTGGATCTGGCGGGTGGCAAGAGCCACGATACCCTCTTCTTGGCGGGGCGCGGTTGCGTGTTATCGGGTGCGCAAAGCGATGAGGGCGGCGAGGCCGAGATCGGAGGCTGTTGAGCTGGAGTCGTTGAAACGGCCGGTGACGTCGCTGGAGTGGGCGGCGGCATTGCAGGTCCGGGCGACTTCGTCACAGGTTCGAGCGGCGGCGTCGTGGGTCCGGGCGACTTCGTCACAGGTTCGGGCGACGGCGTCGCGGGTCCGGGCAACGGTATCGCTGGAGGCTGGCCGGGTGGGTCGGCCGAGTCTCCGTAGGCCGGCTTTAGGCCGTCTGTGGAGATCGTGCGGTGTGTGCCGGCGATGTCGATCACGTAGGCTCGCTCGCTGACGCGCCGGATGACGTTGTGTGGGCCCGTAAGGGGCCTGCAGAGGCTTGCGAATCGTGTCGACTCGCTTGAAAACGTGCGTGCACGTCCGGAGATCCTTGTAGACAAAAGGATGGGGTACCTGGACGTGTATCGAGGCCGGGACTGCTTTGATTGCCTGCGTCAGGCGGCGAAGGTCCTTGATGAAGGCTGGAGCGTCGGCTTCTGGATGGCTGGGGGTGGTGAAAAATTCACCCGGCATCTTCAGCGTTGTGCCGTAGAGCATCTCGGCCGGAGATGCTTGTAGGTCTTCCTTGAAGCACGAGCGGAGATCGAGCAACACCGTTGGGAGTGCGTCAGGCCATGGCGTGAGCGGGTTGCACATGAGCGCCGCTTTGAGGGTTCGGTGAAACCGCTCTACCATACCATTCGATTGAGGATGGTAGGGAGCGGTGCGTTGTCGGCTGCAGCCGATGAGCTGGGTCAGGGCGCTGAAAAGTTTGCCCTCGAACTGCGGACCTTGGTTGGAGGTGATCGTCAGAGGCGTGCCGAAATAGCAGATCCAGTGATCAATCAGGGCCTTGGCTGTAGTGGTGGCCAGTTGATTCGGAGCTGGGACGGCGGTGGGACACCTGGTGAAACGATCGATGATCGTGAGACAGTATTGCTTGTCTCCGACGAGCGGCAACTTGATGAAATCGATGTGCAGGTGGTTGAAACGGGCATCCGGCGTGGTGAAATCGCCCAACGCTGCACGATTGTGTCGATTTATCTTGGAACGCTGGCACGGTTGGCATTCCCGTGCCCAACGTGCGGCGTCTTTCCTCATCCTTGTCCAGAAGAATTTCTGAGACATCAGGCGTGACGTCGTCCTGATGCTGGGATGAGCGGGACCGCAAAGGATGTCGAAAGCCGTCTTTCGGAGCGGTTCAGGTATGTAGGGCCTGACCACGCCTGTCGTCGTCTCGCAGAGGATCGAGTGTCCTTCTATGTTGAGAGACTGTAGGTTTACCTTCGAGGCGAGAATTAGGTGAGGCATCTCGGTGTCGGATCGCTGGCTTTCAGCGAGTGTAGCCGGGTCGAGGATTGTCATGCCGATTGTTTCGACTCGCGAGAATGCGTCGGCGACTACGTTGTCCTTTCCGGGTACGAAATCCAGCGTGACGTTATGCTGGAGAAGGTAATCGATGTGGCGTGCCCGTATGGGTGACGCCTTATCTGCGCGCTGGTCCGGCGCACGCGTGAGCAGCTTATGATCGGTCCAGAGGACGAAACAACGTCCTTCCAGGATCTGCTGAAAGTGTTTTATTGCTTCAACGGCGCCCAGGAGTTCCCGATCGTACGGGCTGTATCGTGTCTCGGTGGACGCCAGCTTCCTCGAGAAAAAGCCTAAGGGTCTCCAGGTTCCCTTAGGGTATTCTTGTTCCAGCGCCGTACCCAGGGCTGTGTCCGAGGCGTCGGAACTCAGGCGGAGTGGGGCATCAGGTCTGAGGAAGGTCGTGCGGGCAGCTGAAGCTATAGCCTCTTTGCTGCGCGAAAAAGCTTCATCTGCTTCCGGGGTCCAGACGAGCGGAATGGCCTTTTTCTTAGCTGGAAGGGCCTTCAACAGGTCGTTCAACGGGGCCAAGATCTCGGCGGCCTTGAGTATGCAACGCCTATAGTAGTTCACGATACCCAGGTAGCGGCGGAGCGAGGTCGACGTCTGTGGCTTCGAGTAGTTTTGGATCGCTCGCACATTGGTGTCAGGAGGGGTGAATCCGTCCTCTGATACGACGTAGCCGAGGTACGTCACCTGACTTTTCCCGAGAAAGCATTTGGCTGGGTTGATGCGCAAACCGGCGGCTCTCAAGACGTCGAGAATGATGCGGACGTGCTTCAGGTGCTGCTCGTGGTTCTCAGAGGCGATTATCATGTCGTTGAGATAGCATCTCGCAAAAGGGTACGGACGCAGAAGATGATCCATGGCCCGCTGTTAAAAAATCAGTGTAGACCCACCTTAAATCGAAAGTAGCATAGATTGAATTCGCGATAAGCGAGGGATTTCTGTATAAGACGTAATGTGTCTACACACTCATTCTACCTAATTAGGATGCTACGGTGTAAAGCTTGGCCCAGATAGCGCACTGGTGCTAAGTCCAGTATACATGCAATAGACATGCGCGATACGCCTATGTCGGTAATACCGATATCCAGGGATACGCGCGCACACGGATATTGGTAATGCCGACAAAGACATAACGCGCATGTTTGTTGCATGTATACTGGGTATCACAAAACCGTCATATTGGACTTGGTACCCGTATGCCATCAGGGCTAAGCTTTACACCGTAGCATCCTAATATGGCCCACGTAATAAAAAGCATTCAAAATTTGTATCTAATGACCACCTTAGAATTTTTTTTTAATTTTTAAGGCTAAGAAATACATATATTTTACAATAGATACTTATTATACTGTTGATTAATTTGGTGATTTATATCCTTAAAAATTATTCAGAATTCCTGAACCTTATTTAAATTAATTAAATATATTACTTTTAACATTTGCCTATATTATTTAATTATTTTTAACCCCTTCCGATATACACATTTGTTTTTTATTAGTAATTAAGGAATGAAAAAGAATGGCAAGCCATATTGGGTACACGTGAATCCCAATATATCTCATTACTCCCACTAGCTATTTATTTTCAAATCTCTGTAGAATTACCCTATGTGCAAATTTTTAAATAAAAAGTTAGTTGTTATGTTATATTTCGATATCTAACCGGCACAAATAAAATTCTGTTATTACATCAACTATAGTAGATGCTCGAAGCTTAAGTAGGCCATATTAGGTACACTCACCTCAGTTATAATTATGCAAAATCTAGAAATCTGGAAACTTCAATTAAGAATATATTTAGGTTGGAATTATAAAATATATTTATTACAAACATTAATTTATCAAACATTATTTTACAGTAAGATAACATTTTTTTGTCATACCTGCACCGAAAGTATGCTTTTTCATGCACATAAAGCGGGCGGAAAATGGGTCTTTACGGCAGTAAATTTAGCTCTAGGGCGCAAAGTGATACTTTACGGCCCGCTTTCTATACACGAAAAGCAAACTTTTAATGCAGGCATTAGATCATAAAATATCGTGTGCATCACGGGCGGAAGATGATTAACGTTCGTGCTAGTTGCAGCCCTTGCCTCAGCACCTCTTGAAACCCCTCCGCTCACCTTCGGCTCGCCTCGGGCCACTCGGGTAGCCTCGGCTTGGCCTGCAATTTGCACTCGCGGTAATCGCCTTTTTACTGCCGTTGATACACAATATACTATTAGTATTTTACTATTTCTACTTATACTAATAATTATTTTCAGATCAATAAATCTCCATTATAATGACGAAATCGAATATAAAGACATCAAAGGTCTGAGATATATAGTAGAAAGCGACATGCTAAAGTCAGGGACAAATCTGTCTTCAAACGAATGTTTTTGTTTAAAAAAGACGAAAGGAATAACAGGAGAAGATGGTTGCCTTTTAGATGGTGCAATAGAATTATGGAATTGTCAAAGTAAGTTCACGCAATAGTATATGAAAAACAAGTCTTGTGAGATTACACCGGAGTGTCAAATTCCATGCCTGAGCTATAAAAACATTTTGAAAAACACACCGAAAACAGTGCGTCAAATCTTATTTTACGCACACTGTAACAAAAAGTTTATTATTGGTCTTTATAAAATTAGTAAAATTAATATTTTTATTAAAAAATGAACTCAATAATATTCAGTCAGTTCCAAAATCTAATCAGTTCTTTGCTGAGACATATCTAATATAACTGCCAAATTTCAGCGCGTTTTATGCTTCTCTTTAAGGCTTACAATGGTTACAGAATTCAGGTATACATATGTACGCACGTACGTACATTTGTATGTAGGTACGGGTAAAAGTAAAAAAGTCGACCATTATCAGGTATGGAATTTAAGAAATAAAAAGTATGCTAAATTAATAAACATGCATTTTTCTACAATTGTATTGGTCACATAGATGTGAGAAATGTACTTGGCCAAGATCAATAACTATATTTAAACTATAAAAAGATTTTTTAAGTATTAGAATAAGTCACATTGATTGCGCTCAAAGTGTTTGTTTGACTCAAATTGTTGTTTTTTGAAATGCAATATGGCGGATCCAAAATGGAAGGAACGAAAGTAGTTAAACTACACACATAAGTTTGTTTTGCTTGAAAATTCGTTTTTGTGGATATTCGAGAGTACTGATTTGAAATTTGATTTTCAGATCAAATTTGAGATCAATTATTAAAAATTCAAAATGGCAAATTCTAAAGGATGCATCGGAAATAGTAAGTCCACGTACATAAGATTGATTTGACCAATATCCGGTTTCTATATATTTTAAAATGTTGTTTTCAAATGTGAATTCAAGATGTAGGATCTGAATTGACAGATTTTGATCTATTATTTAAAATCTGCCACTTTAAATTCAGATAAACTAACACCAAAATTTGGGATTAGCATCTTCGAAAATATACAAAAACCAATTTTTATGCAGGTTTATCAATTAATACACGTGGATTCACTACAGTAGAACCTCCTTGCACTGTGAAATTCGGGACTAACTATTCCCCGTCACTGTGAATGTGTGTCAGCCAATCAGCGTCAAGCACCAATACCGTTTCTAGGTCGTATTAATTTTTCCTCGTACCTATCCCATAATCAAATATTCTCAGTCCGATTGATTTTCATGCAGTTTTCTTAAAAAAGATTTTATACAAATTTATATAAAATTACATGATACTTTTTTATATAATTTTCAATCACTTTTTTCGGTTTTAACCATTTTATAAACTTTTGTTATCAATTTTCTTTTTCTCAAACCATTATATAAAACTTTACCCATAAAATGATGTTATAGAGCGGAAAGTTAACTTATCCTCTATGTAGACACCATCCCTCGGTAGTTTTCCAAATTCTTATTTAGGAATTTATCGATCTTCCCGAGGCAAGTAAGGTAGAAGAATCTGATTTGGAATTGCGTAAACTGAGATTATAACATCTTAAGTAAAAGTCCGCTTTCCTTCCTCCTCGCCTTAAATTGGCGGGGATTGGAGTTTTTGAGCCTATATGTATTGACGGCGCATCCAAAATTTTTCCTGGTGAGAGCGACAACGTTTCGCCAAAACGTTGAAGAAAGAAAAAATCAATAATTTTTTTGTTCTTCTACCTTACTTGCCTCGGGAAGATCGATAAATTCCTAAATAAGAATTTACTTACAACATTTTTTCGGTTTAAACCTTTTTATAAAATACATATATCTTATCGAGTTAGCTATTTTGAATTTTGAGAAATCAATCTCAAATTTAAATCAGCGTCTGCGACAACATATACTAACCGGCACATACACAATTTTGGATTCGCCATTTAAAATTCTTAAGAGACGATCTCAAATTAAAATTTAGTACATTATATAGAAACCAAATTTTATGCAAATTATCATCCTCGAAAACCTACAAAATCCGAGTTTTTGGTAAAACGACTTTATACGTGAGGATTTAGGCAACATTTTTAGGAATCTTCTCAAAATTTCACTGTCTTCATAACAACATTATATACGTATATGGTTAAAATTTGAAAAGATTGTACCGTCGCCAAGCTGAGGTATTTATATTTGAAGCTTTAATATAAAAAGCTAAGCCCCCTTATGTCAAGTCTGTATTAGCGATACATTTCATGTATAGCTTCTTCAATTTTCTTAAGGATCCTTTAAAAGACTTATATTTGACGCTGAATAACTATATACATTACATAAAACAAGAAAAGCAATAGCTAGCCTTATAATTTTAAAAATACAGACATCATACATTCGTGTTTAGTGTTATCTGTACATCTATATAGTGGTAATTATTTATGTAGATGTAGTATTGGTAGTATATTTTGCAATTTAAAGCACACATAATCTTGTTGTATAGTGATTTAGAATAAAATTAACTTATGAAGAGGTTTGTAACGCTACAACTATCTTAAAAAACCGTCGTTTTAAATCAGTTATTTCAAAATTTTAAAAAGGTAACCTCACATTTGAAATTAGTACGACGAAGAACCCCCAAAATACCGTTTATTTTTATTTGAAACTACTCATGATGACATAGTAAAAATAAATCGATTTTTGTTATACTATGTTTATTAATTTAATTTTGCAATAAACAATCATTATAATAAACGTAACTACGTACTTGGAAGTATAATTGTTAAGCTTTATTTTCAGCTTTGTTTCATACTGATCCTATAGCTAGTTATTAAGTTATAAACAAACACTTTACCCCGAGTCTGACTCGGGGTTAACTATATTGGCATGGCTCGCTTACCCCGAGTCAGACTCAAAAACCTAGTTAATTTAATCTTATTAAAAAATTCAACAATGTTATTCAACTCAAAATAGACAAAAAATCGATGATAACTGTTTTTTATTTATTTTAATGCCATATACGGGCATTACTGCCCTTACCCAGATAGAGAGTTGTAGGTCCGATCTCTGCCACCTAAAAATCCGGAAAGATATTTTCTTTAAATGTCCCCAAGAAGTTAATTCAGAATTTGATTGTTGAAAATGAACACCAAAAAAATTTGTCTAAGATCAGTCAGTTTGAAAAAAAAATATCAGTCAAATAAATGCTTTCGGACTTCCTGCAGTTATGAAAACATTTATTTGTTGAGAAAACATAAATAATACCGCCATTACAAAACTCTTTGAGAAAATACATCAAAATGAATGAGTGAGTGAGTGTGTGAATGTGTGTGAATATGTATAGGTGCGTGCGTGCGTGTGTGTGTGAATGTGTGTGAATATGTATAGGTGCGTGCGTGCGTGTGTATGTGAATGTGTGTGAATATGTATAGATGCGTGCGTGCGTGTGTGTAGATAGATAGATAGATAGATATACGATTTATTTGTCAATTTTGGCAAAAATACATTACATAAAAATTGTTATTTTGTCATTACATTAAGTCTTTGATCACTATCACAGTTCGTCAGTGTATAAATATAAAAATTGTTGCACAAATTTGTGATTATCTAATATCACAGTTTGTTTATATCACAGTTCCATAACAATTTCTGAAGTCTACTCATTCTTGCATACACGTACATCCATCACGTCACAATTTAAAAACAATTACAATTCAGCCGATACATACACTCATCACACACGCAGATATATTTACTCTTTATTAAAATGTACTCTTTATATTTTGTACATTACAATATTTTTCACGACTAAGAATACAGAACACGGGAGAACGGATAAATTAAAAATAAAAAAATAAAAAGATACAATCAATAAATAAATAAATAAATAATTAATTGAATAAATAAATAAATAAATAAATAGATAAATAAATAAAATAAATAAATAAATAAATAAATAGATAAATAAATAAATAAATAAATAAATAAATAAATAAATAAATAAATAAATAAATAAATAAATAAATAAATAAATAAATAAATAAATAAATAAATAAATAAATAAATAAATAAACAAATAAATAAGTCAATAAATAAATAAATAACTACCCATGTATGTGAATTCTCCGTCATCATGAAAAAATGTCAACTTACTCACTGTGCAGTTGTCTGAGGTGCCTGCCTAACGCCGTTTTAAATTTACATAAGGACGGCAGATACCTCACACTGCAGGGGAGGGTGTTCCAGAATCGCGAACCTTGGGCTCTAAACGAATAGAGACCCTTATCAGTCCGCGATCCCGGAACCGAGAGCTCTTTCACACTGCTCCTACTGGAAGTCCTAGCTGTGTTTTTACCAAAGAGAGCCGCAAGGTACGGAGGTTGTCCCATATTTATTGCCCTATACAATAATAACCCCGCATACAATAATAACCCCGCATGTGTGTGAGACTGTGTGTGTATACGTGTGTATATGTGTGTGCGTGTGTGTGTGTGCGTGCGTGCGTATGTGTGTGTGTGTGTGTGTGTACATATTTGTTTTTTGGCGGTTTTTCGATTGTTGAGTTCTTGTTTTTCTGGTTATTTGATACGTTAGGAATGATATAATCGATTTAGCGAGAAATCATTTAAAAGATCATAAAATTACCTAACTTTTCCGACCTCAAAGTTTGGGTAAGGTCATTCAATTCTTTTGTTATACGCGAAAACGACATTTTTTGTTTAAACGGTCATATCTCAAAAAATATGGCGGACAATCTTTGAAAAGATTGGGTGTCCTTAATAACATGTTGAGGAATGTTTAGTAAAATTTTTGTGTGTTGGTTTTTTTCTTTTGCCGAGAAAATAAATAATTCAATTAACCAGAATCTGGATACTCGATATATATATTTTTTTCAGTGAAGTTTAGTATAGATAATAAAAAAATATTTAAATTGTATAGAAATTTAACAACTTTTCGAATATCAAGTAAATTGTTGACTAAACTTCTTTTTATTATTATTATATTATTATTATAAATGTTAAGTAGTAATGATGAGCAGCAACAGTGCCTGTAGTCAACAGCCATTATATAGTCTTTATATCGGCTGTAGACGTGCTTGCATCATCACCATAGTTATTATAACTAATTATTGGAAATAGCTATCCGTAATTGTGTAGTTCATAGCCTTGTTCACATAGTCACGCCATCTTTCTCTATTGTTTCCGAGTTGCATTCAATCCTCCTCATAACATCCTATTTCTCGTAGGTCAATTTTAATATTGTCCTCCCACTTCCGTCTCGGTCTACCTGGGGCTTTTGCGCCTATCGTTTACCCTATTAGAACTCTAAATGTTGCTAGTTCATTCCCCATCCTAGCTTCGTGCCCAGCCCATCCTAGTGTTCGAGATTTAACCACTTTCGTAATATTTGTCCTCCCGTATAACTCGTGTAATTCTTGGTTGTGTAAAATTCTCCATTCTCCAGTAATCTCATCTATTTCGTTTCGAAATATCTTTGAAGGACTTTATTCTCGAACACTCTAATTCTATTTTCTTCTCGTTTCGTTAACGCCCACGTTTCATATCTGTATAGAAGTACTGGCATTATCATTTTTTTATATCTTTCTAATTTAGTCTTTCGTAATCGTAGTTGTAATTTTAGTAAGTTATTTACTGAATAGAGGCATGCATTTCCCAAATGCAGTCTCTTCTTGATTTATTTGTGAATCTCAGTTTTGTAGTCTATTAATGCCAAGGTATTTAAACTCGTCTACTTATTTGAAAGTTTTACTCGAAACTTTCAAGTCGGTATCAACAATATCAAGTCCTGCTTTGCTAGTGACCATGTACTGGGTTTCTTTTTCGCTTATTTCTAGGCATATTTCTGTAGCTGTTTCTATTAGTATTTCTACGTTTTTTTATAACGGTTTCTCTGTTTTTTCCTGTAATGTCTATGTAATCTGCGTATGCTAACGAGTGCGTTAGGGAGCCATTTATCACAATTTCCTCATTGCTTTCTTGTATCGCCCTGGCCACGTATTCTAAAACTAAGTTAAATAAAAGGGTTGATAGTGCATCTCCCTGTTTTAGCCCGTTGTGAATGCCAAATGGCTGTGATAGGCTCTTACCTGACGTAACTATACCCCTACTGTTATCTAGGCCCATTCTAATTAAATTGACTAACTTTTTTGGTACCCCTAGCAGTATTAAGACGTAGAACATTTTACATCTTATTATTGAGTCATACACTTTCTTGAAATCAATGAATAATTGTTGTACCTATCCCCGTATTCATATTTCGTTTCGAGAAGCTGCCTAACCTTGAACATCTGGTCGCTTGTTGACCTGTTTCTTCGAAATCTACACTGGTAGTCCCAGAGGATTTCCTCCGCGAGCGATGTGAGTCTATCTAGCAGTCCATTAGAGAGAATTTGGTAGCATGTTCAGATAAGAAAAATGCCTCTATAGTTATTACAAATTTCTTTTTATGCATATAAAAAATGCATACTACCTTTACAAATAATTCTTTTTGTAATTTTATTTGAATCGACAAATTTTAAAAGTTATTTTTGATTTCGAATCTTCATAAAGAAAATGAGGTTTGGTTGGTCGAAAATGACCGCGTGATACTAAAGGAAAAACCGCTACTAACTGCTTTAGCAGAATGATTTCTCAAACCGAGGTTTTGATTAATCGATTTATAGAATCTTATAAAATAAATTCGCATTTAATAAATTAATTTTAATATGAATTTATTTTGTTATATTTTGGGCAAAAAACACTAGAGTCCTACCTTAAAAGATATGGTTAGAATAAAACTAATGAGTAATTTGTGACTATTTACGTATATTTTATATATTATTTTTAATAAACAGTGTTAAAAACTTAATTTCGACTTGCTAAAATAGCTATTAATTTGAAGAAATACATTCTTTAAATTCGTGTATTTTCTTTAAAAAAGCTAAAAAATAGTTTTACAAAACGTAAAACGAAAGAAAATCCTACGCAGTTAAAATACGTATGCGTGTTTTTTATATATCTTTATATAAATTGCCGAAAAAATTATTTTTGATTTGATAAAAAGCTACTTTTTAAGTAATTTAAATTATATTTTTTTCTTAAAAAATAGCTAAAAAATAGTTTTAAAAGACAAATAAAATAGAAAACCCACGCAGTTTAAGAATGTATGTCTATGTTTTATAATCTTTAAGGTGGTCCTATTATTTATTTAAAAAAATTTGCTAGTCACATGATAACATTTTTTTAAATTGGTGGTTATATTTGTTACCTAAAAATAAAGTATTTTGTAAATTTTCATAAATTTTTAGACAGTTTACCCATAGTTTCTTTTTTTTTTAAACCTAAAAGAACGACATTTTTAACTCTAATCATGGGTAACACTTTCTTAATAAATTTTTTTTGAGTAATCGGAGTCATGGTTGTAATGCGAATAAGTTGAATAAGATATATTTAAAGTTTCAGATTAATTTATTGTAATCCTATGCGCATAAGACTTGCTGAACATTGAAAAACCATAAATGATGAAAACCGCACTTTTGTAAAAAAAAAAAGAAATAATTTCCTGATGATATTAAAACAATTTTTCTATCGCAGAATATCAATCAAAATTTTTCTTAATAGATTTTGTGTTTGTCTGCATAGTATAGAGTAGATTTGGACACGGGTTTGGATTCGGTTAGAGTAGGAACACGCTGGATTGTGTGCAATAGAGATCGGAAGAAAAATACGTACAATTAACTATTAAACCCATTTAAATTATTTTTGTAACACAAGCACGATTTTCGCATTTTTCTGTACCTATTAAGCGGGCCTAAAGGACAAGTTTTTAGACCGGCGGGCGCAAAAGTTACTTTTGCGCCCGCTATCATTTTTCTGAAAATTGCTATTATATAAATATATATATATATATATATATATATATATATATATATATATATATAAATTTAGCCCCGCTTAATATGCTAGAAAAACGCAAAAATCAATACATGCGTTACAAAAAATATGGTGTGTACCAAGAACAAAGTGGGCTTTTTAGGCCGAGTGTGGAGATTGCAGTACGAGTCGAAGGCGAGCTAGCACGAGCCAAAGCCGAGTTCGTTTGCGAGCCGAAAACGAGTACTGCAACCACGCGAGGTCACAATATACTCGCCCTAGGTACACAATATACTATTTTATGGCCAATATTGCCAATACAAAATCATTTTCTGTTCTAAAAATGTACAAAGTATCAGACAAGCAAATAAAAAAGATCGAGTTTTTCGTCAAATATTACTACAGGGCCACCTTAATACAAACTTCACGAAAACATTATTTTTGATTTTATAAAATAGCTACTTTTTGAAAAGTGTTTAAATTCAAGTTTATTTCTTAAAAATAACTAAAGAATAGTTTTAAAAGACATGAATAGAAAGGATATTATGCGCACTTTAGGAATTTCTATCTATTTTTTACATATTATAAATGCAAAGTACCGAAAAAAATCATTTTTAATGTGATAAAATAGCTACTTTGCGAAAAGTTTTTAAATTCACGTTAATTCCTTAAAAATAGCTTAAGAATAATTTTAAAAGACATAAATCGAAAGGAAATTACGCGCACTTTAATAATTTGTGTTTATCTTCTATATATCGACGGCTGAGCGAAAGCGCACGCACTCACGCACACGCACAGACGTGTACACACACACACGCACAGACGTGTACACACACACACACACTTACACACACACACTCTCGCACACACACGTGCACACACACGCACGTACGCACCTATGCATATTCACACACACACACACGCACACGCACACGCACACGCACACGCACACGCACACGCACACGCACTCACACACGCACACGTACACACACGCACACGCACACGCACACACGCACACACACACACGCACACACGCACGCACGCACGCACGCACGCACGCACGCACATACACTCACACGCACGCACGCACGCACACACACACACACTCTCACTTACACGCACATACACGTGTACACACACACACACACACGCACGCACGTACCTATACATATTTATACACACACACACACACACACTCACACTCACACGCACACACACGTGTACACACATATACGCACACATGCACCTATACATATACACACACATTCACACACACACACACACACACACACACACACTCACGTGTACACACACATGTACACACACACACTCACGTGTACACACACATGTACACACACACACTCACGTGTACACACACATGTACACACACACACGCACGCACGCACCTATACATATTCACACACACACACACACACACTCACACACACACACACACACACACGCACACACACGTGTACACACACATACGCACGCACGCACCTATACATATTCACACACACACACACACACACACACACACACACACGCACGCACGCACGCACGCACGCACTCGCCTTCGGCTCGGGCACAAACAGCGCGTGGCGCGGCGGGAACTAGAGTGAGGTTAGGGAGTTAATATGTAGCACTATTTTCCCTTTTCGGCGGTGAACGAGTACGAACTTTCTGGTAGATATGTTAAAAAATTGTATATTGCACGCGTGAATAAAGTGAGCCAGCGATTGCCAGCGTGTATGACGCTGTTGCTCCGCTCGGGCCTCAAACCACACGCAGCCATTTACTGGCTCACTTTATTCCCTAGGTGCATAATATACTATTTTAACTATCTTTTGGCTAAGGTTCGAGGAAGCTACCAAGGGGAGTGCACACCCTCTGGGAAGCAAATGTTGGTCAGACGTCGGAAGGAGGTTTCTGGTACCCAAAAATGATGCCTAGCACTCGTAATTCATTCTAATGGGTCCTTGTTATTGAGATATGATGTAATTTACTGGAAGTATGCGTCATTTTGATGAAGAAAGGTACATCTAACTATAACTTTATAATTTTGCATTATGGATTAATTACCCAAAAGATTATAAGAAGTGGGCGGAAAGAGCTTTAATTTAAGTTCTGTTACGTATGAAAATATTAATCTAATCAAAAGTTATTAACAATTGAAGATGGGCACTGAAAATGTATGCAAAATAAACCGATTTAGATATAGTAGCTCTGCAAGAGGTTAGGCGACGAGAATGCCCGAAGGAAAAGCATATCAATAGATACACTATAGATAACGGATTGGAAAAGGCAGGGCAGCTAGGGACGGCATTCTTAGTAAGTAATAAAGTAATGAGCATGGAAATTAATTATGTATTCATTATTGATCACATAGGTATCCTAAGCTTCAAAAGTTCATGGTACAAATACGTATCTATTAATGTCCATTGCCCAACGGAGGATTCGGACGATACAATCAAAGACTCCTGATACACAAACCTAGAGCTGGTAATTGATAGATTGTAAACCCATGTCGCAAAAATATTGCTAGGAGATTTTAAAGCTAAAATTGGAAAGAAGGAACATTTTAGACCGACTATAGGAAAATAAAGTTTCCATGATGTGAGTAATGATAATAGAGTGAGACGAATTCTTTTTACCGTGTCTAAGAATCTTATAGTCAAACGTTTTGTACGTTAAAGTACTAAAGTAACCTGTAGAAGTCCCGATGGACCTTTTAATTGACCAAAGGCGGAAAGTTGACCTTTTTAACGTTCGAACTTACCGTGGCGCAATTTGCGACTTCGATTATTTTCTTGTTGTAGCCAAGATTAGGGCTCGTTTACTAGTAATCAAAAATAAGAATAGAACGTGCCAAGCAGAGGAATTTAATCCCGAAAAGTTAAATGACCCGCTAATTAAAACTAGATATAGGAAGGAGCTTTCAAGTAAACTAGATGTACCGGATAGCAATAGGTTAGGCGACCCGGAGGAAGGGAATGATATCAAAAGTACGTGGGAAAGTATCAAAAGTTCTATAAGACAAGCTACTACGATGGTGTTGGATCAGTGTAAAAAGAACAAACAAAAACCGTGGTTTGACGAGGAATGCGAGGAGTGGAATAGAAAACGGCACAAGCTAGCCTTAACAACGCGAATGGCATCACCTCCGCACATTACCATAATATAGGGGAACAAGCTAAACGAATTTTCCAGAATAAAAAACGAAAGTGGGAAAATAATAAAGTCCCAGCCATACAAGAAAACAATAATAGAAATAATATTCAGGAAATGTATACAGGTATAAACTTAATAAGGAAATGGTCCCAAAGTAAAACTAACTTTCTAAAAGACGAACATGGGAACCTTATAACGGACACAGATGGGCTAATGAAGAGCTGGAAAAACTATTTCGACGAGCTCCTAAACGTACACGAACAACAAATCGTTTTAGACTATAACGAAATTCATACTGCTGAACTACATATTGAGAAGCTTAGCCTACATGTGGTCTGTAAGGCAATCAATAAGTTAAAAAAGCCTAGCCTGTCGCAGCTATTTGACATTCACAACGGACTAAAAGACGGAGATGCACTATCAACCCTCTTATTTAATTTATTTATAGAAAACGTGGCCAGGGCGATACAAGAAAGCAATGAGGGAGTTGTAATAAACGACTCCCTAACGCAATTGTTAGCATATGCAGATGACAGATATTATAGGGAAAAACAGAGAAACTGAAATAAAAAACGTAGAAATACTAATAAAAACAACTAAACAAATAGGCCTAGAAATAAGTGAAGAGAATACCCAGTACATGATCACTAGCAGAACAGTGCCTGAGATTGCTGATACCGACTTGAAAGTCTCGGGCAAAACTTTTAAAAAAGTAGACGAGTTTAAATACCTTGGCACGATAATAGATCAAACGAGAAGAAAATAGATTTAGAGTGTTTGAGAATAGTGTCCGTAGAATATCCGTAGATATTTGGGAGCAGAATAGATGAGAATACTAGAGAATGGAGAATTTTACATAAACAAGAAACACGCGAGCTATGCGGGAAGCCAAACATTACCAGAGTGATTAAATTTTGAAGGCTAGGATAGGCTGCGCATGTAGCTAAGAAGGGAACTGAAAGAACAGCAATTAGAGTGTTTGTAGGGAAGCCGACTGGCGCAAGATCTACAGGTAAACTGAGACAAAGGTGGGAGGACAATATTAAAATTGACTACGAGAAATAGGATGTTATGAGGAGGATTGGATGCCACTTGCAAACAATAGAGAAAGATGGCGTGATTGTGTTCAGAAGGTTATGGACTACAAAGTTTCTGATAGCTAGTCCCAGCAAGTACAGCTGACATAAAGACTATGTAATACACGGAAAAAGGTTTTCAACGGTAAAAATGGTGCTAAATGTTACACACTAAATTATTGTGCAATTCACTCAAAAATAATAGCAAAAGAATGAAGATATTTATATTGATAGCAGCAAAATTTCAGTTCTTGCCTTAGCATCTTTTTTTCCGAAGCTTAGAACCCGTGTTTCGGGTTCTAAGAGCTACGCGCGCGTATGCACTATCAATAAAAAGGGTTTGTATGTTAGTAGTTGAAATATGAATGTTGGCTATTTCTAGACTGCTGTCGAGTTTTAGCACCTTTTTTACCAACGGAAACCTTTTCCCGTGTAGCTGTGGCCTTGTAGGTACTGGTACTACTTATCATTACTATTTGGCCTCTATAACAATAACAATAACAATAACAATAACAATAACAATGACAATGACAATGACAATGTCAGTGACAGTGACAGTGACAGTGACAGTGACAGTGGCAGTGACAGTGACCGTGACAGTGACAGTGACAGTGATAGTAACAGTAACAGTAGCAATAACAATAACAATAACAATAATAATAATAATAATAATAATAAATGACAGTGTTTGTCCAAAGTCTGTTTTTAGTTTTCATCTCGTCATCTTATATCTATGAAATTTAAATCATATACATATATAAGGTCACGTTGAAATTGGCCCATTTTCTACGAATTATAGAGGTTTTCTCAAAGGAAAAGAGTTTTATTTTAAATTATAGATTTTTTTAATTAGGGGATTTTGAATTAGGGAGATTCTATTACGTATATTCGTTCTTTTAATTCGTTTGCTGATGTTAATGTAGTATAGGTTTTGTGACGATTTTTGCAAACTAAACAGACAATTTGTTTGTCGTCGACGTTTCAGCAGCGTTTTGCTGCCCTCATCAGGCTATACCTTTATTTAAATATTTCTTATTTCATCATTATAAACATAGAATTGTATATAAAATTTGTGTTAAAGAATTAATTACTTATAGTTGTTTGCAATATTTACATGGTTTTTGGGGTCAATATATGTCTATTGATATATCAATTGCTCATCGTTGTAGAAAACAATATATAATAAGTTAATGCTTTTTTTTTATTTGCACAGTAGTTGAGGTCAGGTTGTAATAAATACCTTACATTTTCTCCTTCGCCTTTAATTTAAAACTTATATTTAAGAAGCAATAAATTAATAAGTGTAAATATATATATAAACCAATAAGGTCCATAGTTAAAAATTGTAAAATTGTAAATAATTTAAAAAAAAAATAATATAGCAGAACTTAATTTTGTACGTATGCGACAAGCTATCAAACACATACGGTTAGGGGAGATCGAGGCAAAGTGAGCCTGAAAAAGATTGTTGATCGAAACAAAGAACGTGTATGAATTAAAGACATTGCAATTAGTTTCAAACTATACTTCAGACTTTTATTCATGATACCTAAATGTTTCAATCTCTTGAAGTAAATAGAACCACTTTTAATTTTTAATATAATAAAAAAATTCATTTGGGCTCACTTTGCCCCGTACTCGGGGTAAAATAAGCTTTTAGTTAATAAGTAGTAAAACTAATTAATATATAATTAATTTTCTTTTAAATATATGTTTAAAAAGTATGTTTTTAACATATTTGTACATGCTAAACACATTTATAAAACAAAATCAACGAAAATTTGATAGAAATTCCAAAATACGGTTTTTATTTAATTCTAATTAATTCGTGAAATTAGGAAAGTCAAAATGATAACATAATTAGAACTTACTTTATTAACAAAAAAAATCTTATTTTATTTAACTGCATGCTTTAATATGCTGTATCGCCCAAGACTCACTTTTTCCCGAGTACGCATAATTTACGGACTAGCATGCTATTAAGGAATGGTTCGAATAAATTGCAAATTTCAGGTACTGTTTTTCCCTTAAATGTTTTAGAATTCAGTACATGTTTTGGCAAAATTGAGTATGAACAATATTTATAGATATTACGAAATATTTAAAAAGGACCAAAATCATCTCAAGCACCTCCAAAGTGTTATTACATTTCAATTTTAAACCAAAGAACAAATATGCAAATTTACTTTATAATATAGTTGCAGACTTTTAAAATGCATAGTCCCAAATTTTTCTGAACACTAAAGTTCAAAACAGTGAGAGAAAATCAAAAAGCTCTCTTTACCTCAAGGCTTGCTTTACCCCGGTTTTCAAAAATCGTCACGAAACCTGTACTGTAGGTTCTATTACAGTTGCAATATTTTTACTTCACTTTACTTAAAGATCATTTAAATTTATAATTTTCAATGTCACGTATAGATAAATTAGATAAATTATATTTCGAATTATCAATTTGCGATTATTTTTTATTATCGTATATTACTTAAAGAATATACCTATATAGTTAAAGGTATTTTTTTCAGCAAATAAGCTTGTTAAGGTATTCACAAATAATATGATTCTAGTATAACTAAGGTATATTCCACAGGTGAAATTCAAGTTCAATAAGAGAATCTGACTTGTATAATAAACTGTGTTAATTTAGTGTTATTATTTTTGAAAAAATACTTACTAGGGTAAACTGTCCAGTAGATATACGCTTAAGGACAATAGATAGACGAATTTGTCACTTATAGCACATAATAATATTGGACATAATAATAAATGCACTACAGTAAACAATGCATTTATACACAATAATTAATAAACAAATTTCTTTTCTTTTTAGACGTCCCAATTGTTATGACATTTCCTCACTTTTATTTGGCGCATGAAAAGTACCAAAACAGCATTGAGGGTCTCAGTCCTGATCGATCACTGCATGAAACTTTTGTCGATTTGGAGCCTGTAAGTATAAATAAATATATTAAACAAATATATTAAAAAATATATTTTTTTTACGTTAATGACATTATTACGAGTGAAAATTAAGTAGTAAAATTACATATTACAATACTGAAAAACACATCGACCGTTTTATAGTAAGGAGCTTTACCTTTTTTTTAACTTTATAATTTGAAAAACGACTTTAAGGTAGGATTCTGCTGTTTTTTCACCAAAAAATAAAAAAATAATTTATTATAGTTTCTTAGTCTGTATAACTGTAAGAATATTTTAAGACCAGTCAGGTAGAAAATCTCGATGATTTGAAAAGTTACATGCGGTCAAGTAAAATAATTCACATTAGAAAGCGTACAAAATTGAAACTTTAAACGCGTTTTTCTCATCACTTATTTTTCTAACTTAATAAAGTGCTCGGCGCAAGTGGTTTTATAGTAGGTTTTGTCACTAGGGCATAAAGTTAACCGTTACGCCCGTGTGGCGAACATAATTTTTTTTATAGTATGTGTAAAGTACGTCCCCATGGTTATAGTACTTATAACCGCATAAATAATAAAATGTATTAGGAAAATTAGGATAAAAATCAATAAAATATGATTAAAAACAGGGCAGAGGGGCAGAGGTGAAGGGCTAGGGGTAGGGGAAAGGGATGGGGTACAAAGGACGGTATCCAGGGACGGAGTACACCCCCAGCAAAAAAGTATATTTATATATCATTAAAAAAATGTTAAAATTTTTATTACATAAGATTATCATATTCATATCACATCCATATTACGATTTATCGCGATATTTTATCACATTAGTTAAAATTGCACAATTTTTGGTTATACCTATCACGTCACATTATGAGACTTAAAACTAATTTAATACTAAACGATATAACACAGTTAGTTTTCATTACAGGCATGTTGTACATCGGTATTGCCAATTTAAATCTCTTAAGAGACGGAAGATGCCTAATGCTGCGGGGGACTGAATTGCAAAGTCGAGCACCTTGGGCTCTGAAAGGTTTCAGGAAAACATCAATATGCAACTCTGGAATTCTAATTTCCTTGGGATTCCTACTGGAGGTTCTAAACTCGTTTTGCTCTAAAAGGGCCGCAAGGTACGGAGGCTATCCCATGACAACTGCTTTATACAGTAGTACCGCCGCAAAGTACTACCTTTTGCCTCCAACGTTAACCAGCCCAGTTTCCTCCTGTAGGGAGAAATATGCTCATCTTTTCTAACACCACAGATGTATCTCACACAAGAGTTTTGCAATCTTTGAAGTCGGGTCTGAAGCACACCTGATACGTCTAGGTACACAAGAGAGCAATAATCTAAGTGGGAGACAACAAGAGCGTTTGCAAGCTGCACACGCAACACCTCAGTTGTGCAGGATCTAAATGATCTGAATCCATATAAGGCTCTATTAACCTTTCGGCTAATTACATCCATCTGCGGTTTCCATGTTAATTTAGAATCCATTACAACACCGAGGTTGGTAACTGTATCGGAAAAGGGAATGAAAACTTTATCTTATACTTCAATGCCTGACAGATGCAGGTCCTGCAACCTGTTAATATTATAGCCTGAACCAAAAATAATAGCCTTTGTTTTATTGACATTGAGGCACAGGGTATTCTCTGAAGCCCATGCTGACTCTGCTCGCGCTACAACCGACAAGCGGTGCCCCACGAAGATTATCTCTGGTAACCTGCGTATAGGTTTGAAGGTTGTCAGCATATAGCAAATGCTCGACACCATCCGATAATTCACTCTTAGGGCCCTTGAATTAGCCAGTATATCCCGAAGATCATTAATGTACAGACTAAACAGAAAGCCCCCCCCCCCAGAACCGAGCCCTGTGGTACACCAAGATTGATAGTGAGCCAATCAGATTCACCATTGGATTTTGTAACCACTCGCTGGTTTTGGCTTGTGATATATGATTTGATCCACAGGATCACGGACCTGGAAAAATCCATTCTGATCAGTTTGCGAAGTAATTTTGAGGGCGAGATTGTGTCGAACGCCTTACTGAAATCGAACATCAGAATAATGGTAAGCAGCTGTTGATTGCTCTCGATACCAGCTCGGATGTCCTTTGACAGACTCAGCAGTGCTGTTTGCGTGCTATGATATTGCCTAAAACCGGTTTGACGTAGGTCTAGAATTTTATTAGATGTAATGAACTCTTATGAGATTTGCTCATGGACAATCTTTTCTAGGACTTTGAAGAGAAAACTCAAAATAGCAATGGGACGAAAGTCCGTGACGGCAGACGGAATCGCCGTCTTCTTAAGAGGCACCAGATGAGCTCTCTTCCAAGTCCCAGGAAAGACTCCACAAGCCAGTGAAGAGTTGAAAATAGCAGTCAAGTGGTGGCCTAAAACTGGGAGGGATTTCGCGATGACACTTTAGGGAATTCCATCTTCCCCCTTCGCTTGCGATGAGAAATGGGCGACGGCCAGGACTACTCGAGAAAGTGACTTCACGAAAAGTGAAGCCGTCATCACTGGCCCTTGATAAAATGTCGTCCAAATCCTCATCGAGCTCAGGATGAGAAACGGAAACCCTCGCGAAGTGGGTGTTTAACTCATCCGGTTCGAAGCCATGCAGCTCCTCTGTAGCCTTTGATATGAGACCTAGGTTTCGGAGTTCTTTCCAGATATTTTTATTATTATGCAGAGCATCAAAAATTCGGTTCTGAATAAAAGCCTCTCACGCTTCAATTGTGTGTTGTTAGGCATGAGCAGCGAGAGACTGTAACTCCTGCCATAAACCATGGTCGCGAGTCCGCTTATAACGTCAACGGACTGCATCATGCTGATTATATAGATGCTTCAATTCAGCGACAACCCAAGGCGGATCACCTTTCCTTTTTGGTATGAAATGTTTAAGAAGCGCAAGTTCGTCGATAGCTTCCATGTTGATTGTCTGAGGTGTTCTAACCTGCTATCGACATCCTCGCCTGGGTAACTGCGGGGCAACCAATCACAAGCGTTAAGGAGGGATAAAAGCTCCTCCTCTCTAATAGATTTAAAATCCCAATACGAAAAGGTATTAAGAGCAGGGGGCTTAGATGTTTGGATGTCAATTGTGACGTCAATTATTTTATGCCTACTAGGAAAGGTCGCCATTATGTTGTTCGCATCCAGCACTACATCATTGTCGTCAGTAAAGATAACGTCAATCCAAGTGTGAGATTGTCGGACGTGGTGAGTCGCGCCATGATTAACTAGTTTGAGGTTTAACTCGCATGCTAACTCTTTAACGAAATTCGCTTCTTTAGATGTCGATAACATGTTTGCGTTCAGATTACCCATTACAATTCAGTGGTCTTAACCTTGCCGAATAAAATACGAGATTATCTATAAGATCCGAGTCATCAGTGAAAGAGACCCTTGGCGGTCGATAAATAACGTCTACGAATATTGGAAAAAGGTTGCCTTGCTGGACTTTATACATCAAGTACTCGGGAATTCCCGATTATCCTTTATCCAGTTTTGTGTTTGAGGAGCACAACAATGTCGCTTTGTATCTAGTATGTACATAGAGGACTAACCGTCCCCACGATTATTCCTGTCCTGCGTAAGTGTTAAGTAGCCTTTGATCTGAACACCAACATAGTCATCGTCTCCGAAACGCGTCTCAGCCACGCCGAAAAGGTGATAGAAGGGATGAGCAGTTTCAAGGAATTGCTTGAACATTTCAAAATGCTTACCAAGTGAAACAGCATTAAGAAAACCCGCAGGCAGCACCCGAACGACTACCTCTCTCGTTATACATCCGCCTAGTCACGCCCGATTGTTAGAGTTTAAGACCGGTGTAACTGAAGAAGCTGGTATTTCTATGATAGGATGATGGTTATCCTATGTATCTGCCGTGTTAGCGCTGTCATTTTTAGTGTTATAGCCCGCAGATAACGCCTGAAGATCTGCAGCCGAGGTTATCTCATATGATAATTCACCGTCTCGCCTCTTGACAGAAACCGGCTGCTCCTATGCCAAATATATTTAAAACTTAGTCCACACGCAATCTGTTTCAGATTTTTAAACTGAACAAAAGATTTTTTATTTAAAAATTCATCAATAAATATTTTACTTTTAAATAAGCTATTATTTGTTTCCTTATCTAGAGGCGTTACGTTGATATCCCTCGTCTGAAATACTGTAAACCTATGTTTCGGCTGCATAATTTCTGACACTAATTCGGGACGATAGAGGCAGACTACTCAAGGCGATCGATGACGCTCAAAATTGTTTGCAATCGTGTTCGCATTTATTTTCGCACGCGAGCCAGTCATGATTTGTTTTTTCGATCGAAGCAGGCGCGTTGACACAATGTCATCTTTCGCAATGGACCGTAGAATTGTGGTAAGATGACATGGACTACGTCCTCACGCTGCTGTTCTTCACCTTCGAATATATTGGAAATAATTATTTCCGCCGATACTGCCCCACAATCCATCCTGTTAATCGGAGAACGATACTTGCATCGACCTGAAAGATTGTCATGCTTGCGTCGTAGTTCCCAAGTTTTCCGCCTGCCACCTTGTGTTCGAAACCCTCCAGTGGCGGTTTCTGTTAATGCAGAGTCACTTGGCAGGACTGAATGTTCGAAAACGCACACATTGTTTGCATGGTGGTCGTTGTTATTGCCATCTATGTCATCGGCACCATTAATGTTATTATTATAGTTATAACTATGATTCCTATTATTATAATAATTATTTACAGCATTAGCTCTATTTCTGATATTATTATTACTTAAATCTAATTTGGTTTCGAGGGCACGCATCCTCTCAACCATGACTGCGTTTTCATTAACTAAGAAGGTGCGGCTACTTGCATAACCCTCCAATATGGAATTTTGCAGAGCAAACTTTTTTTCCATGCTGGATAATCTATCACTGTAATAGTGCTGGAACAATTTTCAGAATGTTGAGATCCTGATCCATCCTAGTCATCAGGGAAACCACCTTATTAGCAATGGTAGAAATATTATCGACGTATTTCTCAAGTTTCGCTATCGTAACCCTACTATCTTCTCCGGTGGTGTGTACATACGTGGATTTATTATAGTTGGCTTCCTCGAAGATGTAGTCCATGTCACAACTTTTGTTTCCTTTCCCGGTTGTACTGTTGTTGGCCCTGCTGATGGTTGAGGTCTTCATAGTGCTTGTGCTACCAGTGGCCAATTGCCCTTGCTCAGCTGCAGTTCGTCTTGCGCCTGTGCTGGATGGTGTAGAGGCGTGTAGTGGCAGACGTACGTAGCCGCTTTGTTCGGAGGGTGTGCCATTTTTCTCTCCCCGTTGGCTGGTTGATAAAGCGCGGAGACTCTTTACTGCGCTGGTGTTTGTGCTGAAGAGATTCTGTGGTGAAGGAACGAGAAACTGCAGTTGTGGCGAAGAGTTGCTGGTAATGGAACCTGCCTATGTACTCATCTGCTGACACTTCGACTCCGACGACGTACTTGAATGTTCATGTTTATCGTCGGAATTGTTGTTGTCGCCCCTTCTACGGTTATTTTCCTCTCTCTCTTTCGTGCTAGTGTGACTTTTGTTCGGCAGCTTAATGCTGGTGTTGGCTCTGTTGCTGACGTTTATGCAGTGGACACATTTAAGAGCAGTGCTACTACGTGTTTTCGACACAGTTTTCATACACGCAGAGTGGCATTTTCGTGTGCACTCAATAAGATCTAGAACTAGGCGACCGAGAATCGCGCAATAGAGATGCAGGATGCGATGTACTGCATCATTTCATGTTTGGGCTCAGCCATTTGTTGGACAATCAAGTGCGCAGCGAGCATTCGCTCTTTCTCAATCAGGCAATCAGAATCGCCGTCGACTTCGCAAGCAAAGCGCGTGCCAAGCACCGCACCCACACCCCCCGCCATACAGGTACTTGCAGCCAGCGCGCAAATAAACTTTCTATCCGCGCAAGCAACCCAAGAAACGCAGGCCTCAGCCCTACAAACCCTTCAAGGGCAGCAACAGTTGCAGGCCCTACAAATTCTACAGCAATGACAGGTGCTGCAAGCTCAACCCCCCCCCCCCCCAAACAGCTAACGTAATGATCGTCACGGCCTTGGAACAATGTAATTACTGCAGCACGAACGGTCATTTGCGAACAGGACTGCAACAAAAGAAAGTTCGACTCCAAGAAATGCGATTATTGCCAAAGAATGAGTCATTTACTAGCAGAATGCCGCGATTTACGTAGAGACATACAGACCGGTCGCATCTGCGTGAACAACCTTGATATCGGTAGCGATAACGTAGTCGACAACAATAACGCATACAACAACAACAATCGAGGGGAAAACAATTATAACGGAAATAACAGGGGTATCTTCGACAATAATAACAATTACAGGGGTCGCAATAATAATAGCAACAATAACATCCGAGGGGCAGACAATCGCAATTACCGTAACAACAATAACAATTGGAACAACAATTGGAGCGATAATAAATTTTATAAGGACCGAAACTACGATGATCAACAATTCAATAACGAGTGCAACACCCGCAACAATTACGCAACTAGCGTGATAACGAGCACACAACACTGGGACAGGCAACAACGGCAATAACCATCAATCGAACGGCGAGAATTTAAACTCGCAACATGCTCGACGCAGTCCTGAGGCGTCGGACGTGCCGGCTCGCTATTAACTCGCGAATCAGACCCGCCTCAAGTAATTCACATTAAATTCTTAAAAACGAGTCGTAAACTACCATTGTGAACCTAGAAAGCAGACATCTAAAAAACAAGGCAGCCAAATGTTACGTCGATACAGGAGCGGACGACTCCGTAATTAAAGCCAGCTGCATTCACGACAGCGCGTGCGTAAATAAAAGTTACATATTAGCTATAACGGATGTTTTACGTAGACACTGCCTCACTTTCGGCAATGCGGACATGGTATCGCATTGTCTCAACTGCGAAATTCACATAGTCCCCGACAGTTTTCCTATCGATACGGACGGACTGATCGGCTGGGATATTTTAACTACATATGGCGGAAACGTAAATGCCGCACGCAAATGCATAGAATTTAATAAGCTTAGAATTTCCTTTATACGTGATGAATCTTTTAAAATTCCCGCGAAAATACGGCGAATAATTTGTGTGCACGTGACAAACGGCGACTTAAAAGTTGGCTGGGTACCACTACAAAATATAGCACCTAAAATTCTTTTTGGCAATTCTATCGCAGAGAATCACAATGGGCTGGTTTACGCCGAGTGCATCAATATCGGCAACGAATCGATAGAAATTCCCACACCGTGCGTAGAATTAATTATCTGTGAGATTACAGAGGTAGATCATATTATCGACGTTGGTGAGGACGATGAGTTATAAAGGCCTCAAACAGGCGGCCAAATAAACGTTAGACGTATGTTCCAAACAGACACAAGCGGCGCTAAAAAGCCCTGGACGTTGCTAAACGAGTGCAAATGTTTGAACAAAACGAGGCGCTACGCGAGGATAGGGTCGACGAAATAATGAGTTTAGTAGATTTAGAGGGCTGCAATGAAGAAGAAATTATGCACGCACGCGACCTTATTATCGAATTTGCAGGTATTTTTGGGCTCGACGGCGAGCCACTGCCGGTGATGCATCTGGTTTCACGTAAAATCGAACTCAAAACTGATAAGCCTCTACGCGCGAAACAGTTTAGATATCCTTCGGTACTAAAGGACCAGATAGAGGCCGTGGTCAATAAATTGCTCGATTAAGACGTAATTGAGCCCTCAAACTCGCCCTACTCCTCAAACATGTGGATCGTGTCAAGAAAGTCAAATGCACAAAGCAATAAAAGGTGGCGCCTCGTTACAGATTTTACGCAAGTTAATGAAATCACGCGAGGCACCACTTACCCCCTCCCTTCACACGCGACATCCTAGAGCATCTCGCGTCCGTAACATACATCTCGGTCATGGATTTTAAAAACGGCGTCTACCAAATCTCCATGCACCCCTTTTTCTCCGTCCCTATAGGGCGAGGCGCAAGAAAGCAGCTGCAGTACAAAATATTTGTCATGGCGCTGGAAGGCGCTACTGACACCTTCACCCAAGCCATGGAAATGTCGATGGCGGGCCTTTAAGATCGCGAAGTCGAAATATTCTTGGATGATTTCATGATCCTCACCAGCTCGCTAGAAGAGCAGGGCGTGCGCTTCAGACGGGTCGCGAAACGAGTCATTGACGCAAATCTCACTATAGAGTAAAAAAGTATCAATTCGTGAAACACGAAGCGCACGTGCTAGGCCACATTGTTGTAAATGGAAACATCATGATGGACCCCAAGAAATTAGAGACCGTGCGCAAGTATCCAGTTCCTACGAACGCTAAAGCAGTTAAGCAGTTATTGGTCTTTGTTGGTTTTTATATAGACGCTTTGTTCAGCATTTTACGAAAATCGCCAGGCCGTTGTCGCAAATAACCAACAGGTGTGTCAAATTCGTATGGGAAGAAGAGCAGCATCGCAAATTTGTACAGCTCAGAGACGCGCTCTGCAGCGATCCAGTTTTAGCAGCTACCGACATGTCTAAATCGTTTATTGTCACCATCGACAGCTCCGATTATGCTCTTGGGGCGATTTTAAGCCAGGGCGAAACAGGACACGATAAGCCTTATGCTTTCGACTCTAGGTATATGAATGGAAGCGAATTGCGTTATTTGACTTATGACAAGAAATGCTTGTGCTGGTGTTTGCAGTACATAACCAAACGCCCCGATTCTGCTTTAATCGATACAAAACGCCCTTCGCGGGAACATATTTGTGTCGTTTACAGGCCCGGCAAAATTAACGTCAACGCGGACGCGCTTTCCCGCAACCCAGTAATAACCGAAGGAGAAGAAAATCCAGAGAGACCAAGGACAGAGCTGTGCGAGATTCCAAGCAGGCAAGAAGAAGGGGACAGCGACCCAGATGAGTTATTGCCGCCAGCAACGGTGCTTATCACACGCGCCACGCGCAAGGAGCGCATCCAGGGCGACAGGAGAAAAATCAAGCTCACGGGCTTAAGCTCCGAAAGCTCGGGCAACCCGGGTGCCGAAAAGATCGATCGTATCGAGATCTCGGACTCGGAAGAGGGCGACGATCCAGGAAATACCTGGAAGCAAGGCCACAAAGGAAGTGCTTGGCGCACAAGGGCCAAAAACGCAATAACGCTGTCAAATCGCAGTAAAAAGTAGAGGTCGGCGACCTCGCACCTACTGTGCCCGACGAAGATCAAAACATAAGCCGAGCCACACAGGACAAAAAGCTTGTTTACATACGGAAGGAAGAAAATGTACGTGAGGGCATTCAACGCGTCCGGCGTTACATCTCTCGCAGACAGGCAAAAGTAACCCTTGAAGCCATACACGCTAAACAGACCCATGCCGGCCTTTGAGCAAACTACTGCCACGCAGAGTCCCGCAGCGACGCACGGCATCGAGATAATTGACCTTCAATCATGCCACTTAAACTCTGTCGAAATTCAGGCCATCAAAAAGAACAGCAAGCCCATCTAACTGTAAACGCGGATCGCGGCTCCGCACGCAGAAGCCCGGCGAACAATAGTTAATACAGCTGATTTCACAGCCTTCCGTCATCTTTTGCCCGAATTAGACGACAAACTGCATGCAAGGCTTATCGTCGATCTGCAAGAGCGCGACATAGAAGGGAAAAACGGCCTGCAAGTAATCATGTGGAAAGGCGATGCCCCGTAAATCGAGGAGTGCAGATCATCACACGCAGGCACAGCTGTCGGGCCCCGTATAGACTTCAGCGCACGGCAGCAATATTATCAGCTGCTGCAGGACTGTGACGTTGAAATGAGCATGCACACGAGGTTGCAAACGGGAGAATGTAGCGAGGGCGCCGGCACCCCGAAGTGTTCTAGCCTGCACAGCCGCACTACGGTTAGCGACTTCCTCTATGGTGAGTTCCAATGCGAGAACGCTCAACCGGGTAACAGCAATATGCTTCCCTTCTCAACAGAAAGAGAAGCAGAACCCTATAAGTCCTATTCAACCAATTTTTTGACAATAGGACAGATCAATCCGACTCTACAGAGTCATTCGAGGGCGTCCCGTACAACGCTCAGCGCACAGAAATTCCCTCTGAAAGGCCGCCGTCCTCCACGCCCACATACAGAGGCAGATTTCGCGTCTACAGGCCGAGCGACTGCTGTGCAGATCCGCACGCCTGTCTTCGCCGCAGCAACGACATCTTCTCGCTTCCTCCGGGTAACTGTCTGTTTTATTCCTTTATAGAACTAAAACAGTTACACATGTCAGCTCTAGGGTTAAGAGCACGATTCGCAGGCTCCTAAACGCTACAGACGTGTGGTAGCCCTGAGGAGGCCCTAGAGATCCTCCTTTGACCGACAAAGTACGGCGACGTAGACTGTGCACACAAATTTAATCAAAACATCTACATACGAGGTCTGTCCCAAAAGTATCCGACCTACCTCGATTTCTCGGCGCTTGATTTATTCTTCGTCATCCGGGGGGGTGGCATCCTTCAAAGTAGTCCCCATTTGATTGAACAAGACGTTCATATCGATGTTTCCACTTATTAAAGCACTCTTGAAAGTCAGACTTCGGAATCGCCTTTAGTGCATTCGTCGCATTAGTTTCAACAGTCTGTTTTTTGTCGAATCGATGTCCTTTAAGCTGCATTTTCAATCGAGAAAACAGCCAAAAGTCGCAGGGAGCTATATCAAGACTGTATGGAGGCTAGCGGAGCTGCGCAACACTGTGTTTCAATAAATACTGCTGCACAAGGTTTGATGCGTGAGCTGGAGCATTGTCGTGATGAAGAAGCCAGTCACCGGTTTCCCAAATTCTCGGTTAAAATTCGCCAAACAGTACTTTTTGGTATTCCAAGTTCATCTTCCAGTTCTCTCACAGTCAAACGACGATCTTGTTCAACTGCGACACGCACACGCTCGACATTATCCGACGATGTTTCCGTCGAAGGTCGACCAGAACGAGGATCACTGTCAACAGATGTACGGCCACTTTTGAACCGCCTATATCACTCTTTTATTTGTGTTTTGCCCATACACTCATCTTTAAAGGCCTTTTGCAACATTTCAATAGTTTCCGCACAACTTTTACCGAGATTAAAGCAAAATTGTATGCAAATTCGCTGTTCGGTTCGTTCTCCCATTTTTAGCAATAAGCAAATTGCGACGAACGCAAAAAAGTCGTTGTAAACAAATACACGCTGCGCGGGAACTAAGGCGTTTCATCGGTATCTCAGGCTACTGACGAGAAGGTTAGGAGTTGCTGGTGACGTTCGTACCCTCCAGAGGTCGCCTGAGTCTCTCCGCGCGAAGATATGAACGTAGGTCGGATACTTTTGGGACAGACCTCGTACACTATTACTCCTATTTTGAAGATGTAGATTACTGCCACATTATAGTAAACAACTCAGGCCACTTTATACATTTGCACCTAGTTAGTCAGCACTTTACACCATACCTCTTGGACTCTACCTCTTCGTACGGGTCATGCACCCAGTAGAACATGGACCTGGGCAGTGGCGCTTACAGCAACTGCATGTTCAGCGACGGACCACCTGATGTTCGCGCAGTAGACGACGCTCTACACAGTTGCGCGGCCGGAACAAACGCAAACAAACGCAAACACACACATGAGTGTCGACTCGGCTGCAGCCGATAAATCCTTTTCAGCTTGGCTCTTTTATAAAAAACCACATAGACGACAAGACTCTAAAATCAGACATGAGTAAGTGCATGTTATACCTAATTTGACTCTGGTAGTACCAAATGCTACAGAGTAGGGTAATAGATGCGTAGACATCATATAAGTTTTGTACGGGAAGCACTCGCTCTCCTTCCTTCGGCGCAAGCGTTTATCCTTCCGCCGCCCCGAGGTACTTTACCATAATTTGCGCTAATTCATGCCGCGATAAGATTAATCTCTTGTAATAGATATTTCGTATACTATCGTGGAGGTTATTTAAATAAACGTTTCTACTGTTTATTTCTTAATTTCGAGTATCTTTATTCGGTTACGTAAGTGCTCCGATTTCTCTTTTAATATCCTCACAACCTACCAACTCTCGTACATTCGGACACCTTCATACATAAATCTCTAACATGCATAACAAACTTGAAAAAGAAAATTCTGGAAGAAGATCTTATCAGTTTTGGCATAATTAGAGACCTGGCCACGCTCACCTTAGCAGAATGGACTATTTTTATCGACTTATTTAACAGAATTTTCGAGAGCGCACCTGTATTCGCAGTTTTTTATCAGAATAATCTGCTGGTCACACCAGTACAAGATCGCTACAAATTAATAAAAGAATACCACGAAGCGTCTATAGGTCGCCATCCAGGTATTAACAAAACATACAGCAAAATCTCCATTGATTATTACTGGAGAAATATGCGCCTAGATGTACGGCAATTTGTTCTCAGACACGTTCTCAAAGCCCTTTGACAAAATCTCCATGGATATGTATGGACCACTTGATGCCTCAGAAGAGGATTACCGCTACATACTTACGGTACAATACTGTCTCATAAAGTATTGCATTTTAACCCCAGTCATAGACGCAAACGCACAAGAAGTAGCACAGGCGCTAACAGAAAAAATAATCTGATACTTCGGTCCACCAGCCGCCCTTCTCACAGACCAAGGTACTCATCTCCAAAACCGCCTCCTAGAAAGATTGGCGGAGATCTTCCACATCGACAAATACTGCACTACTGCCTATCACCCTCAGTCCAACGGGAGCATAGAGCGCATACATCATATGCTTACAGGGTATCTGACAAACTACATCAACGGTCACACAGATTCGATCAGATGAGTTGCTTTATGCCAACACGCATATAACACAACAGAGCACGAAGCGCCAGAGTTCACACCGCACGAGCTTGTGTTTGGCCAAAAAGCCAGAACCCCCTCCAGTTTTCCACCTAGGAACAATTTTCTCCCACACGAGCATTGTTTGAGGAAATTTTGAGTTCGATTTTTTTAATTTTGACGTATCTGAGAGCAGCGGAAAAAGAAAAAGAAAAAGAAAAGAAATTAAGATTTGTATGTTTTCTTGAAAGCACTGCGGTAGGGCATTAATTATGCGTCGAGCCGAGAGATCTTTGTGTCGGTAGGGGGGCCTTTAGAGTGGTGGCCCGCTTTATTTTGTCAGTTTTGACAATTTTTACTTTATTTCCTTTTTACAGCTTTATCTTTTTGTTCGCGTAATTGATGCCTGTGATTTCGTAGGGACCGTCGTACTGGATCGGAAACTTGCCTCTTTGCGGCTCTTTGAGGAGATAGACCATTTCATCTTTTCTGAAATTCTGCACATTCAGCTTGCGATCATAATAGTACTTCGATAGTTACTTAGTTTGTACGGGATTCATGGCTGTTATAGTTTGTAGCTGCGCTTGATTGGCTGTGATGTCCGCCACGTATGGCAAGCCCGTTTCCACTCATGGGGGCACAATGCCATCATGTTGTGCCATTAGGGCGTTGAGGACTATTGCCTCGTCAATTCACATGAATGGACACCCCTGCTCCCGGAGCCTCCAGCTGATCCACTTGCGTCCTCAGCAGCCAGCCCGTCGCAGTAGAATAAACTATGAATGCAGTGCAGCAGTACAAGTGACGCAATTCAGCGTTTAAACTATTACAGTGTTTTTAAAATATAAATAATATAACTACATCATAGAATTAAAAAAAATAAACATGCGCTTCATTGTTATTGCTCTGCTGCTGCTGTTGAATGCGGCGTGCCTTTCCGCTACCGCTGTCGTCGTTAGAGTCGGTACGCCCCCTGAGCCATAACCTCAGCTGCTAACGACTGGGGGCAAAGATTTCGCCGTAGCACGCATCCGCGGAAACGTAGCGCGCATTATCGCGTCGCTGTCCACTGTCATTGCTGATGAGCGATGGCACCTCGTTGGCCGTCATCCACCTCGATGCTTTCTGTCGTTCTCCTCGCACTCTTCCTGCGACGGCACGGCCACGCTGCAGTATTATCGCTGTCTGCCTCAACGTCATTGAGGTTAGGATGTCCCAACCAACTATCGTTGGTGTAATCGCCGAAAAAACGAACAAACACACAAAACTACACTTAAAACCAATGAAAACGCGACACAATCCAGACCGAAATATATCGCAAGAATCAAACCCGACATGCTTTTACTTTTCCCCTCCATAAATACGGTTCTTCTACATGAGCGTGTAAATGCTCCCGGGTTTCTGGCACCAAAATATATCTGCACTAAGCAGATTATTACGGCAGGAGAAAAATAAACAACGATCTATATTTCACTTTCACTTAACTTTATTATATTTCGCGAAAAATAAATTAAACGGCCGATCTGTGACGTGTTAACGCTACGACGACTCAAACACGACTAACTCGCAATTATTACAAATAGTTGAAATTGTTCTGCAACGGTACGCATTTGTTTATTTCAACTTAAACCATCACTTTATAGCCTATATTTGAATGGTTTCTAATATATTCTAAACATTTTACAAATATTCACACAATACAATTTACGTATAAAAATTCTTTCAAAAATATAAGAAAATGGTTATTAATTTTACAAATATATATTTTGCCAATCCGTAATAAATAGTATGACGTTTACTTTAGGTGAGAAAAGCGAGCTAGAAAAAGAATTTAAAGTCATGCTATAAGTTCAATAACCTAAACCGGACTATATGCATTATTTTCTAAGATGTTAAGTTTGAACTATTTTTCTTGAAAGTTATAGCTCAAAAGGTTTGATAGAAAAAAATTACAGGGGTGCCAAATGAAGTATGTCGGACGATTTATGAAGAGGGTCTGCTATATTTTTGCTTAAAGTTCGAAAAAGAACAAATAAATTTTTTTTGCACGTTTAAATTAGTAATAGGGGAGGGTGGGGCATGGCGGGTTGGTTTGGCACCTCGATATTAAAACGATTAATAGATATTTTTAAGCAAATAATTGTGAAAATCTAAAGAAAAATACTTCTAGTTTTTGTCTCTGATCATAATATAGAAAAACGAAGTCCAACCAATTAATTAAATGAGCTTGAAGTTCAAAGTCGAAATAATAGGTTGGTTTAATTTTTCATTTGGCTGGTAAAACGCGAAAAAAGAATGGATCCGTTTGAAACAAAGTCTACTTGATAGTTTATACTTCCAACTTTCAGGCCTTGCTTGATATTTTATCTTGCAGTGCTCAGTAATTGTGTATTAACAGTCGGAAAAAGCATTGAAAATGGGGCACTACGGGCACCTAGGCGCGGCGCGTCAGTTCTTTGCCTCCTAACCTTTAAAAGTTTATAACACTGTAAGATCGAATTTCGCTATTTTTCATTGCAAATCATATCATACAATCAAATATATGCACAGTACTTCTGATTTTATTAATTTTTCATTTGATTATTTACGTAAAATTATAAATGTGTAAATACCTCATGAAAAGCCGTGCTCTACGTGCCCCATCGGGGTGCCACAGTTGCCGCCTAGTGGGGCACGTAGAGCAGTTTTGACTGACTTTACTTTTCGATTTATATAAATTAATGTGTCACAGAAAACACATATTCAACTGTCGCTTTCGATTCTTCATGTAATTTCTTAACTTTTTGTGCTTTTCAAATGTTCTCAGTGTCTATCATTTTTATATAATCCTTGTTAAAAGTTAGGGTGCCGCTGATGCCCCACCCTCCCCTAGTGGAAGGTTTCGCTCCGTGGAATTTTTTGAATTTGGTTAATAGCCGTTTTTTTGGCGTATTTTGACAATTGAAAATATTATACTAGGGTGCACAGGGGACCTTAAGGGATGAAATTTCTTTTGAGAGCTTCTTTTGATACGTATTCTTATGAAAAAGTCGGTGACTCCCAAATTAATTTCTTTTTGGAATGTCTGATGTGATATCGGTTCTACATCACAAAAAATAAGTTTGCAGCTTCGTACGGTATGACGTATGATACAGGTATTATACGTATAAAACATATGATACATGTATTATACGCATTAAATGTATGAAAGTAGGGTTTCATACGTTATAACCCTGCGCTCCAAAACAATAAATAATAAATTGTTTAGAAATGAAAATCTGGTTTAAAATAAATGATTTAATTATTGCTTCTATTTAATCATCTAATTTTTGGTTTTAGTTTGTAGTTATAATTGTAAAAAATATGTAAAATCTAGAAAATCTTTATCTAAGAATATATTTAAGTTAGAATAATATATTCTTAGATAAAGATTTTCTAGATATTTAAGTTAGAATAATGGGGCCTGCGGCGGCTCAGTCGGTAGAGTGTCGGATTCCCACACCGGTGACCCGGGTTCGAATCCTAGTCTCTGCCGATTGATACAAGCACCTCTGTAAAAATTACATGTGCTTTGTTTACAAACACACCGCAGACCCCCGTCGTCGATTAGCACCACATGGAAGCACAAACATGGCGACGTTAAATAATAATAAAAAAAAAAAAAAAAAAGTTAGAATAATAATCTATAGCTGTGACAAACATAAATTTGTGCGATTTAATGGTTAAGTAGAGAAATATAAAGTTTTTTTTATTAGTTTTATACTATAGTACTATCTTTTTGTAATGAGTACTAAAAAAGCGCTATGCATTTAACAATAGGGAACTTGCACTCGTCCGGTAAAAAAATTCTAATATTTTTAAACGATAATATAGTTTAAAAGAATACATTATCATTTAAAGGTTTCATAAAATATGTATTATTAATTCAATTATTAAATATTAATTTTAACTCGAAATTGGATCCTTGTTTAAATCGATATCACGTGACAATTTGTCGTCGGCGCTTCTGAATATAAAGTGGTGTGATTTGCAGAACATCGTGACGGTCATTTGTCTATTCATTTAATTTGCTTACTTTCTTGAAAGAAAAACCATGTGTTTATAATAATTATATGATAATGTGAATAGAAAGTATCTAAAAGATGCATCAGGTACTCCTGAAGTACATTTCGTAGTGCTGTTGAAGCATACGCGTCAGCAACTCATTATTTTTTCTAAAAGTTCAACACGAGTAAACTTTAAAGTTAGGACTACTTAAGAAATATAAACATCAGGGAGACTAGATTCTTCTAGACTCCCTGGTAAACATGATTTAAATTTAATAAAACTGTCAAGTAAAATTTCCTTTCTTATGATAAACAATCATTTAAAAATAAAATTAGAAAAATGCAACCTCCGTATTGTAAAAACGTAAGTACATTAATAATGTACGCCGTAAGCCGACTTAAGGAGGTTCCATGCGTATATATATGTATATATATATATATATATATATATATATATATATATATATATATATATATATATATATATATATATATATATATGTATATGTCAATGTTCAAATTTTAATTTATGTAATTATCATAACAATGTTTCAGTAAGAATTGTATAAAAAGAAAATTCTATTTTTACAGACAAGCGGTACTGTTTTACGTGGAAGTAAAAGAGTACAATTCAACATCTTTTACCGAAAAATTGATGGCATTGATTTAACGAAAAATTTAACTGATTCGCTAATGCCAGTCCTTTGGCTTGATGAGGTAAATACAAAAACTTACATTAACATTTACTGTTTAAAGGAAAATGACAATAAATCAATTTAACACTTACAGGGAGTCGAATTAAATGACGAAAATATTAATTTATTGAACGACAGTCTTTTTTATCCTATGAAGATTTTGGAAGGAGTTTATTGGACGTTAATTGGTCTTGGCTTGGCGATTGGTCTCATCGGTATGGTTTGGTGTATGTTATTTGCGCACAAACCGAAATATTTATTTTAGAAAAAAAATATTTTTCTGTATAAATGTGATTTAGAAAAACACTTTCATTATGTTTTACCATTTTAAACTTATATAAACAATTTTTTTATTGAAAATATAAGATAGTTTATTTAATTAATTCAATTTTTGAATGTATAAACTGTATATATATACATAGATTAAAATATATTTTTCACAAATAAGGGAATTTTTAAATGTTGTACCTAATTTTTTCCATACACAGCCTAAAGGATTTCTTGTTTTAAAACAAATTTTTATTACAATATGATGCAAGAAATTAAGAACGGTTTTGATAAATTTCCCAGCGCAGGCATGAAATGGGCCCTTTTTCATGCCTAAAAGTAGCGTAGAAAATCGCGTATTTCGAGCAAGTTTGTAAATAGTGTGAAAAAATGTCCATTTAGCGGGGAAAAAAATTAAGCAGCCAAAATAACTTTTTTCAACTTAGGCATGAAACAGGCCTTTTTCATGCCTAAAAGTAGGGTAGAAAAAGTGTGAAAAAGTATCCATTTAGCGGGGAAAAATAACTTTTTTCCCCGCTTCTCAAAAACTGCGCAAAATGTAGGAAATAAGGTCACATCCCATTTTCAGGTTTAACATTTGTTCATACGCGTAAGTGTGAAGTTTGCTGCTTGCTAGTCACAAGTGCGTAACTATGCATGCCCGAGTTTCGATTAAAATCGAAATGAGAAAAGGATATTTGAACTGTACGATTAAAAGTGAAAATTAAAAATACAACAGTTTTCAACTACCTTGTGCACGACTCGAAATACGCAATCACCTACCTAACTTTCCTGCATAAAAAGGCCCTATCATGCCTTTGTTGATAAAAATACAGCGTGTAACACGCTGAAGAAAAGCTATTTCAAACTCGGGTAAGGTATTTTCGCCTTTGACGCCCTCGACTCCGACTCGTGCTGAACACCTCACCTTCGCTAGAAATAGCTATTTTTCTACCCTTGTTGTACAATGTTCAAGGTTTCTGAATCAGAAAGACAAGTTATAAAAAAATGTTTGTCAGTATGTATGTATGTATGTATGTGTTTGTGTGTATATATGTGTGTGTATGTTTGTGTGTATGTATGTATGTATGTATGTATGAAATATAAAATATCTCTCCCCATTTTCTACTCGGGCTTAACCCTTTGCGACACACAATTTTTAGATAAACAGTTTTTATGAAAATTGGTATACAGGGGTTTTAGGGATCACTGATTACGAATCTGAACTCAGACGTTGAAAATTCAAAATGGCGAGTTGAAGATGGCGGCCAAATACTGTAATATCATTGAATTCAGCTGAAAATTCGTATACAGATGTTTTAGGGATCGCTGATTACTAATCGGAACTCAGACTTTGAAAGTTCAAAATGGCGAACCCAAGATGGCAGCCAAAAATTGTAATATCACTGTATTTCGTTAAAAAATAATATACAGGGGTTTTCTGGATCGCTGATTACGAATCTGAATTCACATTTTGAAAATGCAAAATGGCGGATCCAAGATTCAAAGCCAAAAATTCAAAGATTATAAATTTTAGCTTTTTGTAGTATGAACACGCACGTGGACGTGGCAGTCATTGTCTCTATCTTTTTTTTATTTAATTTTTTTCTTTTTTTTAGGTTTTTGTTTTTTTCTAACTTATTCTGAAAAATTCTATTTTATTTGCATGATATAATTCATTTTTATTTATGGTAATTGTAAAAGTAATTTTGTTTTTTCCTTATGCAGAGTGGCACATTGCAAGTACGGTAAAAAAATTTAGTTCTGCAAGGTTTAGCTTTGGTACGGCACAGATCGCTACGTCTCAAACTCGTTAAAACTAGGGGCATGTGAGCAGATTGAGAGTGCCTTTTTTCAATAGATATTTGAGGTTTACTGTTTACATTAGGAGGAGATTTTTCTTGGCATTTCCTACCTTTCGGTATTAGAAAACGATCGTCTGCTAATTGATCAACCAAAAGTAATCTGAAGTTTATTGATTTCACACTATGTTCCTAATTTTTTGTATTGTGAATAATCAACGCAGTTATTATGGTTAAATCTACAAAATGCCAGAATATGCGGTACCACCATTTTTTAACCTTTCTATCAATTCTGTAAGATGATACAAGGTGGTCGGGTCTATCAACATACCTCATGTTTTTATGATAATCCGAGTAAATAACTGGGCAATTTATAGTTTTTGCTGAACCATCTTTTTGTATCCTATTTGTAACAGTAGCTTCGCAAGGATCATGATAGTTGATTAAAAAGAAAACAGCTTTTTTATCCACCCATTTGATCCAGCTAATTCTATCACCACAAGTACGGTATTCATATTGTCCACGATCCATTTTTTTTATCAGGAATCTCACTTTTTGGTAAACCTTCTCTATTACTACAA
Source organism: Gastracanthus pulcherrimus (assembly GCA_949152435.1). Lineage (NCBI taxonomy): Eukaryota > Metazoa > Arthropoda > Insecta > Hymenoptera > Pteromalidae > Gastracanthus > Gastracanthus pulcherrimus. Next base: position 33,852,519 of record OX424576.1, on the reverse strand, counting down.
ACTGTTCCACAAGCGAAAATATTATCTTTTTTCAAATCTTTCACAAGATCAAGACCAGTAAAGTAATTGTCAAAAAATACATGGTGATTTTTCTCCACTAAGTTACGCGTTAAATCCTTTACAACACGTGCACCTAATAGTTTTTCAACATTTTCAACTTTACCCGTATACGTCTGAAACTCGCATACGTATCGTGATGAGTCTGCGCACGCCCAAATTTTATATCCGCGTTTTATTGACTTGTTGGGTATGTATTTTTTCATACTACTGCGATCTTCGAACTGTATCATAGACTCGTCAACAGATTGATTTTCACTCGGGATCAAGCAGTTTTTATCAGTTTCCGTTAGTTTATCTAATAATAGTCTCAGTTTGTATAATTTATCATAGATATTATCCCCTATTTTCGATTCCTGACTGTTGTTGGAGAAGTGTAAATACTTCAGGAAAAATCCGAACCGATTTACCGTCATCCGTTTGCTTATGTACGAATCATTCAATTTCGGATCTGATGACCAAAAATTATGGTAAGAGGGGGATTTTTTAATGCCCATAAAAATATTAATAGCAAAGAAAGTTAATAATTCGTCTTTGGTTATTGGTTTAGCTTTACTTTTTGTTTGTAGTGAATAAAGGTTCTATTGCTCGACAATTAAATCTAGTAGATCATTAGTAAACAAACATAAAAATATATCCAGATGTGTGGTTGCATTGTCCGGAATATTTGGACTGAAAGTTTCAGTGAATGGAATATCATCTCTGGTTTTTCCACTTCGTCCACTTATCAATAACAATAAACTCTCTAGAAACATTCTCATCAGAACATTTCGAGTCGGAATCACCTTCACCTTTTACACTTTCGGAATCATCTTCAACATCAGAATCACATAACACAGCAATAGATTCAGAGTCACTAGGAATGTCAGCGATTTCATCCATACTTGAAAAATTTAATACAATATTGTTTCTTTTGTACCAGGATATAAAAGAAAAGTGAATATAAGTCGTGAAAATGACTGGTGGAGAATTATGCGATTATCACGAAGAATCAGCGAAGAAAGTTTTACTAGAGAGTTTTACTAGGAGATTTACTATTCCGTTAGCCCGCCACTCAAACGTAATCTCTAACACGGAAAAGTTGTTATTACATAAATATCATCCCACAAAGTAGATCACCATGCTCAGAAAACTATATACTCTGAAAGTTTATAATTCTTTTTTCATAAAAATGACGATTTCTATTTGTTTATTTATTTATACAACAAAATATTAAATAAATATTGACTTGAATGCAATGTTAAACGCTTCTTCTATTCTCACTTAAATTGGATTTAAAAAAACCCGGCCGAAAATACATTATTTAGTCTTCAAAAAACTCAAAATTTGAAGTGCATTCCGTTAGTTACTATAGTAGCCATCGTGCCGCAAAGGGTTAAGATCAACATGGGCTGAGTTACTTTTTCATCTTTTTTGATCTTGGTTTCTTTCTTAGTATTTTTTCACGTTTTGAAGAATTTTGTGTATTTTTGTAGATTTTTTATATGAATTATTTGCAATTAGAATGATCATTCAGATTAAAACCATCGAGATCATAGCTACTGAAACTTTGTTATCGTTTGACACATGGCAAAATCGGGTCCGATTTCGGGCACATGCCAGGCTCGCTCATGCAAGACACCAAAAATATCATCTGCTGGGAAAAGCAGGCTCGATTTAAAAAATGAACATGCCTTGTTCGAAAAAGATAAAAGGAAACTTGCCAAAAATACAAAAGCTAGTTCGGTCCCGAACACAAGCACAGCTCACTCGAGGGGGGCACGAAAAGAACTCATCAACAAAGTGGAGGTAGGCTAGATCTCGAGTACATGCATGGTTCGCCCGAAAGAGACATCCAGAAACACATCAACATGGCTAAAGCAGGCCCGATCACGAGCACCAGATAAAGGCTGGTGGACAAACTGAACGCAGATCCACTGCAATCGCCAGGCAAAGTCCAATCAAGGCAAGCCAAATCCAATGTACATACAATAGATCAGCCATGGCTTGAATCGATCGCGATGTGGAGCGGGCAAGAGAATTCGGGAGAAAAACCGAATCAAAGTCACCGATAGTCGAGATGACCACCCACTAACAGCCAAGTGCCAGGATATCAGCGACCGCAAACTAAACTCTAATCTGATTCCAACTTCACTACTCAGGCTCGCTGCCTGCACAGGAGACGCCAAAACGGAGGAAATCGCTCGCCCGCGCGAGACTTATCTATATACCTGGCATAATACTATGGTACCAACACCCACGCTCCATGTCTCATAAAAACTGAAATACCGCTCTCCATTTTACGAGTGGAAATAACGCAAGGCGCTCCCATGCTGAGAACTCAACACCTAAGAATATGCCGCGAATGGCGCGAATAGCGCACGGCGCTTAAAAACTAAAAAGACGTAACCAATCTTGCATGTTGCTTGGCGGCCGCGCGAAAATGGTGAGAATAGCGTAAGGCGAAATCAGGCTCGATCTCGAGCACGACGACGGCTCGTTCATAATTTTCATAATTCGGTCGTAATTAAAGAGTTCATACAACAGAAACGTGTAGTGTATCTGAATTCAGATTGACAGACATACATAAATGTGATGACTGACATTGCACAGTTGATGGATCAAGGAAATAAGGCAACACCTGATAATCTTAAATACAGCCTTAAATGTGTCGTGAAGCAGAGTATGCTCATCGAGACATATGGACCCTTTCAACCGAAACTGCACTAAGTCAGTTGCCCTTACCAAAAATACATCATAGACCGTCAACATAAAATTCCTCATGTTGGATAAAATATCATCTAGTCAGACGCACGAGAACAAGACCATACTAGAAAATCTCGCGGACAAAAACCATTCATCCATGTGCCGCTTGCTGATCCAGTCAACAATACTGGGCGAGACCAAATTTAGCTTATTGCAATCGGGCACGTTATATTGAGGATCAGGATGCATTGGTGTGAGGCTCAACCAATGAGGACGACAATTAGGCGGATGGCGAAGAAGATACAAATATCCGGAAAATGATAGATGAGACGAATCAGCTAACAACAGCACAATCCTCTGAACACCTGGGAGTATTGAGCAGATAATGCAGCATGGCCTCTCCGAATACTGTAGTCGATATCCCCGTTGAAAATTTCAAATTCTGACAGCTCCAAAAAACTAGTCAACGGCCCGATCAAACATCCCGTACGACTAGCCACATGATCCGCACACCCGAACGACTTGACAGGAATCGATAGTTAGTCACCGAGTTTCAAGAAGAACATTATTCAGACAGCATCAAGGAAAACGCAAAACAATAACACATCACCATGACATCACTCCCGATCCTGCTCGAAGGACCAAACGTTACATAAAAGAAGGAAGAAAGCATACTGGACTGGGGATATGGAGTTATGTGTTTCATGCCGAATCTGCTGGCTGAACTCACCAGGAAAAGATTCTGCCCAATATACGAAGAAGTACTAATAGTGTGGAAGACTTGAGTGATACCGTGTGTACGAACATGTATAGATGAGCACAATTAAATCTCAGAAGATTGGCAAACTCTCTAACAATTTGTATAGGTGTGTTCGAATTTCAGTAATCGTTCGTTAATTGTTTGGTTCGTAACCCATATAGTATATATATTTATTTCGATTTATATGTTAGATTGTATACATAAAATCAAGTGAAAATTATAATTGACAATTATGTAAGACTATGCTCGTGAAAATTGTTTTCTTTTTGTAAATTATGCCTCTGGATAAAATAAATTTTTGTACTTTATAATGAACACCCCACCAGGAGCGTTAGTAATTACGATTACGCGAGAATACCCGCGCGCACCACCACGGCGTAGTTTAGCATGCTGGCCGAGCTAAGCATAGGAGAAGGAGGTGGGGAGAACTCGCGCGAAATGAGCGACCATGCGTATACAGCTGGACGACAAGGCTGAATCCAGAATAGTGCGCCCAGAGTACGCGACCATTGCTCCATCCAATGAGAAGCGTTCCTTTTTTCTCAAGCCAGCTTTCTATTAGATGGCGCACGTAGTCGCACACGCCAGGCGCACCATTCTGGAATCAGCCAAACCGGCAGATTTGGCGGGGATATTGCGCCACACGCCTCGTGACCGACCACCAGGTTTTGGTATTCTGCAAATAGTGCAAGCGTATACCAGCGTACGGATACTGTGGATGCAGTGTGCATAGCGTGCGAGAGAGAGAGAGAGAGAGAGAGAGAGAGAGAGAGAGAGAGAGAGAGAGAGAGAGAGAGTGAAAGGAGCCAGTGCGCACATTTGAGAGGAGGGACGTGTAGCCGCCGCCAACCAAGGACGCCTGGTCTTCTGCATCTTCGTCGAGACTTTGGCTACATCATCGTCATGCGCACAGTGCGCCCGCCATCATCGAGAGAAATATAGATCGTTAGAAAAGGTCTTTATTCATATAAAAATACAAAGTACAAACATTGCGCCATTGTATAACAATCAAATAAAATTTCATAATATCATCTATAGTAGTCTTAATCTTAAGAATATGAATAACAGGTCGTACATTCTTAATTTTACCCGCTATCTTGAAGGCCTTTTTTTTTTATTTTTTTTTTAACGTCGCCATGTTTGTGCTCCTATGTGGTGTTAATCGACGACGGGGGTCTGCGGTGTGTTTGTAAACAAAGCACATGTAATTTTTACAGAGGTGCTTGTATCAATCGGCAGAGACTAGGATTCGAACCCGGGTCACCGGCGTGGGAATCCGACACTCTACCGACTGAGCCGCCGCCGGCCCCCTTGAAGGTCCTTAGAAATGGTAAAGTTCGAATTTCGAAAGGGAATTAGGTCCACAGAATCGCAACTTGTACTTGAAAATATCTTACAATGAGATACAATAACCTGCGGGAAGCGATTTTAGCTGAGGCTTCAGGAAGTGGGTTCTGGTACCTATAAATGTTGCCCAGCACCCGTAGTTTCATCTCATAAACCCTTGTGGTCAAGATATGCCTTTTTGTAATCAAAATACGCATTATTTCAGTAAAAAATGGCACCTATACTATCATAATTCTGCAAGTTTCTTTTGCTAGAGAAATGATGTAATAAGATAACAATTCGCTGTCAATTCATTGGCACTTAGCTTCCTCAAACTTTATAAATTGTTTCAATATGAAATTATTTATTCTATTTAATTCTGTGGTGAAAAATAAATATGATTTTCTAAAAATTACACTAAATTGATCATAATATTTTTATCATAAAGAAAAACAGACAAACGAAAACTCAATAACTCAATAACACTATAGTATACACTGTATTTAAAACACATATTTAGCAAATTATCCTACACTTGCTAGTACGTATTAATAGATAAATAGCAATAATTGCTATTAATGTAGCATTTACTACTAAAATAAAAATAATTATTGCGATTGTGCAACTAAGTCCCGCTATTACCATACGAAATACTAATTTTTATTAGACCGTTTCTATTTTCGTAGTCACATTCATTGTAATCTAAAAATTATTTAGGAGAAAGAAAAGAACCTGTCCAAAATTTACGGTTGTAGAAAATAGGTAAGTTTATGCTCTTTTTAAAGAATTTACAATAAATTTATCATAATATTTCTAATATACCAAAAAACAAAAAATCTAAAACTAAAAAATTGAAAAATCGAATAATCATTAAATTTAAAAACAAGTCGATGAATCTTGAAATTTCTTTTAAAATTTGAATCTTCGTTTCAAAACGAAATAAATGAGATCTGATTAGTAAAAAATGACCTCGCTGTTCTCGAAATATAAGCGATTAAAGAAAAATTTCAAAAAACATATAACCTCAATATCACATTGACTCCTGAGCGGAAGAATCTGCTATTTCGGACTGCGCGTGAATAACCTCCTACCTCGGTCGGCGCGTGATGAAGCTCCTATCTCGACTCGTGCGAAGCACATCCTAACTTGCAGCGACGAAGAAGATCCTATCTTGGTCTGCGCGATCTATATTTTTTTGATCGTAAACTTAAAAGGGAAATGCAGAGAGCTGTTGCTTAAGGGTGTACTTTGGGATGATTTATACCTCTTGAACATGCGAGACAACACAAAAATAACGCGGGACAAATATTTTTTGATGTTCTACAACATATCACAAAATGAGCGAAATCGGTGAGATACACCTGGGGTGGTTCCGTTGTTAGACTACTGCTCTTTAGTGTATCTTGAGGTGTAAGGCGAGCTATAAACTGGACTACAAATATTGCAGAATTTATGTGTGAGGTATATATGCGATGATAGAAAGAATAAGCACATCTTTCCTTACAGGGTTAGACTAGGCTGGTTAACTATTAAGGAGAGGAGGGAGTACTTTGCGGCGGTACTATTGTATAAAGCAATCAATATGGGGCAACCGCCGTACCTTGCGGCCCTCTTCAAGAAAAACAAAGCCCTGAGCTAGTCTCGAGCAACGCGGGTCTGTACTCGTTCAGTGGTCAGGGTGCGCGTCTCTGAAACTCGCTCCCTCGTAGTCTTAAGTATCTGAACTCTATATGTAATTTCAAAACATCACTGTGCAGATACATGGCTCAAACCCACGGTGACCAACAATGACAAACAGTAGAGGGAAAGTAACGCAATATAATTAACTGCCGAAACTACCGACATTTATAGCTATTAAACCAGTGATAAACACGAATTTTATAAAATCTTCCAGCGCAACAATTTTTTGTGAAATGCAAAAAACTAATCACATATGATTTATATTTATTATTACTTATGTTTAAGATTTATTAAACAATTTTTGCAATAAATTGGCTCATATTTTAGTTAGAAATGTTTTAAAATAACTGTTATATATTTGTTCTAATGAAATATCTCTCTAGTTTTGTTCAAAATGTGTCAAACAGACATGTAAAAAAATTTGTATAACACGTGAATAAAAAAGACCATTTTCGGCGCCTATAAAGTGCAGCGAAAATAGAGTTTTCCGAGCGTCAAATAAAGGGTACCGAAAATACTTATTTTCGTTATCTTTTATTGGTAGCGAAAATACTCATTTTCGCTACCTTGTATTGGTAGCGAAAATACTCATTTTCGCTATCTTTTATTTTCGGTAGCGAAAATGAGTATTTTCGGTACCCTTTATTTATTTTTACTCCATTTCCTTAATAAAGCTTTTAGAAAATTTGGAAACTGTAGAAATACAAATTGTAGAAAATTCTGGAAAATTCTGGAAAATACTAGTACATTTTGAAAATTTTATATATATACATGCATACATATACATATATATATATATATATATATATATATATATATATATATATATATATATATATATATATATATATATAATATGTCATAGACTTAAGTGGACGAGTCGAAAAACTCTTTTCTCAATCCACTTTGTAGATGACAAAGAATGGCCTTCTTTATGCACTTGTTATAAAAAATACGGTACGCAACTTGAGGCAAAAGGGTATTTCCAGACTCGGATGATGATTTTGATATCATCCTCGCTTGGAAATACCCATTTTCGCCCCTAGTTGCGTAATATACTATTCAGACCGATTCATGAAAAATTGATGCGCTGTAACTATTTTGAAGTTTCAAATTTGTAGTTTTAAGTAAAATGCATTTTAAAAATTAGTAATGATGAATGTAAGAATTTACCTTTGTCTTGAAATAAATTGTTTTAAAAAGGTTTAAAAAATATAAAAATTATTTATCATTAATTATTAGCATTTGAGCTTGCATCGTATAATGTCCAATTAATGTTCACTCTAGGCATAGTCCCCTTTTGACTGGATAGTTCTCCATCTCTCTCTTTCTTTTTTATGTACTTTTCCTCTTTTTGTCCGTTTGAAAATAAGCTATGACGTGATTAGGAGTTTGAATGAGTCCTAAGAACATATGTTTTAAATACTTACCACCACACGGAAAGAAATGTGTTGCGATATTCGCTCGGCTACCTTACCAACTTTTGCACGGGATTCTCCGTATGCTATACGCTCGTCACTGTAGCTACACTCGCAAGGAATCATACCGCCAGCGCTCACGCTATGTCGAGCGAAATTTACAAGAATCCGTTGTATAGCTTTCTTACGAATGCGAGTTAGACCACGCCTCCCGTTCGCTGCGCGGTCCCAGCGACTTAAGGCGTGCGCAGTTGTTGTCTTTAATCGTTAATAACTTTATTTCTAATAAATATTTCTACACTGGATACAACTGGTCTCAAATTGAAGCTCTTTTTATCTACTTCTATTTTATCGTTTTAACAAATTTTTAAGACCCATAGAAGCCGAGTTATTACCATTTAAATAATTGCCATTATTCAATAACTTCGCGGCTGATTTCTAGTTCGAAATATAATTTTCTGTTGAAATACTCATAATATAACAACAAATTCTATACACTAAAATATTTGTATTTTATATAACTATGAACTCTACTCTAACTTGATCAGATTTTCATATTACAATGGATTCTTCTTAAATATTTTGTCCTTTTTCAATATTAATAATAAAAGCATTGATTTTTATTTCCAAATAACAGCAATAATTCTTAAAATTGCAATTTCACACCTACTGTAACAAAAAATAATTTTCGATACTGTTGGGTACGTTGTTTTTTAGCGCATATGACTTTTCTCACTTGCTTCACTCGTGTCGAAAAATACTTTTATTCCACACTCGACCGATATGGTCACTTTTTGCCCCTGAAAATCGGGGTGAAAGTAGCATATATTTCCTGTAAACCCATTTGCGGGGCAAAAGTAAAATTTGAGCGTCAAAAGTAAAATTTGCGGGGCGAAAGTAAAAATAGCGGGGCGAAAGTAAAATTTGCGGGGCAAAAGTAAAATTTGCGGGTCAAAAGTAAAATTTTCGGGGCAAAAGTAAAATTTGCGGGGCGAAAATAAAATTTGCGGGGCAAAAATAAAATTTGCGGGGCCAAAGTAAAATTGAAATTTTTTTCTTTTACAATACTATTCGTTTTATAATAAATTGATATACATCTAGTGGTTTCTTACAAAAAATAAAGAATTTGTAATTACAAAACAAACAAAATCTTTATTTACATATTCTCTATTTGAGCGCGCGTATACGCATTCTTCTAGATCAACCTAAAAAAATATAAAAAAAACGCGTCGGCCCTACTTTTCATGGTCAATAAGTGGCCTCGGTCGAGAGTAGAATAAAATACTATATGCAACACGGGATGAAAGTAGATTTTTGCCTTGGGTTCACCCCTACAACTTTCGCCCCTTGTTGTATAATGTGCTATTCTAAAATGTATTGAACTGCTACTGAAGCGGCTTACCGAACGCATCCACAGTACTCATACGAATATTCGCTACATGCATGACACTAGAGCTCGTCATATTTTACCTATTTTGGTGTTATATCTCATAACTATTCACTTGTTAAAATATATATATATATATACATATCTATGTGTGTGTATACTAGGGTGGTCCAAAATTTCCTGAATCTTACATTTTCTTTTTGTAACCCCTTCAAAATGTTGTAATTGATTTAAAAATGAGATATTTTGTCCGCCGGTTGCCTGAAGTTAACATTGAGAGGTCTCTCCCACCGTAAACAGGTTTTAACATTTGATTTTAAGTACCTATATTATATTAGATGAACTAAAAATAATTGTATGTTAATTTATCCAATTATCAATTTCTTTTATGTTTATTATAAGTATATTAACAACTTCACTTCATTAGATAAGCCAACAAAAATTTTTCCTCCAAAATAAAATTGTAGTTTGTTCAATTTTCACTAAAATACCTGCTATTTTCAATTGACACGTTAGACATCGCATTTTGAAGAGCAAATCGAGTACTATATATAAAAAAATTAAGGGATAATAGGATATCTTGGGTTTTATATGCCAACCGATTCTTTATTTATTATTTTTGATTAAGATGGCCCCTCAATTCCATTTAAATGCACATATTTCAGGAGCAAACTTGAATTTAAAATTTTTAAATAATAATGACCGTATTTATTTCATCTTTTTTACTTACTAAATATATGATAATTATGGTTTACTATATAATAATAAATTGCTGCGAGCTCTAATCTCCATTTTCTAAATACTTTTCCGATGAATGTGCCGATTATTAATGACCATCCAAAGGTGCATAGTCTATGATACAACCTGCTTATGCCATGACATATAGTAAACCATAATTATCTTATCTTTAGTAAGTAGAAAAGTTCAAATAAATACGGTTATTATTATTTAAAAGTTTTAAATTAAAATTGACTCCTGAAATATGTGTATTTAAATAGAATTCAGCAAACTACAATTTTATCTTGTAAGAAAAAGATTTTCTGGCTTACCTAAGGAGGTGAAGTTGTTAATAAATTTATTTTTGTTCATCTAAAACCTTTTTGTGGTGGTAGAGACCTCTTAATGTTAACTTCAGGCAACCGGCGAACAAAATATCTTATTTTTAAACTAATTACAACATTTTGAAGGGATTACAAGAAGAAAATTTAAGATTCGGGAAATTTTGGACCACCATAGTGTATACGCTTATACCTACGCTATAGCAGAGTGGAAGAGCTACACCTCGGGCGATCGGCAAAGTTAAGCATTGTTATGCTTGGCTAGTACTTGGATGGGTGACACTGGAAACCCTGTGACTAATACAAATACACCGACATCCCAAAGCGAATGTAGAATAATATAAAGATATGAAAAAATTACTGTGAGAATGACTTGCTATGCCAAGAGGCTATATAACATACACAAATAATTTACCTTATCAATTTCAGAAAATCTTAAATAAAAGAAAAACGTTTCAAAATGAGTGGATGAATCTTTAAATTTGAATCTTCATTAAATAACGAAAAAAAATTAGCCCTATTTGGTAAAAAATGACCGTGATATTCTCGAGATATAAGCGATCAAAAAAAAATTCAATAAATACATAACCTCAAATATCTTGAAATTAAACGACGTTATGATCGGGGAAAAGAAATTGTTTAAGAGATAGTAAAAAGCTACCGTTTTGAAAAGTTTCAGATCAAATGCTGTCAATGTACTCCAGTATTCGTAGCTGGCTAAAAATCTTTTTTTTACAAAAAGATTTTTTTCCCTTCAAAACAAATAGATGAAGTCTAAAAAATTTTACAGAATATTTTTTTCCACATTCCTAATCATCTCAATTTTAAAAAAAAATTTCCTTCTTATATTTCACAGATATAACCGTTTGAAAAAAATGACGATTTCGTGAATAACAAAACAAGGGAAATAGCTTATAAGCTTCCCTTTAATGGGCTTGTCCTCGTAGAAAATTTATTCCAGAATAAGTTCTATTCAGAAATATTTTTCATGCAATCAACACAAGTCGAAATATTTAGAGAAAACAGAACAAAATACAATGCATGTTTTTCAGTTATTTTGCAATAAACAGGGATAACGCTGACCCCACAATAAAATGAAGCGAACAAGCTACTTTCCTGATTTTAGGAAAAAATTTCCATGTTAATCTACTTTGACACCTCTAGCTCCTGGACTAATGCACACTTTTATACTATTCATATATACGCAACGGCTGCGAGATTACAAACATTATTGTAATGTTTGATGATGAACGGTCCTTATATAGTAATTCAGGACGAATCATACCACTTACGATAAAATGTCAAAGCGCTATCTAGCGGTAATCTTGGGAACATTAAACTTCAAATAATATACAATGACACCGTTATATAATCGGCTTGCCTCGATTTGATTTTGCGTTAACCTTGACTAACTACGTTTTTAAAAACATTTTTACAATTAATCGAGATTTCGCAAAAATAAATCGATAAAATAAAAATGTTATTGTTAAATAAATTATTAATAATTAATATGCATAACTATAAAAATAATGAATACAATAACTCAAGTAATTCAAAAATATACTTTTATAGTATTTTTAGCGTCGTCGTTGTCGCTTCACATTATGATTTTGCATTTCTTTTATATAAAAGTATATTTTTTACATTCAAATATCACCAGTGCACTCACGTAAATCTGATGCGTGAATGTGCATTCGGCACATCCAAGAGCAGATGATGCATCTCCGTGAATTCAGTGCATCTGGTACATGCACGCGCATTCGCTGCATCCAAGTGCATTCGATACATCCAAGTAAATAAAAGTGTTTACAAGTTTATCTGATGCATCTGCCTCCATCTTCATGTAAGTATTCAAATGCATCAGAAAATATCTTAGATACTATTTATCGGATTTACATACGTTTTAGCTTGGATGCTTTACTTTGTCCTAAGGGTGCATACATTCATTTTGGTGATTACATCAAAACTACTGGTAAAACTTTATTACGCTTGCAGAAATATGATGATTATAACTATTTTTCATTTTATTGCTGCATAAATTATGTACATACGCAGTCTCCCACATACTTATACGTGCATATAGACATGTATCCATACACATACGCACACAAATATACATATACATTACTGACATGTATACAATCGTAAAAATATTCATATACTCACACATCTCTACTCATTCGCACATATTGGGGTCGGAATAATAGTGTCACCTATAAGTCTGAAAATTGAAAAATTGAGATATTAATATTTTTGGGTTTTTTACACGAAGGACTATTATGTCTTATATACATATATGTGTATATATATATATATATATATATATATATATATATATATATATATATATATATATATATATATATATAGAGTTAAAAGAGTCTATAGAGTTAATCGATAACCTTACATATGTCCATCTACGGTCAGATTATTTTGTAAAATTAAATTTGCAATAACTCTTATTGCAGACATAAGAGTTGAATATTTAAGGATTATACATGAAAACCCGATAACTGAAAGAGCATACCAACATATCCCAGAGGTAGTTTTTAGAGCAAAATTTTTGATACTAGACAAATATAATTTGTACCTCTTATTCACACCCCCTCACATATATTTACACATGTATGCAGGTACAAACACACGCACCAACGCACGTATACGGACGCACATACACATATACAAACACACGTACACATATGCACATGCGTACACCTATATACACATACATGCACGCACGAATACATACAAATATACGCACGAATAGGACACACATACTCTCACATACACAACACATACTCTCTATATATTTTGCAGTGAATTTTTCGCTCTAATTGTAGAATGAATGAGGGTTACACTCTAAAAAGAGTGACTTTTCACTCTGAAAGAGTGAATGCAGCCATTTCAGTCTAAAAAGTGAATTTTACTACTCTATATTAGTGAGTGACTAAGGACTCACATGGATTTTCACACTAATTTGGAGTGAAATTTGTATTATAAAACCTATGAATTAATCAAAGTTTTGAATTCCGACATTTTACTTTTAAAATATTATTTGCACCAGGAAGCTTCAATTAAATTTTCAAGAGATTTGATTATTAAATGTATAAAAAGATAGAAAGGGTACTTCTTAGAAACTTATTACCATCTCTTAAGAATTTATTTTCCAAAAATATAGAGTTTTTTATAAGGATCTGTATTATCGACTTCTTTATTTTAAACAGTTGTTCGAGATTAAACAAATTGTTTTAGATAGAAATGACTTACTATGTCTTGCAAATTTGTATTAGCATTGTTTGTATACAATTTCAAAAGATTCCGGTATTATTTGCAACCGGAAAAAAGTTTTAAATATTTTCCGTGGTAAGCAATGCGTATTCCGAAAATCTTATATATAAGTAACTTATATGCAATTATATATAGAATAACGTTATATATAATCATATCTCTCCGTGGTTGCCTGGATTGATGCGTGGCCGAGGCATAGACTTCCTGGCGCGAGGAAGCGCAGCGGTCCTCCCGGTAGGGCTTGTTGCCGGATGACTTGCCAGTTCGTCTGGAAGTCGGAAGGTGACTAAATGGTAACCGAACACCGTCTACACATATTTACTCTTATAATAATTACCCTACACTTACCACATGCACTGCACTGAACAAAATACTCAAACATCTCCTCTCGGGTGGTACGCTAGTCGCGAGGCAGATGCACAGAAAACCACCCGACCCGATTGTTCTCGCGCCGGGACACATTGGGAGTGTCCGGACTCCCGTCGGTTGTTCCCATCGGCATGGACGAATGACTGATGTGAGCCTAGCTTTGCCGATGTGGTTAGTTCCGGCGTGGGATCAGAAACCGTCCGCTTCGGACCCTGATCAGGAAGTGCGTATTGGGCAGGGGGATCGGAACTCCTGTTGCTCCGGGCGAGTCCTGGTTCATCCGTGTTTTCTGGGACCGGGAAAACGAAGGCTGGGCCTCAGGGATCTGGGGTAGGATCTAAGTATCCGAGGGTGCACCCGTTTCCAGCTATTGAGGCTCGCCCTGATCAAGAAAGAAAATGTCCCTACAAAACCAAGTCATGAGTCAGAAAGCAGGTCAGCCCCAAACCTGCCCAGAAGCGATGGTGGTAGTGAAGCAGCTTACTCCAAAATCGCTACCGGGCGAGAAGGAGAAAGCTGATGCTAAGAAATTGTAGCAGCAGCAGCAGAAGGAGCTACAGCTGCAGCGCAAACAGGAGCAGCAAGAGCGGAAGAAACTGGAATACCAGTTGCATCACCACCCGCAACAACAGAAGCCACCGACAGCCAAGACACCGACGAACAAGAAGACAGAGCCTTCTGTGAAGTCTCCCGAGAATCTCCCTAATGATCCAGTCTCTTACGCGGACGTTCTTTCGAATGTTCGCTAGAAGATTCCATCAGAGTGCCCAAACACTGATGTATGTATCAGAAAAACCAGGGCGGACGGTGTCCTGGTAGAGTTGGGCTCGAAAACCATTGACCAGGTATTGAGAAGCCTCGGAGACTCCCGCAAGAAGGCAGTAGGTGACACAGGGGCCGTAAAGAACCTGTCACCGAAGACGAGCATCGAAGTCAGAGACCTCGATAGCCTCACCACCAAAGAAGAGGTAGAAGTGACAGTCAAGAGGCTCTTCAACGAAGCAGGAAACTCAGTGGGCGGCTACATGAACTGTCGACTGAGCAGGTGGCAGCGGCTGCAATTCACTTTAGAAAGAGGGCTATTAAGTGCTTTCTTTTAATATCAAAGGTAACAAATTATTTTTTAGATAACCATTTAAATTATAATTTAAATTATAAAAAATTATAAAAAAAAATTAAAAATTGTAAATTAATTTTTCCTTACTACAAGTATGCAATGTAACATGTATGATAGTAATGTAGGTGTTTTCTATCGTTGTGAAAAATAGCAAACTTCTTACCTTTGGAACGGAAAACAGCTGTAATGGACCCTCCTCCGTTGCGATAAAAATATTTACAACAATGAAATGAGGTACATTTTTTGAAATTATTATTCTCTAAAACAGCTTTCTATGTAGGGTGGTTAATAATGATGGTTACGAAATTTATAAAATTGTACATAGTAATGAATTTCTATAGAAAATTTGAATGTATATATATATATATATATATATATATATATATATATATATATATATATATATATATATATATATATATATATATATATATATATATATATCATAATAAATTTAGAACCTGAATTACGCTTCAAATTTACTCTTGCCCCCGTCTTCCATAGTCATTAAATAAGGTACATATATTTTTTAATTTGTATTTAAATATATACGTAAATAGAGCTAACCCTTACATTAAAACGAAATATGCAAAAATGTTGAGTGCAAATGTAAGGCATGAGTAGATAAGCTATGAAAGTTCTGGGTCACGCCAGTTCTGGATCAGTTGAAAATTTTTCGCGATGGGTAAGAAACTCGACGGTATCCAAATAGTCTACCTTATCGACCATTGGTATTATCAATCAATAAAGGGCAGTAAATTAAAAAAAAAAAATTTTTAATCCCAACTATTTGTTAATAGAGAATAAATTCAAATTATTGACACCTATAGAGGGCGCTGCAAAATGGCGGTAAATTTCAATTTTTTTGTCACATTAAAGCGAAACATTCATATTTGGACTTATCGACTGATAATAGCAGTTGTCCGGTGAATATATATGAAGATGGTGGAAAGATTTTTAAATCAACAACTCCATCAGTATGTGTACCCTGCATCACGTAATTCGTTAACGATAAAGTTAATCTCGTTATTATGAATCCCACATGAATTTTTAGGCATAATTACTCGGATACCACCTACTAACTCATTAGGATCATCCCAATCATCAAATCCGTATTTTCGATCTCTCTTTTTTCTCCAATTCTCGTATGAATCATAGATATATGATTGTCCTTGGAATCTAGAACCAAAATTCGATTGTAATATTGGTCAACTAGTAGTAATCATATGATTACTATCATAAGTGGATGGAATAGATTTATCTGCAGTGTCTCAAGGAGAATTGCTAGGCAGAAATTCTTCATACTCCTCGCTGGCCAGAGATTCGTCATCTTCCTCCTCGATACTCTCATCCGAAGGGTTGCAATTTTTATTAAAATTATGAATCTTCACTTCTGGAGTCTCAAGATTTATTGTTGACTAGATAGGTGAGGGTTCATTCTGCATCTTACGTTTTTTCACCTTGATTATATCAAGATTATGATCATCCTTCTGTATATCAGATATATCGTCTGACAATACTATAGAAGATGTATTGCTATGTTGAAATCCTTTCCTACTCTTGCACTGGGGAATTGGGTCAGTCGTATATTGTTTCTTCTCAAAACGATAACCATCTTGACCAGTCACTGGAACATTGGAGTAATAAACTTATTGAAATTAATACTTTTCAAAGTACGAATTAATTTATCTGCGCCGTATCGTTTTTTATGAGCGCTGCGTAGCTTCAACCACACTACGATAGATTGTAATATCATCAGAACTGATAAGATTTTCATTGGGGACTTTTTTGAAGAGTAATTCAAGCAACCCTTTTTTTATAGGATATCTCAAATCATTCACTTTAATATGAGAATTTGAAACTCAATAGATGAATTACCAAGCATAAGCTCATTTCCTTGCTTATAAACTCCATATACGTTATCGAGATAACTTTTACAATTACCATTAAGTATCCAGATATACTTATCAATGAGAGCAACAGTCTTCTCATTGCTGAATGAAACATCTCTAGTAGAATTTTATCAGATTCATTAATATCCTACATCATACAATTGATTTCTCTATCAGTAGAGATGTTATCAAGCGGATAGATGATTGGCTTGAAAGAAAACTGTTTCAACATTTGTTCTACTCTGTCTTAGAGATTTACGTTTTTGCATTATATTTTCACGCGTTTTATGAAGAAGATCTTTTTGTAGGTCTTCTGTGTCATTGCTTTAACAGCTCACGGTAGAATGATGAATATATCAAATACAAACCATCTATTTATATCAAATCCATACGTGACGTAAAGTGCGACTCTATCGCATAAAGTGCGACTCTATGATGGTGAGCACGTATTTGAAGCCCTTGTTCTGTCGAGCATAATGCTGCATCTACACCAAATCCGTTTACCAAGTTTCATCCATTCCTCATACATCGTACTTTCGACGTGGATAATTGCGTCGAGCAGATTTATGAAGCTCCTCCACGAATACTGTTTTATGATGCATCATCATTATTTTGAGTCTCTGCCTTCTGTAAAATTTGATTGTGAGATTTCAAGTAACATATCATACAACGGTTGAACAGCTTCAATTTTTTTAATTTTATTTTGGTATTCCACCTTGAAACCAATCAGCTCCGATTTTACATCATGTAGTTCAGACCTTAAAACAGTAGTAACTTGGTATAAGCTTTGAACTTCTGATTTAAACAAGCTTTGTAAGGTGTTTATGTTGACAGTGTCACTCAGCTGTTGAGCAGTTGCAACCTTGCACAGTCTCTTGTTTTCCAAGTCGTACTGACATCAACTGTGATTATGTATCCGATGCTAGGAGGATCTTGACTTCCCTCGCTTCGTTTAAGATTACGTCCGAACACGTCGACACTCATCTTGATAATGAGTCATGTATACGCAACAACTCAATATATATATATATATATATATATATATATATATATATATATATATATATATATATATATATATATATATATATATATATATATATATATATATATATATATATATACCCTGCTTCGCGGAGCTCCTCAATGATCGAATGGATTTCATTCACGTGACTTGGATTACCAGCTGAATATTCAGCTATGAGTAACCGCAGTCGATCAAGAAGTTTATTGAGATCGTCCCAGTACACGTAAACCATCCTGGTGTGTCTTCTAGCAATTTTGTATCGCGGTAATCCTTTACCTACTTTCTTGGAGGACGCAGAGAATAGTGGAGCGATAATATATTTTAATTTATTGCTATTGTGAGAACGTATAGCCTCAGCACTTATGTAAAGTTTCTCGTGAGCGTTAGTTGATTCGAGAATATTGCGACAGTTTTGTAAATCATTTCGCTTCACAGATTTTCCATGGGGACATCTCGAGATGAGTAACTCCATCAACCGAGCGGTTATTGGATATCCCACATCCTTTACCTTGACCCACATATCTTCAAAGTATATTGGTGAGTCACCAATTGTGTAATCGTCATCATCATCTTAACGTAATCCATAAATTTTATCTTTTTTATCTTCTCGATCAAGCACGAGAATATACTTGTCGGTATAAAAATTCTTTTTCTTTTCATCATCAGCTGTTTCGAACGAGGTTTCGTGAGTTTCCGGAGTAATCTGTAGAGTCTCATTAAAACTATCATCGGCTTCATAATTTGTATCTGATACATCGCTTCCATCTGACTCATCTGCCTTTTGGAAGGCTTTTTCAGACCATATACGTTTATTCCTAGTTTTACGTTTTTCAGATAAAGTTATAAGCTTCTCAAGTGAATCGACTATTAGTTTGAAAGTTTCACCGATAGCCATCTCGAGAATAGCTTTACCACGCTTTATTGAATTTTACATGCGTTTAAATGCATCTTGTGCTTTGACAAGTTGGCGAAGAAATTTCATCGTTCTATGTTCTTCCATATGGATGCTTAAGCAGCTCACGGTAGAATGATAATTGATGATATGCGTGTGCTATATTTATAGCAAAACAGTCGAAGCCCTTTCGGTATCTGCCTTGATTGATAGAACTTGTCAATCATTAGAAATCATTATTTAACATCTCTCCAGTACTTTGAACACAATTCCTTGAATTGTACAAAAGTCATGTAAAAATTAACAGGATTATTGTATAAGTGTTTCAGATTCATAGCATCCTGTCGAAAAATTACTAACAAATTGACTTTATCTCTCACGAGATGTTTCGAAATGCGAGAATAAGGCGGACAGAGATATAATCAGTTAACGTTCTTGTGTCATTCCATACAAAAAGTATTCTCTGATGTTGTTTTGTTTTTCACAAGCTACATCGTCGAATATCATTATTGAGTTAGAAAGCGCCTTATCGGGAGCTACGACTTCTTCGTTTTCTTTGAAGGAAAAATACTGTATTCCATCTATGGGTTCTAAGAGATCTGCGAGGAATTTGTACTTTGACTGATTGAGTCACTTGGAGTATACGTAGACATTTTTTAATTTAAGACCATTAGGATGCGTTATGAGTGTTAATAGGCTGTTGGTTTTACCACAATTCGGTGGTCCACAAAATACTGCTCGTATACTCTCTGGATGTAAGTTTCCATGACGCTTTATTTTTTCGTCCTGATCCACGATAGAGTCAAAATTTTCTACCGGAAGCTTGACAGATTGTTTCTTGAAACTCATGTTTACTGTAAATGGCGTTGATTTCAACTGACCACTTGTCCGGGTATAAGTACTGCGGTTCAGGTACCAAATTGTGCAAACGACTCGCTTGAGGTGATCCAGAAATCAATCCTCAGGGGGTTTATCAAAGGACTCTGATATTGATAACAAGGCAGTTGCGTACGCTGTAACGAACGCCATGAAACTAAAGTTTTCACTTGGAATAGAAATGGAAAAGAAGAAAAAGTCATTAACTACTCTGAGAAAGATAGTGAAGGCTGCTTTCAAGTCGGTTGTTCCAAGCAAAAGTGCTCGAAATGTCGTTCTTTCTGCTCTAGAAGGTGCTCGTGCTGCAGTTAAAAATTCAGGTGATAAACGTAATGTAATAATTCCATGGGTACTATCAGTCCCATCTAAAGTAGGAGGATTCTTACCATTTCTGATACCCATATTTACAGGATTCAGTGCAGCTGGAGCAGTAGCAGGTGGTGCTGCTGGAATAACTAAAACTATCAACGATGCTTGTACTGCCAAGAAACAATTAGAGGACAGTCAGACACATAATATGAAAATGGAGGACATAGTTCTAGGTAAAGGTCTATATCTGTAACCACATAAACAGCTCTTGGTCTTCATCTGAAGCCTTACGGTGGAAGTATTTTAAGAAGAAAGAAACTTCATCAAAGTAAGATTATCCCAAAGAACCCTTACAGATGCAGATCTCGTAAACTATGCTGAAATTCTGAGAATTCCAAATTCTCGAGGTGTTTTTATGCGAAACACTATGCCAGCTGATGGACCTCATTACCATGAATCTGCTGTCGTAAATCTCGATGATGAGAGTAGTCCTAGAACACACTGGGTGTCTTATCGTAAACGAGGTAAAACCGTAGTTTATTTCGATAGTTTCGGTGATCTTCAATCACCCATAGACTTGATGTTATATTTAAGGGTTGATGCGATTAAATAAAATCCTGAGAGACTTTAAGACTTTGATACATTCAACTGTAGTCATCTCTGTCTAAAGTTCTCGAGCAATAAGCTGAATCATCACATTGCTATATAAGGACCTGCTTGAGCAATAGTCTAATCATTATGAGTTGTATAGTCATGGAGAATTCATTAACACTGAGTCTTTCTGGTGCTTTATCTGTTCTCGGAGCTCAATATTTTTCACCTATTGAACTTTCACAATATCGACACAGGGAACAACAAGTTTTATGTTGGTAATAAGATAATTGCTCTACCTACAGGTAGTTACGAGATTGAGGATATAGAGAACTATCTCAGAAAAACTCTTGCTTTAAAGGGTATATCCATCAGTTTGAAGCCCAATAACAATAATCTTCGTAGTATTATAAAGTCCAGTCATACGATTAATTTTCAACCTGAAGATTCCATCGTGCAATTACTAGGTTTTATACAATGCCTTCTCCAACCAAACATTACTCACAGTTCTGATCTACCTGTGTCTATTCTCAAGGTCCACGATCTGCGAGTTGAATGCAACATCACCTCCGGTGCCTATATAAACGGTCACAGAGTACAGACTATACACGAGTTCTTTCTTGCAGTTCCTTCAGGATATAAGATCATTAAAGTTCCATCTCAAGTTATTTAGTCGATCTAGGCGGAAATTTGGTAAATTTTCGAGGAGAAATCATTACAATCAGATTACATTTGAAACCAGCGAGATGGGAGTCGTTTACGGAAGTGCTAGTCTTTTCGATCACTGCAACAGAAGCAACGTGAAACTCTTTCTCAATTTTCAGTATTACCCATACGGAAATCTAAATTTAGACATTGCTCGTAATCAGTACGCTAGGTATATTGTACGACATGTGTGCTAACTTTCAGAAAGACTTTTAGGCCGTGAATATATATCCGATTCTGCTCCAATAGCAGATCGAGCAATACGTCTAACAATACTTTAGGTCTTCATGTCAATATTAATTACCATGGTTCTTTTATAAATGGAAATATATGTATCAAAATCTAAAAGCCAAAGTATTATTTGATAAATAGTTTGACTTAGATTATAAAAACTTATTATTCATATTTTTTAGGGTGCAAGACATTGATTCAGAATATTTTTTTTTCAGCTAAATTTTATAGTGCCGTAACCTTAAATTGATATTTAACAATAATCTTCATAAATTGTGATCAATCTTCACGAAAACTTGTATGATGGCATTAAATTCTATGTAGAATCGAATAATATTAGTTTGATGTATTATACTTAAAACAGAACCAAGTCGCCATTTTAGCCGCATCTCCCCTATAGTTACTCATAAAATAATAACTAGCTAAGTTAAAAAGTTAGGGGGTTCAAAAACTAACTTCAATACCACATATTATTATTTTGAATTATATCTAGTATTTAAGTCTTTTAAAAAATATACGACCAATAGGTGTAAAAGGATTAATAAGCATAATAAGTGTTTGAAACCAATATTTTGGAAGTCATGTACTACATGTATATGATCAAATCCTCATAATCGGCGTTCCTCAAACATACAAAATTTTGATAATGTTTGAACCTATCGTTCTCGATTACTTGTCAAAGCACACTTGTCCTTTACAAGAGATGTATTGTATACCAATATCTAACAGTATTCACAAGAAATATGAGCCAAACTGGATGCGCGCACTTTTTACAGATGTAACGTGACCGTCCTGACATTATTATTAAAGAATTATTGTTTTTCTTTTATTTCTTATCACTATTCAGATCTATCGTACTCACTTGTTATAATTTCAAATGATGATCGTGGACATTTGGGTAGTTTTATAATTTAAGTAACGATAATTATACTCGGATTTTTATTTATTTATTTAATAAATAAATATGCGGGCTTTTTGCCTTTTTACGTGTGTGCATTGAATACAATTTATAATTGTTATATCACAGTAAATAATTATTATAAATCGGATTAGTCTAGGTACAAGATAGTGTGTGTGTGTGTGTGTGTGTGTTTTTAAGGCACGGTTAAAAATATTTTTTGCATATGCAAAGAAGGCGAGTCTCTAATTGTACATCGTGTTACATTTAAAATTCTCCTGAGCCTACCGATTGTCAAGCTAATGATAAAATTATATTTATATGTTTCTTCTGATAATGAGCGCGGGTTTCTCAATTCCTAGACTATCGATCTCGATGTGAATAAGTTGAAGGAAGCAGTGCAGTTTATAGAGTTATTTAGTATGTTATACAGTAAGGTACCATCTCGCACAGTGTGTAGGGAGACCGGGGCGAGATGGCCACTTTCTTCATATATGTTAGTATTTGATGTAAATAAGTATTGATGTAACGATGACTTACAAGTACGCTAAAGCAAGCCATTTAATTTTTAAAAAACATTGTTAATTTTCGTACTTATCAATTCAATTTTACTGTAATTAAAATTAAAAGTAATCTAACAAGGAGAGTGTACGAAGTACGGGTCGCGAATTTTGATGAGGCTTTGAGAGCTGTTTTACGGTACCTAAAAATTAACTTCAGTAGGGGAAACTGGGGTATAGTGAACATAGTAACTCTTAAAGTCGAAAAAAATGTATTTTTCAGACTTAAAACATTACTTTCTATGTTGCATAAGAAACTTATTACATCAATAAACATACTAGCAACTTAATAAAAGTCATTTATTAAGTTTAATATTATTTACCTATTTTTGAAAAATACCTGTTCACTTTATCCGGGCCATTCAGTGCGGGGTAAAGTGAACTAGACGATATAATTACATGTTTTGAAAATATTTTACTAGTTTTTGTACAAGAAGAGATAAAAACGTTAATTCAAATAATAAAAAAACTAAAACGACACCTTAAAACCTTTAAAATACTGCAAAATACGAAACAGTTAAATATAGAGGTTATGTTGGCCGATTTTGGTATAAATGCGTTGCTTCAAAGGCTTTATATACTACACTAGCACTCACCTTGATTAACGTTTTGTTAAATTTTCCATCTGGCTGCGTATAAATTAGTGCTATTTTCCGGACCACTTTACCCCGATTCACATTACCCCGAGACGTCGATTCTTTAAAATGTTTGCTTAAGAAAAGAAAAACCTCTTTTAAAGCTCTGTATTCTTGATAGTAATAAGTAAAACGTATTTGAAGTAATTAGAAAAAGAAATCTAGCAATAAAGTTGATTATAAACATCTTTAATCGTTATAACGAATTCGACAAACCAACTTTTTTCTAAGGTTGAAAAATACAATTATCTTTCTTTCATAAAATGTGAATGGTTATACAGTGAAACTTTTTAATTATCATCCGTGCATAATTATCTTTCACTAAAATTAAAATTAAGCGTAAATAATAATTTGTTGAAGAAATAATAAGCATGATTCACTTTACCCACGTGTTCACTTTACCCCGGTATCCCCTACCCGCCGTTTTGCCTAACGAGCCCCTGTTAACGAAATATAGCCAATTATACCCTAAATACCCGTTTTTTCAGATCATAACTCCGCAAGTTTTTACTCAGAAAAAATAATCCAAAAGTAGATAAAAATAGAGTGAAATAGCATTAAATTCTGCTTTGTTTCGTATAAAAATATTAATCTCTTGCAAAATTATTAACTATCAAAAAGAATAATAAGAAATGCATGGGAAATGAGCGATTTAAGTAAAATTAAAATCCTCAATTTTTCATGTATTTTTATCACTTTCTTAGACAATTAATAATTTTCCAAGAGATCAATATTTTTATATGAAATAAAGCGGAAATTAAAGCTATTTCGTTCTACTTTTACCTACTTTTGAGTTATTTTTGTTGAGTACCCATTAAGCCTCGGCGTATGGGGCTCAATGGGCACAATACATTTTTGTACGTTTTTAGCTCCCACGTAAAAATTAAAGTTAGATTTCGCCTTGAACCAAGTGCAATTTATAGTTGAATAGTTTAAGAACATAAATGCGTTGCAGTAATTCAAATATTTCACATAAATGTTGAGATATATAGCATTAAACATAAACTATGCCCGTCTCTCCCCGGCCTCCCCGATTGATTTAATAGATTGAAGACCCACTCTCCAAACAAGGTCCACATAGCAGTCATCGAAGAATGAAAAAGGATAGCGCATATTGTATGCAATAAATCTTAAGAATTTATGTTGAATTGACTTAATGGTTCTTTTTGATTAATTTGGTATGGAAACCATACTTGAGAGCAGTACAAAAGGGTAGGCTGAACAATTGATCTGAAGAGATATATAATTGAATTGACGTTATTGAATTCATTGGACGATTTGATTAAGAATCCTAAATTACGATATGCTTTGGAGGTTACGAAATTTATATGTTTTTCAAAGTTTAATTTTGAGTCTATAATAACGCCGAGGTCAAGTTTTACTAAATTATAAGCTGTAAATATAATTACTTTCGAAGAAACCTCTTCTAACAAATTTATTTTAATAAAGTACGATTTAAAGTATATAAATTAATTTTTCAGATTTTTTAATCACGATTTGAAGATTTGCCCATATATATGTGCACATATACATATATGTTGATAATTATTGGTTTTAAACTAAAGAAACTAATTAATTTAAGTATTTTATATTTTCATATTTTATAATTTATGTAAACAATAAAAAACATATGATTTTTCATATGATCTTTTTATTGCTCTAACAAATCCTGTCTAATTTCATATAAATAATCATATGATTCTTTAAATGATTTTTCTTATGATTATTCTATAAACAAACAGAAATGGATTTTTATGTATAAATATGCCCACTTTGAATCCTATCATTCGAATGATATAACCCAACCCAAACTGGGCATGAAATACTAGAACATCAATACTATGGTGGAAGGAAACAAGGTGTGCTCAGTCGGAACCCTTTCCAAGTCCATCATTTATGGATGATTGAAAATAGATTATCCATAAATGGTGGACTTGGAAAAGGCTCTAACTGAGCACAACTTGTTTCCTTCTGCCATGATCAATACTTTCAAATTTACATGACATCTATAATGATGTTGTACTAGCAACCATACAGATTGTTGTCGTAGTTTATATATTATCGTTGCGGTCGCTATTACTTCTTTGTCGCGGTAAATCAGTGTAGCCGTGAGAGCAAAGTTTAGTTGCAGAAGCAATAGACAATTTGATTCTCTCAACCAGAATTTGACTGTTCGAGCAATACATTTTTCTCGGTGAACGTAAAATACTATTTTTGCTTCCTCCTAAAGGAAGCTTTGTAATAGTAAAAAAAATGGTTTTGGAATCAAAATACACTATTTTTAGAAAATGTCCATATGGATGTGTGTGTGTGTGTGTGTGTGTGTGTGTGGGTGGGTGTGTGTATGTGTGCGTATGTGTGTGTGGGCGTGTATGTGTGTGCGCGCGCGTGTGTATGTGCGTTTACACGGCGATATCTCGGAAACATATGCCGGAATATCTTTAAAAAGAAATTGAGCTAATTAGTGATAAAGATAGCTTTCCACTATCTCTTGGCTGAGTTCTTTGCCCAGACTATAAGGTCTTTTATCTTTCAAGATATTTGAGGATATATTTTTTCTTTAATTTTGATTGTTTATACCTCAAGAATGTCGAGGTAATTTTTTATTAAACAAAAGGAATTTCTATTTGTTTTTTAATGAACATGCGAAATCTGAAAAAAAATTAAAGATACGTTTCATATGGAAATGGTTTACTAGGTTTAAGGGAGGCCAAGTGCCAATTAATTTGCTCCTGTTTTTTATTGTTTAAAGTTGTCTTGTCCCTTATAATTTGATGTTCTAAGCTTTTAGAATAAAATATACTTTTTTGTAGTACAATACATAAGTACTGTCCTTACAGTGCGATATCTTTAACCAACAGGGTATTTTGGACCACTACTATTTTATGTTTTGTAGAGCTACTAAGGTGATAACGTTCCATATATTTTATAGAGCTGATAAGATTCATTTTAGAGTAGTGGTGCAAGATACCCCACTCCACGGTAAGTTTCAAAATTATATTTTCCTTATATATCACAATTGTGAGTGCTTGTATAGAGCTTGAACTACTATTTTTTAAGAAAACACACTGCACGCATTTTGTAATGCAAGTAATTTTTGTTTTCATACGGTATAATAAAGCAAGTAAATTACGAAAATATAATTTTCATTAATATATATTGATAGTTTTAAACCACCTTTCGTAAATAAACAATTACGGTTCATCGAATAGATTAAGTACATAAATTATATAGTCACCCTATGTTGTCGACTACAGCGCCGCCGAATTGGAACTTTTCATTGTAATTATATTGTAGTATATCTATATATACAAGATAGATATAGACTATGAAAAATTATGCAATGAAAATGCAACGTGAAAGCGGAAATATGGTGTGTGGCAATGTTGTCTCCAGGTTAAATAAGCTGTGTGCAATATTGACAAATCTGACGAATCTTTCAAAACAACATTGTGGCAATATTGGATAAAGATTAGGTGCTATATGGGATACATAGATATACTGACCCATAATCGTTACAACGAAAACTTCGGCCACCATGAACGCTAGTGTTGCACTCCTAGACAACGCAGGGTGTCCATACATCGTTTTCTTATTAAAATACTGTGCATCGGTCTAGATCACCGTGCCCGAGGTTGGCCTAAGAGTAGAAACTATCTATAAGATCATACATAATACAGACGAAGAGAACCGCTTATTGACGTACACAAACTCGCGGTTATCTCAAGTATTTGTGTCAATAATAATCGAGGAGAATCGTGTGAGAAACGTCGTGATTGCATAGCTATCGATAACGTAGAAACGATGATCACGATTGATAAAAGTCGGTAGACTTTTCGTCGAACAGCAGTTTTCCTTATTTTCACGGTTGCAAAGCCTGGTGAAAGTGGTCCAAGGAGGATCAAACGAGAAATACGTTTCCTTGACTCATTTAAGATAGACTAATGTTTTCTCTTGTTTTTTTATGTAGGCATGATTTCAGATTTCAAACGATTCCCAATGGGGTTTTTATAATTATTCAACTAATTTTTATTATTATTATTATTATTATTATTATTATTGTTATTATTATTATTATTATTATTATTATTGTTATTATTATTATTATTATTATTATTCTAACAGCATTATAATGTAATGCCATATTTTGATAAATGAAGTAATACTTTTTTTATTATCTTTTGAATATTTTAGATGCGAATATAAATTAAATTTAGTTTTTTATCCAATTGGTAGTTAATATATTAATTGAAGCATATTGTATACATTTCATTATCATGATTACCATACGGGCAAGATTTATCTTAATGTTTTTCATTTCAAGATTAAAAACTATTAAATAAAATATTACTTGGGGTGAAGCACTAGTTTCGATATGTATTCTGTTAAATAATAGTTCCTTAAGTTAAAAAGAGCATGTATTAACGTATGCGTGCATGCACACATATCTGAGTGAGCGTGTGCACGTGCGCGCACATATATACACATTATGCACACATATACACTCCATATATTTTTTGGAGTCAAATTACACTATATTGGAGTGAATGCTCACTCCAAACGATCATGAAAACTCAGTTACTTATTTTGGAATTAATGTTTTAGAAAGAGTGAATAATTTTTTTGTAAAAGTGACTTTTTCACTCTATTTAGAGTGAAAGATTTTGCGTATAGAAAAAATAATTATTAACTTGTTTTACGTTTAAGAAATGTTTTGATGAATGTTACAGTATACTGGAAAGGTACGAAGTTGAGAAATAAATTTAAAAAACTTTAGAAAAATTGTTGGTCGCATTTGACCTCCATCCTTCCGGTTCTAGTGCTGACCTCTAACGCTAGACCACCGTTGTATTTGACTTCGTACGCGCTGATTTCTCTTATGTATTCAAATTCGTTGATGAACTCTTATTTAATACGGAAATCAGTTTAAGCCATGATGACTTTGTTATACGTCAGCGGGGGGATCTCACTTTTAAGGCAACTTTCGAATTCTTTAAGGAGAAAACTCCTCCGGCAGTACAACAATTATGGGTCTAACGAGATT
Source organism: Gastracanthus pulcherrimus (assembly GCA_949152435.1). Taxonomy (NCBI): domain Eukaryota; kingdom Metazoa; phylum Arthropoda; class Insecta; order Hymenoptera; family Pteromalidae; genus Gastracanthus; species Gastracanthus pulcherrimus. The sequence goes on along the minus strand of OX424576.1, from coordinate 33,823,714 downwards.
AGGTTCTACATAATAAATATGTTAACCCTGGAAACGGCTGGTTGTATATCGCATTGGAAAAATATATAAGAAGGAGGGAGGACAAGCGCCTGCTTTTCCACTGCGTCCTTAGTAGCGAGCTCCGGCTCGTCCGCTGCTAGAAGTCTGTTTGGCAGGATGGTCCCGACGTTCCTATGTCGACTGACTGGAAGCGAAAGAGAGAGGCTAGCGATTGGCAGTAGGTTCGACGTGATGCTCCGTGTTCTGAAAGATGGACCCTCACCAGGACTGCAGTCGATGTGGAGTCAATGCGCCCTCCTAGTAAGCAAAAGCGGATCGGAGAAAATATCTATTTATTCTTTAATTTTCACGCATGTTTGTCTTTTATTTGTAACTCGTTGAATTTCATCACTTTCACCGTGTATATTAAGAGTAATGTTGATTCACATTCATACACACTCACACACACACACACACATACATATCCATACAGACATTTTCTAAAAGTAGTGTATTTTGATTCCCAGTATGTCTAACATGTTTTTAGCAAAACTTTTTTTATCTATGAGGAAGCACATTATTACAAACTTTAGCTTAACAACAAAATCTTTAAATACGGTTTAGGATTTAAAAATATAATTTATTAACGTTTGTTATTAATCTTATATTTTAGTCTATATAATTAATTATAGTGTATCATTAACATTTTTAATCTCGTTTTCAGTGTAATAAAAATTAATTTGTAATACAATTAACTGATCATTTTAAACTTTTCAACTTAAGTTTCAACTTTAAACGAAAGTTTGTTTCAATTTTTAACTTTTAACTTTTTAACGTAACTTTCAACTTTATTATTTTTATCAATATAGAAACTCTTAACTTAAATTAGTATTGATTTTGGTTAACTACTAACTTAACTTTTTAAAAATTAAAACAGTTTCCCAACTTTGTTTATTAGTAACTAAAGTTATAACACTATAGTTTATTCACCTGTGAAATCGCATGAACGATAATTTTTCTAACACAAAATTTTTAATTATATTTATTATTTACTCTGGAAACAGTGATTCTTATTCCTTGTAACATTCATATTACTTTCATCAATAATATTTATAGTCATTAAGTATGTACTTATGATGCAAAATATAACAGTTCTTTTTGCATAAAGTAACAGTATAAAAATTAGATTTATTTTTATTTATAGAAGTATTTGCTTTTGAGGAAAATTAAAGAAAAAATAAAGATTACGTGTTCACAAATAGCGTTGCTTTTCTTACTCGACAATCTGATTATCTATGTGGCATTATTCATATTATATAAGCTGGTTAGAAGCGTTAAAATAAGAATGATGTGAGTACACAACTATGCAACATGAATTTTAAATGAAATTGATCACGCAGGTGCGAAGAGTGTCTGAACATTATATGTTTTAAATTAAACGAGTTTTGTAGGACATTTTTCGTTTAAATGTCGATTTAAACATTAGTTTAAAAATATTAGTAAGAAAATTGTGCTCTATATTAGCGCTTTAACTTAAATTACAGATTGAAACGAGTCGGCACAAATTCCATTAATTTTGATATTTTAAGGAAAGCCCTTTTTAGAAATATAAATATACTTTTTTAAGAGGACTTTATTTAATTTACTAGGGCATCTCAGGCTACATGCGCCAGAATTCAGTAGTCAACCATATCAATATGAATTACGGGAAATATATATTAAATATATTAATATTCTTTTTGTATGGATTCATTTATAGTATTAAACGATGCAATGACATTAAAATAAGATGATGTTTTTATAAGGAAATATGTAAATAAAGGATAATGTGAATTAAATAATCTTCCTACTGGAAAAAATCAGGTGACTTTCAACTAAAATATTAAGTGAAGAATCGCCTGCGATTTTATCACATTTATCACCTGACTTTTTATCTGAAGCATTATTATTAAATTATCGTTTATCTATTAATCTGCAAAAAATTACATTTATAAATGAAGTGTGCCACTAGGAGGTTGTAATACGATAATAGTAATCGTATAGCATATACCTACAAAAGTTATAAAAATTGTAAATCAGATGATTTTCTATCTCAAAGGGCAATTTTTTCACAGATTTTTCATATGAGAAGACAACTTATTTTTTTCTGAGAAATTGATGTGGATATAGTATATAAAGTGCGAGGATAGTGGAGTGCGTGGATGGTGGAGTATGTGGATAGTGGGGTGCATGAATAGTAGGGTGCTCAGTAACACGGTCAGTGGGTGCAGGTGCAACAAAGCAATTGATGTGTTTCTTTATTATGCTATCACTTTCTGTTTCTTTTTCTGTCTTACACATATGCACACACATACATTCATACTCTCACTCTCATATTGTTTCTAGCTTTATCCCTTTTTAACCCACTTAAAGAAAAGGAGGTTCTATGTTTGACTCGTATGTTTTTTATGTATGTTCACGGATTACTCAGGGTCGGTTAGACCGATTTTAAAAATTCTTTTTGTATTCGATAGAGGATCACCCTGAGGTAGTCCCATAAGGTTTTGGGTTAGTAGTGGCACAGTATAATAGCAGTACAAACATAAAATCATATTTATGTCAATAATTCTCTACAAGTTTTACACCGATTAACTACTCAGGAATCGCTGTACCGATTTTGACACACATACTCACATACACCCACACAAACATACACACATACACATACATATATACACACATACACACACGCAAACACACACACTTAAATACAAAGACACTCACACATACACTTACATATATACACACACAAACAAACACATATGCACACACACTCAAACACACACATACACACAGATACACAGATACACAGACACACACACATACACACACAATCACACACAGGCACACGTACACACGTACGCACACACGCACACACACGCACCTACCCACATATAACTCACACTCATACATATATTTTAAGTTAATCTTTATTTAAAATAGTACACTGCGACTTTACAATATTCTTACACAGTAATCAGCACACTAATGTAATGTTAAAAAGAGCTTTATACATATAACACAGTGTCTCATAAGAACAATAGCTGTATGTCGTGGGTGGTATGTTCTTCTCGGTGATCTGCCTCGAACTGAATCCCATGGCCTCCGTGCGTGTCTCTGCTGGGGTCAGTCGGTGGTGGGGAGGGTGCAATAAAAATTGCAGGTCAGAAAAAACCCTCTCCTGCTTTTCATCAGCTGAGTGCTTGATGTGCATATCGTTGCATGAATATTCCAACATATATATATAATTTTCGGCGAATACGAAAAATGAAACAAGAGCCAAATACTATAATGTAGGATTCCGCAATTCGTCCAAATTTAATTTATTTATTTATTTAGCAAATATTTTTTATTAAATAAATAATTCTGCCATAAATGTACAATAGAGCAGATAGGAGCAAAGACATTTTAGGCGAATGCTATAAATAGAGTGATTTTATGTTCATCTCGAGTTAATTGAATAGTTCAATTCTTGATGTAACATTTTAGTAAGTAAATAATTTTAATTAATATATATATATATATATATATATATATATATATATATATATATATATATATATATATATATATATATATATATATATATATATATATATATATATATATATATATATATATAAAATAAATAAATGAATGAGAACTCAATAGTGTCAAATGTCGTCAATAGAAGTTCCAAATTGGTAAAGAAAAAGTTTAATGCTATTCAGGTCTACTATATTATCAAATGAATAATTCTGACTGATATGAAGAATTTAATAATTACAGGTATATACACGTCAAATTCTAAAGAATAAATTGAAAAGTTGATGGATATTAATTTATTGATTTGATTTCATTTAATTTGTCTCTATCGGTCTCTACGAGCACATTTCTTTTATAATTTTGTACCTATCTCATTCTCTCTAATGGAGAGGTGATGAAAATATCATCTCTTCCATCTCTATAGTAGAACTTTTTGAGAAGGCAAATGTAATCAATGAGAGGGAAATTCATCAAATTACAAAGTATATTTAAAATCTACGAAATTTAATTCGCGAAAATAAGGTTTCTTAAAACAAATATAAAATTAAATGTGTTTCACCCCGTACTTCTTACTGGGCTCATCATGAAGACATGTAGGCAGCACTATCTTCGACATAATATGATACATTGTTTGAAGGGTATATATGGCGGTAAAGAGAGAAAACATACAAATTGATTGGCAAATTAAAACCACAATGCCATTCTATATTAAATAAAATGATGAGTTTAGCGCTCGTATTAAGTATACATTTAATTTATTTAGACGAGCCCAGTAGGCAGTACGGGGCGAAACATTTACTTTTATATTTGTTTTAAGAAACCTTATATTCGCGATTTAAATTCAATAGATTTTAAATATACTTTATAGTAGGCAGTACGGGGTGAAACACATTTAATTTTATATTTGTTTTAAGAAACCTTATTTTCGCGAATTAAATTTCGTAGATTTTAAATATACTTTGTAATTTGATGAATTTCCCTCTCATTGATTACATTTGCCTTCTCAAAAAGTTCTAATATGGAGATGGAAGAGATGATATTTTCATCACCTCTCCATTAGAGAGAATGAGATATGTACAAAATTATAAAAAAAATGTACTCGTAGAGACCGATAGAGTAAAAATAAATGAAATCTATACTTAATACGAGCGCTAAATTCATCATTTTATTTAGTATTGATTTGATATCTGAATCTATCTTCTCACTCTACAAATGATTTTGGCTATCACAGGAGAAACGATCGCAAAAGCAGAAATATATAATGCTGTGTAACCAAGTTTACAATGTCCTCAAAAGTAACTCAATTATTTAAATTTTAAGTTAGTATTAATATTAAATAAACGATTTCAGCCAATATAAAAAGAAAGGCGACATATAAGAGGTTGAAAGCACAGAGATTGGAATCCGCCGAACATTAAATTAATTATTAATATTGAATAAACTATTTTGCCAGGTAAAAGAAGAAAATCTACATTCCAAAATTTATCAAATGTTAGTTGATTTAGTTGATTTTTTATATTAATTGTTAAAGTCTAATAAATAATAGGTGAATATGAGAGAAAGAAGCAATGACCAAATGGGAGAAAAGTGCAGAATGTCAAGTTGCACAAGTTGTCCGGGTTGTCCCTTTTCGTGCTGTTAAATGTCGATTCGTCCTTGACTCGCAGATCCGACGGCAACTTAACTGTGTCAGGAAACGCGCGCGCGCTCGCGACTACTCTAACTATCTGTTAATGACCCGATGGCAATAAATTTTCTTGATAAACCTAAATGTGCCGTTTTGCTATTAGAAAACTGGCAATTACTAACACTCGCGTATCGAATATAACTAAATACCAAATACAGTTAAAGAAAAGAGAGACGTTCGACTAGTGCGATTCGTTGAGAATGCGACTATCTGCGTAACGTGCGGAGATCGTTTATTATCTTTTTCTATCATGATAATAAATAATAAAAAATACAATGGCAAACACAATTACTCAAAGTTTTAACATGAAAATGAGTGTTAACGTGAGTTTATTAGTCTTGACGTAATCTTTGATGTTTGGGTTCAGTGACCGACCCAAAGAAGAAGAATCTGACTGCAGGAGTCTCGCGACAGGCTGGCTAGCAGGAAATGCGACGCTGTTGAGATCATCGCTTTCCACAAAGAACGGCAATCGGCCCAGATAGGTGTGTAGATTTCGCGAAATAAATGACACTGCCGAATTCGTTTATGGTGAATTTATTATTATCAAAAAAGGGTTTTCCTTGTTTGTACACAGAGTTTAAAAAAGAAAAATATTTCGGTGGTAAACTAAAACCTAGTATGAACACACAAAAAGGAAATCCGAACAAAATCACAATAAAATGTCAAAAATGAAAAGTGACTTTCAAAAATCTGACTTTTTGCCGCGAATATTCCTAAGTCCCGATTTCCAAATCGTGAAATAATCAAAGTCCTATTTCTCAATCGTTGAGATTATTCAGAGTATTAATTCGGTGTACTTCCAGACAGAGCTTCGCCTTATTAAAGAAAATTCAAAATCGGACTGATACCCTGCGAGGCTTGTAGGGCTCCTTTTGTATGCTTCTGACTTACGCTCACGATGGATTTTGCTTTGTTCATATATCAATGTAGTGGTTATTCCTTGACGTGTAGTAAGAACTTAAAACTCCTGTGGACCTACTCATACATGCATGTAATATTGCTTGTTATGGCGTGCTCTTGCAGGTAGGTACACTTGTTGATGTCTCTAGACAGGTAATCTTCTTCGAGTGGATTTTTACTCTGAATGTGTGAAACTTCACTCCAACGGATTTAACGTGTAATTAAATCATTCATACGTATCATTTTTACCCAGATTTATAACAAATAAAACATAAAAAATACTGATATACATTATTTCATTAATCTTCAAATACCTTTTCAATCAATATTTCTAAATATCAATGGAAAAGTTATAAAAAGAAAATAAACTATCACCGTTTATAAGTAAATTTATACTCTTTCAAATGTAAAATGAATCGATCATACAGCCCCCTTAGTTCAGTGTAAAAGACGCTTGCCTGCCGATACAAGACGCTCAAGCAGTCAAGGTTTGATTCCCGGATAAAATTCTTGAGAATTTTTTCTTCGAGTTTTTCGTCAGGAAAAGATCTCCGACTACGCATTTTGTTTTGATGCAGGATGTATGCGCCCATATAGCCTCCTTGAAAGTGTCTGAGATGCTAGTATGCAGGTGATGGGTTTCGCTCGACCGACGTCGCACAACACAACAAACAAGTATATAAAATACAAATGTAAAATACAAAATCACATATGCATTGTGACATATCTGAGTACCAAAAAAGAGGGGACACATGACCATTAAATACAAAGAAAGAAAGGAAGAATTAAACAATCATATTATTTCTAATATACAAAAATAATTTACCTTATCGATTTCAGAATATCGTAAAATATCGTAAAATAAAGAAATCAGTGTAAAACAAAAACGGATCGACGAATCTCAAAATTTCTTTACAATTCAGAATCTTTATTAAAAAATTAAAAGATTGAGGCGGGCTTTACAAAAGAATTACCGCGCCGTTCTCGAGATATAAACGATCAAGACAAATTAAAGAAAAACATAACCTCAAATAACTCTGAATGTAAAGGTCGTTATAATCTAGGCTTTTAACAATCTCAAGAGATATTAAAAAGCTACCTTTCCGGAAATTTTCAGAAGGAATAATGATCCTTAGATCAAAAAACGATGTTTTTACAAAATTATTCTTTTTCTCGAAAATGGAAAAGGATAAAGGCTTGAAAGTTTTAAAAAATATTCCTATTCATATTCCTAATCACCTAAAATTTTTTCAGAAATTTTTCGTGTTATGTTTCCCAGATAGCATCGTTTAAACAAAACACGACGTTTTCGTGTACAACAAAAAAAGAAAGTAGCTTATTTAAAATTTCAGGTTGGAAAATATAGGTAATTTTATGCTCTTTCAAATGCATAAAAAATGAATAGATGATATTATTTTAAGCATACCAAAAAACCGAAAAACTAAAACTAAAAGATCCAAAAATCTCTAAAAAAACATCGAAAGACTACAAATATTCTTTTACAGCTCCCTTCCTTTCAAAAAAACAAAATCATTGAGCCCTGAAATATTAATTTTTTGCCATGAATATTCAGAGTAATCTTCATCCACATTATTCCACACACACACACACACACATATATATACACGCACACATACATACACACATACATACACATACATACAAGCACATACACGCGCACTCACACACATAATTTCTCTAAAAATAGCGTATTTTGACTCTTAATTTCTTAAAACATGTTTTTAACATGTTAACAAAGTATGAAGATAGGAATCAGATATATATTTCACATGTTCTTAAACTTAAGATCTATTTATTTTTAAGAATTCATAAAAACGCTAAAGAAATAGCTGCAGTATAACCTCCCTTCACTGTGAAACTCGGGACTAACTACCCCCCTGTACTGCAATAGGCATGTTAGCCAATCAGCGTCGAGTACTAGGGTCATATCTAGGTCATATATTAACTTTTTCCTACACCTTCCCCAAATAATCTAATGTTTGCAGTACAATTCTGCCGTGCAAATGAAGACAGGGGTATCGTAGGGTATCGTGGGGTATCGAGGTTCGTGGGTATCTGCATTTGAAGTGAATCCCAAACACTTGATAAATTCAGTTTTATTTGGATTTATTAGCGTAAGATTTTATTGAAAATACATCTATCCCTTTCCTAAAAACAAGAACTATATCTAGTCATTTTTGGTAAAAAATCTAATGTTGCAAATCATTTTTATGCGAAATTATTTATATGGTTCGAACTTTCTTCATTTCCACGGCAGAATTGATTTTCATGCAGTTTTATTTAAAATAAAAGCTTATAAATATCTATATAAAATTATATAATTCATTTTGTAAAATTCTCTATTACATATTTGCAGTTTGAACTTTGTTATATAATTTTTTTATCATTTTTTTAAACCTTTACATTTTTTAAACATTTTTATAAAACTTTTCCCGTAAAGTCGGTACATGGGACCCCACACATGCATAGAGATAACCCTAGAAAAATCACAGTGCCAAGATGTTCTGTAGTTACAGTGTCGGGAGGATGTACTGTATAATAACCCGCAATGAGGTCATGGATTGGTTCGTGATACGATATAAAAAATTTACTAAAATAATCGCAGAAAATTGTTGGATTTTACGTCATCTAATTAATAATATTCTTCATTGACGATTCTTCAGGCGTAATTCGAAGTATGTGAGTCGTATGGGAAAACCGCGCTACGTATATAGTTAAAAGGCCAACGCACCGCCGATCGGCAATTGCATAAATGGGCGCGTGCCGTGCGAGCGATGGTTGAATTGTCCAAGTCTCGGGCCTTGAAAGCGCTTAAAGTCAAGGTTTCGGCACCCGGAAGCCGTGGAAAAGAACGCAGTGGCTTATTACAGGCCGAAAAATCCTCCCGGTGTAGTTTGTGAATAGTCGCGATATAAGTACAGGGGGAGAAACGTAGTCGCGAGAGCGTCGCGCTAAGAGCCGCTATCCACCGTTCCGCTGTGATCGGGCTATTATGAGAAAGTGAAAGGATAAAGAATGAGAGACACGAAATGTGCATGTGCAGGTTTTCCTGCATTATAAAGCTCAAGGTTGGAATCGAAGCGATATAAATTGTCAGATGGGCGATCGTTTTATAACTGTGCCTTTTGTACTCAACTGAATAAATAAATCAATGATGAATTTAATTTTCGAAAATAAGTGTGTCATGCAATTATTAAAGATATGAAAGAGTATTACAGGTAAGCATATTTAGAATTTTTTAAATATGATTACGACCAAGATAAGATAACATACTTTGAATTCCATAAGCATTAATTTAAAGTGAATCTTTACAAGTTATAATATGCTTTTATTCCCGACTTAACTGTAATGGCCAATTTATTGACTTGAAAAGCGGGACGAAAGTGACAAATGATTCCCTCTTATACTTCATTTCCTGCAAATTTATTTTATTCCCACATTTTGCGGGTAAAAATTATTGTATGCATTATAATTGAATTTTGAATTGACTCTATTATTTTACCCCAAAAAATATTTGAAAATCACATAATTCTCGAGGCTTTATAATAACCGATCCCTTTAACGAAAAACTTGGTTCTTTTATAATGATGAGAGAATCTAAACCGATCGACGTAATGAATAAGTAGTTAGTGCAGGTTATGTATTTATTTACGGAGTATTATTTTTTGTTATTGATGTTTAATATTCTTTACAGAAAATAAATTTGTTAAATGCTGTATTTAAAGTTGATACATTATTTCTCCAAAAATGCGGCATTGATTGAATTCGTAAATATTTCACTCCACTTTTCATATAATAATATAACAAAGTAACTAACGATAAATATTAGAATATTGTTCAAGGTAGAATTCTGGTATTTTTTTGCCAAAAAATAAAAAAGAATTTTTATTATAGTGTCTTAATCGTTATAACTGTAAGAATATTTTAAGACCCGTCGGGTAAAAAAACTCGATGATTTCAAAAAGTTACATACGGTTAAGTAAAATAACTCACATTAGATAGCTTACAAAATTGAAACTTTAAACGCGTTTTTCTCAACACTTATTTTTCTAACTTTAAAAGTGGTTGGCGCAAATGGTTTTAATGAATCTATTTGAAACTTTATTAAAGATAACTTTATTTTAAGATAAGTTATTAAAGTTCTTAACAATAAAAGTTGGCATTTTTATAACAATATTGTAAAACAATTTATTGTTTTACTATTAAACAATATAAATAAAGTTACATTTTTAATCAATTTATTATGTTATAATTTTATTTTGGAGAAAAAAAATTTTAAGTTAAAAATCATGCGATGTTTTGTTTGTTATATGGAAATAAGTATGTACAAATTTTTTCAGACTATTTGAAAAAAACTGTATGCGCCAATCACTTTTTGAAAATGGCATGAAATAAATGCAATAATGGCCCACTGCAAGGGTAAAATAAGTTAAAACTTGCTGAAAATTTGTACATAGATACAAACCTCTTTGTGTTAAAATGGAAACCGAAGAACTTTTTTTTTCATCACTGTCCCACCTTAAGGGGGAACTCTACCGATTTTTAAAAAATCTCTCCCTTTCGTCCAATAATATTAAAAATTCAGTAACTTCTTTGTCATGATTGAAGAAGGTTGTAAAAGAATTTCGAGAATATTTCACTAAAATCTTTTTACTAGTTATTGGAGAAAATACATATTTTTGTAATAAAAACAAGGGTTTTTAGAAAAGTTTCTTGCGCATATGAATTTAACGAATTCTATTTAAAAAAAATTCTTGAATATTTTTCAACTTAAAATGTACTGAAAAAAATATAAAAAATTGTATATTATATTGCATGAACAAAATATTTAATATATAAATATCTCATAACAAAATACTTTTCACAATACTTTAACCGATATTTTCTTGAAGTTTCAAAAATATCCATGATCATGGAATGCGCAAGGAACTTTTTGAAGTGAGGAAATTAAATATTCGGAAAGATAACATTGCATAAAAGTAAAATTCAAGATATATTAGCATTGAATATAGACATATTGAAAGACCAAAGTATAGAAAAACAAATTGGTAAGGGTGAAAATATGGAAAATAAAAATTCGTAGAGCCAAAATATTGAAAATCAATAATTTTATAGATTAAAATTTTGAAAATTTGATATGCAACCTGCTAACTTGGTAAGGGCAGTTATACCCGTATATTTAAAAAAGCAAATTAACAATTTTTTATAACTAACGATTTCTTTTTCTATACTTTGGTCTTTCAATATTACTATATTCAATACTAATATTTTCCGAATTTTCTTTTTCCAAATTTAACTTTTCAGAATTTTTTATTTTCCATAAAATATCTTTCTGAATTTTACTTTTATGCAATTTTATCTTTACGAATATTTAACTACCCCCTTTGAAGTTAGAAAATTAAATTTCGAGAAAACGCATTTAAAGTTTTAATTTGGTATGCTATCTAATGTTAATTGTTTCACTCAACTGGCTATACCTTTGGTATAACATAGAGTTTTTACATCCAGCAGGTCTCTAAATGTTCATAAAACTATAAACATAAAAAATATGTAATAAAAAATTTTCGATCTTTTGGTAAAAAATCAGTGGAGTTCCCTTTAAGGGGGGATCCTGGTGTAAACGCCTAAAACTTGAGGTATCTTTGGAAATATTTTTAAAGAGATGTAATACTACTACTAATTTTATTTTTTCAAACCTTTAGGATATATTATCTACGATGCATTTAAATTGTACAAAAAATGTTGTATGTAAATATATCGTGTTATTTTCTTACAATAAAGGCGCATGTCTAGAGCGCCCGAAATAGAGTAACAAAATGACAAGCATCCCAGCACCTTGTAGTCTGGCTTGAAACAAAAAAAAATTAAAGATTTTTAAAGATAAACAGCATAATTCATCCCTCAACCAATATTATTTAAAAAACCGCTGCCAATTCATTGACACTTAAATTCCTCAAACTTAGTGAATCATTCCTATATGAATTTATTTATTCTAATTTATTACTGTGAACAGTTATTGCTTATTAATAACCTAATTATTATAGTACATTATGTGACAAGGGAATAAAAAATCGTGATAAAAGTGACGTATTATTCCCTATTTTACTTTGGACATTATAGTTAAGCCGTATATTATAACGTATATTAAAATGCTATTTCCTTGTGTAAAATTATAACAGCGATAGTAAATAAAAATTGTCTTGTAGTAAACAAAAGCTAATTTCGATATCTTTCAAAAACATTTGCACTAATTAATTATACTTACACATTGCAGCTAAAGAAAATTATAAGCTTATGTTCATAAATAGGGAAGTTACTTGAAGAAATCTATTAAGCCCGTCAGATAGATTATCGAAAAATAATGAACACGTATTTTTTCTTATTTCAATTAAATGATTATCAACAAAGATAATATAGCAGGTTGAAATGTCGCGTGACATCACCGCTTGTGTTTATCTCATTGTACACTCGATGTAAAGTTCTTCTGTCAAGAACAGTTTTGAATTTTTTTTAAATCCTCCAATGTGGTTATCGTAAACGAGTATTATATCAAATGAATCTATAGTGGCGCTTTTCCGACATAAAAACGGGTTAGGTTTGGGAACTAGTTGGAGTATAAACTGGGTTTTCCGTTTCCGACTGCGCGAAATAATTTTTGAGGTTAAATAGAAAAAAAAGGGTAAAAAACAATTATTTGGAAAACTAACTCAGTTCTTAGATTTATTATAATACAGTGACGACAGGCGATAGCAATAGTAATGAATTTACAATAAACAAATTTTTACTATCCACATCCACCATTCTGTGACTTTTCAAAAACGCCATAATATTTTTAAAAAATTCAAACTGTTTTTGACAGAAGAACTTTACGTCGAGTGTAGCCTATTATGGGAAAATGTATATGGAACTTTTAACTTTTGAGTGTCAGAAATGGTAAAAACGAAATATAAGAGCAGATGCTTAATTATTTTTATGTGACTTTTGGAAACACACAAGATTTATATATATATATATATATATATATATATATATATATATATATATATATATATATATATATATATATATATATATATATATATATATATATATATATATATATATATATATAAAAAACTGATAAAACGTTATAAAACGATTTGATGAATCTTAAAAATTCTTTCTGATTTAAACTCTTGATCAAAAGACGAAAAAAATAAGCGTTTATTGGTTAAAAATTACCGCGTGATACCCAAGAAATAAGCAATCAAAATTAAAAGAAAACATATAACCTCATATAACTTAAAAAATAAAAGTCCTCATAATCTGGGCAAATAACTTAGCCAAAATATAGTAAAAAGCTACCTTTTTGGAAATTTTCAGAAGGAATAATGCCGTTTTACTCAAGTTATCGTTTGCCATAGAAAATCGATTTTTTTTACAAAATGATTTTTTTCTCAAGTATAAAAAAATAAAAGGACTCAAAAAGTTCTACAGAATAATCTTCCTCATTGTCTTACTTGACTCAATTTTCTTAAAAAAAATTTCATCATATATTTCAGAGAAATCACCGTTAAAACAAAAAATTGACGTTTCCGTGTATAAAAAAAGAAAGGAAACACCTTATCCAAAATTTTGGGCGGTAAAAGATAAACAATTTTATGCTCGTTCACATGCATTTTCACTGGGTCGATGATATTATTTGAAACGTATGAAAAAAAAAACGAAAAACTAAAACCAAAAAATCGAACAACCGCTAAAAAATAAAAACAATTTGAGGCAATATGAAGACTAAAGTGCAAGGAAATAGCCAGTGCGACCGTGGCGTAGTGGATAAACGCCTGCTTTCGGTTCGTGAAGTCCCGGGATTGCATAGTCCGCCTATTTACTATCAAATACGATAATTAATTAACTCGTAACATTTCTGATGTCGAGAAGAAAGATCTTACTACGTTGCCCTCAGGTGGATTGTCTGTTCGCAGGTGCCCGTCTTACCTACTAGAGGAAATAATTAATATAATGGGGGCCTATATTAATAATAAGGATATGTTGCATCCCGTGAAGTCAGAAGTACCACGAGGATCCGAGTGCCACGTTATTGATAAAGAAGAAATTCTACAGGTAATAGAAACGAATTGACGAGGACGTCGATTTTCCGGGCCTTGCTCATGTCACGTATGACGTGTGACGTATGCCTAGACAGCCGAAATGCAACTTGAGACAATATGAAGACTAAAGTGCGAGGAAATAGCCAGTTCAGCCGTGGTGTAGTGGATAAACGCTTGCTTTCAGTTCGTGAAGTCCCGGGATCGAATCCAACCACGAATATAAAAATGTGTCCGCCTTTTACTATCAAATACGATAATTATTAACTCGCAATATTCGAAAAATTAAAACCAATATTATTATGCTCTCTTCGTGTATAAAAAGCAAAGAAAATGAGCCCTGAAACATTAAATTTTTCCGTGAATTACTCAAGATATCGATGCATACATACACACACACACCCACACACACACGCACGCACGTCCGCACGCACGTCCGCACGCACGCACGCACGCACGCATGCACACACACACACACACACACACACGCGCGTTATTTTATTCCAAATGGCCCAAAACATGTTACTATGTTTTCTTAGAAAACTCTTTTTTTTTATTATTACAAAGCTACCTCTAGGAGGAAGCAATATAAAAAAATGTACAAAAATATTTATATTTTATAAAATGTGCGTCCCAAATATGACCATAAATAACGTTTCTCATACCTTTTTATTTCTTTTTACACTGAATTACACACGGGCGTAGTAATATACTATTTTATTCCACGAGATGATTGTTGGATATACTAATTAGAAGGAAATTACGTCTTCTTTTTGAAAACGTACGTATTTTTAATATTGTTTGCCCTGGTAGAAAATTGACAGTCCGAACTCGTTAAGAATTTAACGATTAGCTAATTGCGTTAGCTATAGCTGTTAAGTATCTGGCTAAAATCTCGTAATGGGATAAAAAATTGTACGAAACGAATATGTACTTCCACGTAAATAAGTAAGGTAGAGTAGCCTATTATGAAACGATTTTCTGGCACTTTTTTGCAAGTCCTAATATGAATATCAATATACCTTTAATTGTATATTAACATATATCAGTCGATTCGCTGTTTCCTCTAGATTTAACATCTTTTTTCAAATTTTAAACTAGTGCAATATTTGTTTATTGAATAAACAATATACTAAGCGATGTTCGGCTCCCATTATGAAACAGTATTTTTTTACTGAAACCTATGTTTCATAATGCATACCCCTATTATGAAGCATGATTAAATTGATATTTTAATACTATTTATTCGCAATTTTTTGCTGAAATTATCAATATACGTAAAATGTAGAATAATACAATGATAAAAATCCAAAAATTTTAATCTTAAAAACTCTTAATGATAGAAAAATAGATAATTCAAAGAAGGTTGGACTACATTCGGGATACGCTTATGTATAGGCATAATCATTAGGGCGACGTTTCAAAGGTTAGGTTCGATAATAGTATTAACAAAATCAGTTCTTACTTAAAATTCTTATAGAAAGAAACACAAATACGTAAAAATACAACAATTAATAATACTCGTAATTACTTTTAATTTTAATATGAAAATTCAGCTTTATTATTATATTACGACTAAAAGGATTTATAGCGATTTTAATCGATTATTTAGTCGTTATCTATCATAAAACTATTTCTTATATCATAAAACCGTGTAAAGGCAATACAATTATTGAAACAGTAATTTGCATCGTTCAGCCGGTCCAAGTTACCTCTTTGGTTATTTTACACTCGTTTTCAAGAGTGCTTAGCAAAAATACTTTTTTTCACTTTGTTGAAATTGTATTTCGCAATTATCTTAATTTTATTGTTAAGTTAAATGTTTAATAAAAATACGTATACTTTTTTAGTATGCTTATGACTGTAAAACTTGTAAAAAATCTAATATTTTACGAGTGTTTCATAAAGGGAGCCATTTTTCGCGGTGTGTCATAATAGGCTACTTCATCTTATATAAATATTTCTGATGTGCGTGTATTGACTAATATAAGATTGCGCGCATATGTACTGACATCATGTATATGTCCTAATTATTTACACCTTGTATATGTACCAATTACCGACACCTTGTACGTGTACCAATTACCGACAGCCTGTAATGGTCCCAATTACCGACATCCGATAATGTCCTAATTACTGACACATGTATATGTCCTAATTACCGACACTTTTTATGTGTACTAATTACCAACACGTCGTACGTGTACCAATTACTGACAGCCTGTAGGTGTCTTAATTACAGAGACAGTGTATATGTTCTAATTACCGGCATTATGTATATATCCTAATTACCGACACCTCGTATGTGTACTAATTCTAACGACACATTGTATGACTTCATTATGTTGGATGTCGATAATTAGGACATATATAGCTATACCCTAGGGTCCGTGATCATGAAAACATGCCTTCATACCTCGTACGGCGATCCGATCCGATTCTGACCAGTAATCCGTGTGAGATTCCTTCATACGGATGTCCTTCATACAAAGGACATATACATGAGTCAGTAATTAGGACATTATCAGATGTCAGTAATTGGTACACGTACAAGTTGTTGGTAATTGTTGGTATACATACAAGGTGTCAGTAATTAGGACATATACATGATGTCAGTAATTAGGACATTATCGCATTTGGTAATTAAGATATCTGCAGGCTGTCGGTACTTGGTACAAGTACAAGGTGTGTTTGACGGATACCATGTGTGAATCGGGCGAATAGCCAGGGGCGACCACGTGAAATTTCTACACGGGATAAGGCACATGAACGGATAGGTAAAATTAATAATCTATTGTAAAACTGTCTTTTAAATCATTTTACGAGTCAGTCATTACTGATAAAGCGTCACCAGGTAACGAGGTTTCTAGCTAACTCGTTAAGAATAAATTACCCAATCCACACAAAATTCGCTAATATATCGATAATCCCTCGTCAACGTTTCTACCAGGGTAATGTATAAAGAGACAAAATATTTTTTTTTTGCGATTTAAAATTAATATTTGTATTTTCCTCTAACTAGAAAAGCTTAAAGAAGATTGTTACATATACAAATTGGAACGAAATAATATCTTCTTTTTAAAAATGTATATATTTCGAACATGGTTCACGTATAAAAGACAAACAAATATTTTTTTCTATTTTTAGTATTTTTAAATAAATGAACATTCTTATATTTCCTTTACAAAAATACCTTTAAAGTAATTGTTTATATATACATTGGAAGGAAATTACGATAACTTTATGAAAGCGTACATACTTTTAAAACATTTAACGTATAAAATGGCAACAAATTTTTGCTTCCTCATAGACACGGTGATCTTCTGAGGCTTATAGGTATGGCTAATATGTGGTAAAAACAGAAGGTTGTTCTACTTTATTTTTGACCTGCAGAATCCAAAAAAATCGGTTCCAAAATCGTAGCTGCTCCCCTTTTCGAGATATCGACAAAAAACGTCATCCTTTCACTGTATTCGAGCTTACCGTTTAGTTTAAATTGAAAATTTTGTATTAAACATGGAAAATGGATAAATACGAAATTAATTATTAAATTAATTAATTAATTATTATTATTATAACCGATTAACTATTATTATTTAATATTATTAATTATTATATTAATAATTAATTATGTTTTAAATTATTCATATTATTCTTCTTTATATTTAAGGGGTTTACGATAAAACAGAGAACGTAATGAAACTCACATATATCATTATTTAAAAAATCAAGTTCCCTGAAATTGTTCAATACTTGTTACCGATGATATATTTAAGATATTCGACTTAGAAGTTTACACGTTATACATGGGCTTTTATAGAACTCGGCTATTAAAACAGATTAACGCAGGGTGTGACGTATGTAAAAAATCAGAGAATGAATAAAAAAACTATGTAAGTTATTAAGTAACTCATGACGAACCTGCGTGCAAAATTTGAACGCGTGTCACCGCATTTAATTTCGAGTACTGAACGAAAATAAAAACTCATGCTTGTAGTCTACGCGCGATGGTGCTCGGAGAAAAAGGGAAGAATTTTTTAGAATTAGCAATAAACAATAACAATAACTTTGTGATGGTAAAAAAATGTGTGTGTGTATGTGCGTGTGCGTATGCGTGTGTGTGCGCGCGCGTGTGCGTGTGCGTGTGTGTGTGTATGTGTGTGTGTGTGTGTGCGTGTTAATGTGTCAGATCTCAATTGTATTTTGATTTTTTTAGCGGCATTTCGATGTTCTATTTTTGGTTTTTCAGGTTTTTTGGCATGTTTGAAATAATATCATCGATTCAGTTTAAATGAATTTGAAGGAGCATAAAATTACCTATATTTCCCGACCCAAAGTTTTAAATGAGCTATTTTCCTTTTTCTGTTGTACGGAAAAGTCGTCTTTTGTTTAAACAGAATATATAAGATGGAAAAATTTTGAAAATTTTTTAGGTGATTAGGAATATGGAGAAGAATATTCTGTAAAGTTTTTGTCTTTATCCTTTTCTTTTTTCAAGAAATAAATCATTTTGTGAAAATAATCTATTTTAATTGGCCCACGGTAACTTGAGTAAAACGGTACTATTCCTTGACCAGATTATAACGATCTTTATATGCCGAGTTATTTAAGGTTATATTGTTTTCAACTTAAACTTTTGATCGCTCATGTCTCGAGAACAGCGCGGTCAATTTTTACCAAATGGGACTCATTTTTTTCGCTATGAAGATTCAGAAATCTTAAGATTCATCGACCTGTTTTCGTTTTCCAACGATCTTTTTATTTTACGACATCCTTAAATCGATAAGGTAAATTATTTAGGTATTGTAGAAATAATATGATCGCTTTAGTATAAATTAATTTGAAAGAGTATAAAATTACCTATTTTCCCGACAAGAGTTTTTTTGATAAGGTATCTGTAAAATAAAAACTTTTTTATTACAATATAATCATGCCTAATGATATAAAACAAGGTATCTTTGTCTAACTAAAAATTTCTTTTTATCAAAATTAATTTATTGAAAAGTAGTTATTCTCAACTAAAGAAAGATTCGACAAAACACTGGAGACTTTTTGTGTTATCCGATTTGAATATTGAAGGTCTAATTTTGTTCCTTAAACAATTTCAGAGGGACTTACCGAATCGAATTCAGAGAAAAATAAAGATTCCTTGATTCGTTTACGGTTTATAACGATTTTTCTATTTTAAGATATTTTTAAATCGATAATGCAATTCATGATCATAAGCTTATAATTTTTTGTAAATTATCTTTTGACAACAATCAATGGTAGAAAACACACCTTTTTGAGTTATTAATAAAAAAGAAATACAGCAATTTAAAAAAAATTATTAGAATAAGGAAATTCATATTGGAATAATTTATTTAATTTGAGGAAGCTAAGTGCCAATGAATAGGCAGCAGTATTTCTAACATTTTCGCTGCCATATTGGATCGGTCATTATGAATTTTGAAATTCTGTCATCATATTCGAAATCAGCGACACAAAAAATCCCCGGATACCAATTTTCACCAAAAAACAATAATTTTTTAATTTTCTGGCCGCCATGTTGGATCGGCTATTATAAATTTTATAGTTCTGACATCGAAAAACTGCAGGGTTCGAAATATCAGAAATACTGGCTGGAATATACACATTTGGTCAAGCTTTTCCTTTAAACTGCATAATTTGTCAGTCTTTCCAAATTTCAGCTGCAATTTTAACATCACCACCTACAACTACAACCACCCAACATAGTTGATTTCCAATAAGAAATAACAAGCATTTCCTTACAAAATAGGATTTAAAAAAAATACATTTCTTTTTCAAAAAAGTTGTTTTGAAAAATCCGCTATTTTGAATATTTCTTTTTGTGTTTACAATTTAAGTTGCAAAATTGTAAAGAGCGACCCCAAGAACCTCTATATACAAAGTTATAATCGAATTGATGACCCATAAATTGATTAAAAATACACATAAAAATTAAAAAGTCATTTCAGATGCTTCGGCGCTGTTGGGTTAATGTTATAAGCGCATAATAAAATTATGTATCCAAAAATTCATTTCAATTTGTTATTTTCATTTTGTTTTTAGAAATTTTTCGACTTATAGGTTTCAGTATTATATAAATGTCAGATTTTAGCCCCCTTGCGTTACGGTTTATACCCACGAAGTCGCTTTCAAATGCAGGAATTTAAATTGCATTATTATCTCCTTTTGTTTTGAATATAAAAAATCATTTTCTTACGTTCTTTTGTCAAGGCCGGGCTATTCTCCCAGAATACATCAGGGAATCTCAGGGAAATCATAGGGAAAATACAAGGAAATTACCATTTTAAGAAATCGCATATAATCGCAATATAATATTGCATAAAATAAAAGAAATGTTTCACTGTTCTATTCCAGGCAATTACAAGCAGTGATAGAATCGTTTTGGACTTTGTAATTGTTGGACTAATATAGCTTAATAACCCCGCTTATATAATAATTATTTTACAAATAATAAATTACTTTATAAGACAACTATGGATCTCCCGTTCTACTGCCTCATGACGATAAATTATTGCACAAACTACATTCATCGTTCTATCTACAATATTCACTTAAAATAATATTATTGAAAACAATAGAATACATTAAAAATCTTGCAGGAAAATATATGATTCATATAAATCAAATAAATATAATACAGGCTATCAACCATAATAAAAACAACGACCAATTTTAAACGAAATTTACTAAAAAATAATGAAATTAGAAGAAAAAATTATAGTTAGTTACTCACCTATATTTTTTGAAATATCGATAATTCTTTTCAGTGGGTGTACATGCACGTGTCGAGAAGATCACCTCGGTGTAGCCCAGATTGCCCAGAGGCTACGTATAATTTTTCACAATTATCGATATTCTTTACTACTATCGATAATTACTTATGATGGATGTACGTGCACGTGTGCAAGATAATCATCTCGGGTGTGGTCCAGATGTCCCGGATGCTGCGTATGATTTTTCACTATTATCAATACTTTTTATTAATATCGATAATTTTACAGTGGGTGTAGGGGAGAACGGGGTAATGCCGGTCACTGGCTAATTTCGGTCACCCTTATTTTCAATAATCTAAACATTTTTAGGTAATAATTCGAATAGTATATTAAACGCAACATAAAATGCAATTAATCTAATGTCCAAACAACCTGCTATTCAGTTTTATTAAGGAATTATACACAATCAAAGTGTAGGCCACATTTCTTATAAGAAATCTGGTCTATAAAATAAGCTTTTATGCATATTATTTGTTGCTTTATGCAGTTATTTTTTGAATCTTTATTAATTTAAACAATCTGAGAATACGAAATAATGAAGAAAAAAGAGTATAAACCTATTACTTTTTTGCCATTTCACTTTAAATTACTAAGAAGAATGGGGGTAATCCCGGTCACAATGTTATTTATATGACGCTTCCGAAAGTGAGGCTAAGAAAACGTTCCGCGGCGCTCTCAGGTAGGGTAACTTTGCTCAAGTGTTTTTGATTGAACAGTGGTTATGTTATTATATGTTTCACTATGTAAGTGCGAATAATAATGCAACGGATCATATGAAAGTACATATAATTGATTTATAGACATTTTTCACCTATAAAAGTAACTTTCTAATAGTGATCGGAATGGTACCAAGGCTGACCGGTATTACCCTTTGATGTGGAGTAAATTCGGTCAAAATGCTTTTTTATATTTCGAGTCATAGCTTCGAAATCTTACATTTTTATATTAAACCAATAATAAATATTTATAGTCAGTGGTTTGAACTAACATAATAATTATTTAAAGTTAAAAGAAACAATTTGAAAGTGGAAATAACAAGTACGTTTGCTTTGATGACCGGCAATACCCCATCTGGAGTGGTTCTTGATATGTCCCTGATGCTGCATATGATTTTTCACTATTATTGATACTTTTTGCTACTATCGATAATATTGCAGTGGGTGTTCGTGAACGTGTGCGCATGATCATCTCAGATGTGGTTCAGATGTCCTGGATGCTTGATATGATTTTTCACTATCATCGACACTTTTGACTGCGATCGATAACGTGTTATGGTGGATGCACGTGTACGTGTGCGAGTTGATCATCTCGGATATGGTCCATATGTCCCGAATGCTGCATCTGATTTTTCGCTATTATCAATAATTTCGACTACAATCGTTAATTTTACAGTAGGTATACGTGCACATGTGCGAGATGATTGTTTTGGACGTGGTCCAGATGTCCCGGATGCTCCATATCATTTTTCACTATTATCAATATTTTTTACTACTATCGCTGATTTCTTATGGCGGGTGTACATGCATGTGTGCGATATGGACATCTCTGGAGTGGTCCATATTTCCGGTATGCCGCATATGATTTTTCACTATTATTGATACTTTTTACTATCATTGGTAATTTTACAGTGGGTGTACGTGCACGTGTGCGAAATTATTATCTAGGACGTGGTGCAGATGCAATGGATGCTGCATATGATTTTTCACTATTATCGATACATTCACAGTGAATGTACCTGCACGTGTACGAAATGATCATCTTAGATGTGGTCCAGATATCCCGGATGCTGCATATGATTTTTTACTATTATCGATACTTTTTACAACTATCGATAATTTTCGGAGTCAGTGTGGCATCCAGGCTGCCTCTCCTCAGGCGACGGGACAGCGCGGCGGTGGTGGAGTGCAAGTTCGTACGTCGCGCGTGAGGGGAGGCACCCTGGATGCCCCCACTGACTACGAATTTAGCTGCTCCGCGCGACATCGCTCTGTTCCACGGTCATTTCTACCGAACTGGTTGGCCAAAATGATCGGAAAAAAAATCAGGAACTACAATATTTAGTCCACAATGTTGCATAAGAAACGTTGCAATAGGCCGCCATTTTGAAATTTGGAAATCGAACCCGGCTTAAATTTTCTAAGTACCCATAGAGGTATCTTAACTTGAATTATTGACAAATATTTTGCAATTGTTTATAAAAATTGTTAATTAACAATTAATTGGACCACTTTTGAGCAGTCTACTATTGTTATTCGGATTCAGAAGGCTAAAATACATAAAGGAACAGTGCTTCTAGTTGGATACCTCAGTTGACCACGAAATTCAGGTATGGCCCCAGGACTATCTGTATTGTAAGAGTAAAGAACCTCTTTTATTAATCATACTACTTATAGTTAGTTTTATTACGTATTATATTATGTTATCGTTACCCTTAAAGTTTTGAAAATGAATTAAGCTGTATCACAGTATTTTCAAAATAATCTGCTCATGAACGGGGACGTAGCATGAGCTTATACGTTAATTAAGGAAGAAAAAGAAAGTGCTGACGAAAAAGAGTTAACATTGAAAAATAGTACATGTGCAACAAGGGGAGAATATGACCTACTTCTAGCGAGGGTGAGGTATTCAGCCTTCGACTCCGACTCGTGCTGAACGCCTTAAGGTAGTTCTCCGGCTTTATATCGACTCAAATGCAAAATTTTATAATTCTTATAACACCCTCATACTTAAAATAACATTACAGTATTAAATAAGAGTATTTCGTGTAATGGAAAACAAATTTTTTAAACAAAAATTAGAATGTTGCAGGCGTAAATATTGATCAAGAAAAGTCACAGAAAAATCTTACAACTTTTTTATTTTTCAGTCGATTTTAAAGACAAAGGGCTCATTTTACCCCTTTGGCGATTTCAGCCAGAGTATCCACAAGAAAATTTTGGAAATTATATACGAGATTAGCGATGAAATGCGATTATTTATAACTGGATAGAGCAATCCGTATAAACAATCGTACTTTATCGCTAATCTCATCCATAATTTCCGAAATTTTCCCGTGGATGCTCTTTATGGCTAAACGCCAAAGCATTCTGAGCATAAAATAAAATACTTATATTTCGAGTATCATATTCATTACCTAGTATCCCGGACCTTTATGAGTAATGTCGATATAGATTTTTACGGACCTCTGACGACGTCGCGTGCGAGAATGAAAAATATCCTCATTACGATCAACACATTTTCCAAGTATGTCGTTTTATACCCCTTAAGGCCACACACTACGGCAGCCGTAAACCGTAAAATCTTTAATGATTACATTCTGAGATTCGGTTACCGAAGCGCATTTCTTGCGATCACGGCTCTCAATTTACTGCTAATGCGTGGATAAAAAAGATTGGGGAAGAATACATCGATTTGATTTTCTCGTCAATACGTCACCCGATAAGCAACATTTCTTGCACATTTAGTAGCGATTTTTTTGCGCAGTTACTAGCGAAAATCATACTTGCTGGGAGCCATATGTTAAAATCATTCAAATAATTATGAATGAAATTAGTCAAGACGCCTGGCTTTACACCGATTGAATTGCATCTCGGTACATAGCCCAAACGTTTATGGAAAAATTGGATTCATCCAATAAATCTGCCAAAGGAGACTCCACCAGAGGAAAAAAAATTTCCTCGCGCGTGAGCGTATCAAAACCAAGGCGCAGAAACGCGCTGAAAAATACAATAGCCAAAAACAGGAATACTTCACCAAATTTAATGTGGGGGATGAAGTACTTGTCAAGTCATGCAACACGTCGAACGACAAGGTGACTCCTTAGTTACAAATGGAAGGAAAGTGGCAAACGCCGTTGGATGCGCAGTATTGGGCCAATGATTATCATAGATACATCCAACCAATAACGAAGAGAATCACTAGGCCTCTGGGAAGAATCATCATGCTTCTGTTAAACGGTATGGACCAGGAAGTACAAACTATGGACCGATTCCCGATGGCAGGAGACCGTTTCCTTATACCACACATCTTCGCACAATGAGTAAGAATTTTCAAGAACAAGGACTGGCACCTCCGAGGAACATGGGTGCCTCCGGATCAGATCAGTCAAACCGACGAAGAGTTAAAAAAGATGCTACCATGGCCACAATCACGCCTCAACAGCGGCGACAACAGTGCAGTGAGAGACAGAAAGAATGCTACAAGCACAGCCGCGGTGCCGACAAAAGCGGAAACAAGCGCCCACACACTCGCTCCTATCCTGCCAATAGAACAAGAATAAAAAAGGTGTCGACGCAGAAACGTCCACGAGACGAAGCCGAGAACGAGGAGCTTTCTTCGCCTCCAAAAAAAGCAATCCCACTTCACGTGGAAGGCCTAAACCACCCAGAGTATCTGCCAAATCCAATGGCAGATACCGGGTTTTATTCTAATATAATTTGCCGACAGCTGAGAGGAGGTCGAGAATTCCGGGATGACTGGTGGAGAGAAGGGACAGGAGCAGCGCAGCGAATGAGAGAATGGGCACGCTTCGCACGAAGAGCGTACCCGTAATTTCAGGTAAATACGCATTTTCTTTTCATTTTTTTCGTTTCCCTGTGCTATTTAAAAAAAAAAAGAAAATGCGTAACACATTTTTCAATTTTACTCGAAACGAACCCACACGATCTTGTTATTTCTGATACGAAGCTTTTTCGATATATCGTTAAATCACAACGTACCCGTCTATGTGTCATCTCACCTCCTTAGAATTGAGCATAATCACCTCAGTAGCAAATATTTTTGTTATATATTTAACGTAAGATCGCTTTATGTAAGTGTATATTATATTTCTTCTTAATTTTTTCCATTGCAGTCCAGTGAAAATTTTTTGACCTTTCAACCCCTGATGCACTATTTTGTTAATTTTTAAATTTTGCACAAAAACTTGTTAGTTCATTATTCGGTATTGAACCGAACAATAATGTTAGTTTCTTTAAAGTTCCTATAAACACATAATACGCGTAAAATATATAAAAATAATACGCTGATAGACATAAATGTATATATGTATATAGCCTATTGATGTCAAGCAGTGCATCGACGATTACACCCAGCACCGAATTCCGGAGAGGGGTACAGCCGCGGTGAGCAGTTTCGGCAGCGAGAGGCGCGAGCGACGGCGAAAATAGGAGCGAGGTGTAAGGGCGGTAGGGGAAGAAAGTGTGAGGGTGTATGTATCAAAGTGTGTATGTGTGTATGATTAAAATAAGTGTGCAGGGGTGACGGGGAGGAATGCGCCCCGCTTTGAACCTCGATTTCGGCGCTGCGCGAAAACCGAGGTGATTTGCTACCGAAAAACGGGAGTGGACGCATTCGCTCTCCATGCACCTTATTCGTGTGGTCCCCTCTTCTCGAGAGAGGCAAAGATTAAGCGCACTATTATCGGGCAACATAATTCAGCACCATAACCGTCATTTATTTTTTCTAAAAAAAAAAGATTGAAGTTTTGGTTTTGTTTTTAATTAAATCTTATTTTCTATTCTTTTATTTTTCTTATTATTATTTTTTTATTTTTTGTTTAATATTATTTCTGAAGTAAACTAAAAAATGAAAATAATTTAAGATATATAAAAAAAATTACTTTTCGTATGTTTATAAAAATAAACCTGCCGAGGCTAAACGCTAAAGCATTCTGAGCATAAAATAAAATATTTTTATTTAGTGTATCTTATCCATTACTCAGTATCCCGGTTCTTTATTAGTAATATTATTATAATTCTATATTTTTTGATTGAAATTATTTAAATTCTAAATTCCATAAAATATAATAAATGTAATTTTATTTTATTAATATGAGCTCTTACAATACTCTTACTTAATTTTATTTTAATGCGTGTCGTTAAACAAAAATAATATTTATGTTTTTCAATTCATTATTATTATAATTATACATAATATATATGAACGAGAAATTGATCAACGGGAGCGCAAGTGGTAAGTAGAGGTAAGTAACCATTACACTACCTTACAGTAGGACTATGGTGAAAGAAAAAGTTCTTCAGTTTTTATTTCATCATACTGAAGTTTCGATGATATATTTACTATAATTATATGGTGCTATGTACAAATTCCCAGTAAGGTTTAACTTATTTTACCTTTACAGTGTTCCATTATTGCAATTTATTTAATGCTATTATGAAAAAGCGATGGGCGCATACAGTTTTCTTCAAATGATGTATAAAACTGTGTACCCTACTTACTTCAATGTAACAAACAAAACATGGCATGATGAAATTGTTTAAAAATGTAACTTTATTTATATTGTTTAATAATAACACGATAATTTTTTTTACTGTATAGTTATAAAAATTGCTAACTTTTATTGTTAAGAACTTTAACAACTTACCCTAAAAGTTTCAAAAAGATCCATTAAAACCACTTGCGCCAACCACTGTTTAAGGTTAGAAAAATATTATTCAGCAAAACGCGTTTAAAGTTTCAATTTTGTATGCTTTCTGATGTGAATTATTTTACTTGACCGCATGTAACTTTTTCAAATCATCGAGTCTTTTTACCTGACAGGTCTTAAAATACTCTTACAGTTATAAGGATTTAAAAACTATAATAACAAAATTTTTTATTTTGACAAAAGGACATCAGAATCCTACCTTACGAGGTACATATACCTTAAATTTAAAATAATAATAATTATTTTTAGTGTTTGATAAAAAAAATTTTAATAAAAATTTTACTCATGTAAAAAATTTACTCTTTTTTAACGCATATAATGTACCATTCCACCAAAGAAAAAGGCCCAAATATCGATTACAGGCCCAGAAGACGAGCATCTCACTTTTCATGAGAAATTCACTGATATAGTCCAGTGCTCGTAAAGTCAACGTTTTAGTCAACCACGATAACTGGAGTAAGTGGGCAGCAATTGATCTGAAACTTTACAAAACGGTAGCTTTTTACTATCGCTTGAACGAGTTCTTTGCCTAGATCACAACGATCTTTATATTTCGAAATATTGTTTACCAAGCAGGGCTCATTTTTGCGTTTTTTAATGAAGATTCGAAATTAAAAAGAAATTTTGAGGTTCATCGACTTGTTTTTGTTTTATAACGATTTCTCTACTTAACGATTTTCTGAAACCGATAAGGTAAATTATTTATGTATGACACCATTGACACTAAAAATAAAATTTAAAAGTTGTGTCCCATATTAATAATTACTTCAAAGATATTTATTTTAAGGGGGTATTCCGGTGAAAAAGAAACTTCTGCAGCTTTAAGGCTAACAAAATAATATTTACATGGCATGTTCATAATTATATTATCAATTGATACACAGATATTTAAAAAAATGTATCAATTAATTTTGACGTTATTGAGAATAATAGGTTTATTTTAAGTAAAATTAGGCTGTACGGTAAAAGTTGTTGTCGCACACCACAATGCCATTTATGAACCAAAAACATTGAAAGTGTTTTTGACAGTAAAATAAAAATAAGTTAAACTACCAATTTTTACTCAACTATGTGTTTTTTAAAAGTAATAAATATTTGTTGTTTAAAAACTGTAAAAAAACAGTGCAAATTTGTTAATAGGATCATTTAGCATGAGATTTGTCATGGATATTTACAAAATATTTCAGCTAACTAATGTTGAGAATACTTCGAAGAACGTATCCTAAAAGTTTCATCAAGATCGAGTACTTTAGTATGCGTTAACAACATTTTGAAGATTGAAAACTTAAATAATGAGAAAACAGCAATTGATAAAAAATAATGAAAAATGTAGTTTTATTTTATAATACGTTAATAAAAATTTACTAATCTTTACTATATTAATTTATAAAAATAAATAAAAAGCTTTTAAAAGAAAGTAAAAAGCAAAAAAATACTTCCTTTTATTTAATTTTCACAGCCTTTAAACGATCGAAATTAGGAAAAATAACGTGAAATTGAAATAAATAGCTTTGACCAAACTATGAAAACTTTTAGCTTAAAATGTAAAATATCATTATTCTGCTGTTTCTACTTGTTAAGGAAGAGTAGAACCAACTTTTAAACCATTAAAGAAATTTTCGAAATTTTTCATAAAAATCACCGAAGAGCCACCTTAAACTCATATTAGAAAAAGAACAAACTTTTAATCAAAAACCGTTAATTAAAGGCACCTTTTTGAAGCTATTAATAGAAAAAAAGATATAGCATTTTAAAATAATTTATTAAAACAAAAAATTTGATACTTGAACAGTTTCTTTAATTTGAAGAAGCTAAGTGCCATTGAATTGGAAGTGATCTTTCTATGGGTAAGTCCCCCTGAAATTATCCAAGGAACAAAATGGGACCTTCTAAATTAAAATCGGATGAAGAATAAGAAATTGCCGTGTAAGTACAAAAATCCTTCTTATTCATTAGTTAGCAGTATTTACTCTTGCAACATAAGAAATTATGTTAATAAAATTTGATTTGTCTTGTTATATGCCCTTCCTTCATATTATATCTTTTCTCATATAAAAATTATTTGGGAGGAGATTCCGTTTATGAGACTGTTTTTTATAGATCTGCTAGTACTTTAGAATTTTCATTACACAAAAATAGATAATGAAGAATGTTCATAGTTTCGACACTAAATATAACTAGTGCTAAAATGAACATATGCAAATAATTCGACGTCCAAATAAACGAAGGGAAATTGTATTAATATTATCTCCTAAACGTAGAAAAATAATTCATTAAAATAAATAGATATACGACAATGAAAACGTATAACTATTAGAAAAATTATGCGCGAGTGTGAAAATAACATCTTATTTCGAATTTTCAAGCAGTATTAATTTAATTTGTTTAACTTATTATTATTCTACTTTATTATTAATCTTATTCCAAAAATCGTTTCATTAAGGTCTCTAAATATTTTTTTGATCGTTTGTACATTCGTTATTTATTTTTGTCGAAACTATTTATTTCTAATTTGGGGGTCTGCGGCGGCTCAGTCGGTAGTGTCGGATTCCCACGCCGGTGACCTGGGTTGGAATCCTAGTCTCTGCCGATTGATACAAGCACCTCTGTAAAAATTACATGTGTTGTAAACAAACACACCACAAACTCTCGTCGTTGATTAGCACCACATGGAAGCACAAACATGGCGACGTTAATTAAAAAGAAATAAATAAAAAATAAAAAGAAAATATTTCTAATTTGTGTAAATCTAAATTTTGAAATTCAAAATACTCAGCAAATCTATGTAAAACAGTCTAATAAACGGACCCCTTCCACTATTTTGTCTTTTAATATATTATGCGTCTTATCGAAAATAAGCACTGAAATCTTGAGATGTACCTTCTATACGGATGTTAAAAGGTTGGTTGTTTTCGAAGTTATGGTCAATTTATGATTTTTCAAGTAAAAATTGCACGAGAATATGCTAATAAATTGCGAGTTGATTTTTCTGATTTTTTAATCAATTTTTACTATGATCTTAAATAGTCTACAAGTTTAGATCATTATTTTTACATTTAGCACGTCTCAAATTACAGATTTTTTGCCTATTTTTATTTCCATGTATAATAAAACAATCAATATAAAAAATATTTGCAAAGTTATTACCGTGCCTAAAGGGTCTGACAAAAAAGGTGCGTGAAGTGCGCTATGAACTGCTAGTTACTTAAATTATATGTTTCGTATTACCTTTACTTAAATTATATAATATGATTAATTGATTATTCTTCGGGAAAGAAATCCCTCGTGAGCGTCATCTTTTCTTTAATATTAAATTAAAACAAAATATGACAATATTTTGCAAATCAGATATAAGGGGAGTGCAGGTAATATGGCCACCTTAAGGATATTTCGATTCCCAGTAGATATATATCGGGTTCTGGGGCTTTGGAAACTATTGAGACATGTTATTTGAACCTTTAACTCTAAAACCTCATGAGCATTTTGCAAAAAATTTTATTCTTTAAATTTTAATTAAAGAAGTTCTAAGTATTTCAAAATTAAACACTTTACCAACAATGTTGGTAAAGTAGCCATCTATCAGTTCTTATGGTAAAGTCGTATAGTAAGTACTTCAAAAAGTCAAGACTAGCCTAGCAGACTTCCTTTATGTGTTATTTAATTACATGATGATGTATCGTACTCCTTGGTGACGATATTTTGGGATTGGTATAGGCCTAAGAATTTTGAAGAAGCAACCTCCGTTTTTATCGGCGTCAATTGCCTTTTGCCTTGCAATGCATTCGTATGGCCACTTTACCGACGAATAATCGTCAACGAGAGTTGCAATTTTCGCATCGAAAATAAACTTTACGGCAAAAACTGGCACATGCATCTTAAAGTACACAAAAAAAGCTACAATTTTATGTACCGTATGATTTTTTGTATTCATATCACGCTGACAAAAGTGGTCTCTTTACATGGATGAAGTGATGCACTGCTAAGAAATCAAAGTTTTGATGCTTTCGGATGTCAACATGACACTATCTTATAATTAGAGGGCGCTAACAGCGGGGTCACTGCGCCTCTGAACATCTATTGTCACAATACATATTCTGTAGGAGTTACGGCGCCCTAAAATAACGCATACATCGATATCTCGTGTAGGTGGCCACATTCCCTGCACCCACCGTATACCGATTCTGAAAACTACGTTGAGAAAACCATATAGTGAATTTCATATTGTACGCTGAGAAAACCATATCGTACATTTCATTGCGTAAAATTATGATATCGTAAATTTTTCTATTTATATATCGTATATCAAATTCCTTTCGATCTAATGTTGTAAAATCATAAGCATGGGATCTGCACATAATATTTCTTCTATTAAGAGAAATTAAACTATTTATAATTGTATTTTTAATGTAAAAATTAAGATTTCAAATTGCTAATTTTACGATATCATATCGCATCTGACTCTGAATAATTACGATATCGATACGTAAATTTTTACGATATGATGTTGCGTGAGTTACGATGTATATTGCGTGAGTTAGATGTAATTTTCTCAGTGTATCTTTTTAATACGTACACTCGACAACAAATTTTTCTGATTGAAAGCATTTGAATTTTTTTGAAATCCTCCAATGAGATAAGCGAATACATGCCTTCAATTCAATGAAGTTGCAGTATTTAAAAAAAATGTAAACGCATTCGGTCAGATTCATTTGTCGTCGAGTGTACTTCATATAAGGTACATCTATCAAAGAGCTAATAAGAATTAGTTTCTTGGCCACACAAATATAATAACACAACACTCTGAGAAGTTGAATAACTTTTGACAAAACCCACGGCTAAGAGGACAATTTCATTGGGTAGACTTCCGAAAGTTGTTCCTCTCGACTTGCGTGCGCTTCAGTCAGCGAACAAATCAAAAAAAGTCACAAACAAGCGTGTACAATCGCTCGCGGTGCGTCATGTAGTTATAGTCGCACGTGCGCGCGATCTCGGGAAAAGAGAAAAGGAGAAATGCACGGTGCGGACCGCGCGCGCGTGCGTTTGCGTTCAAGTGAAAAATTGCCAGAATGTACGGATGCGTCTATGCGTAAAATGGGGCTCGGTCCTGGCTCCTCAATTGCGCGGGGAGCACACGCGTAGGTATATTGTATATACGCTGGCGTGCGCGCGGCAATGAACGAGCAAGCAATAAGCTGCGAGAGAGCGACGAGGTATACCCATTATACACGCGGTGGTGGCACGTCTCGCGTGGCGCTATATAAATAATACTTGTCGCGCGATGCCGCGATCAGTCTACTTACGACCGGCGTACCTGTCGCAACATCGGCTACTCGACTTATTGTTCACAAGTGGTTGGCTCTGCAGCCTCTTTTTTGCCATTTAACCTGCTTCTGCTGGACGCTTTTCAGTTTCAATAAACGTTGATTGCTTGTTGGAAATTATTGAGAAAAAGAGAAGTGATCTGGCGACAAGAGTGTGGGAGACTTTTTTTCTTTGATTTGTTGTTCAAGGCCTTCACACGAGAATGTCACACGATAATTACGGGTTTACCGGCAGTACGGTAAGTTTCTTATTGCGGCCTTTCTTATGCGCATAAGTGTTGTGTGTTATTTTTAAGGATTTTTGTATGTAAATGCACTTATTCTTATAAAGGTATGTGCAGTCGGTAATTACGTAGAAAAATATCGCATTTCTTTTGTTTGAATGAAGGTTGATTTATTTTATTACACTGATTAAAAGTAGGTTTACTTTACATTCCAATAGTCAGATCATTTTTAATAATGATATTCACTTATTCACGCAAATTTTTAAAAAGTATCATTAGCGGAGAAATTATAACTATTATAATTTTAAAAAATCATTCATTTATTAAAATATATACATATAGACACGGACCCGATTGTGGATCATTGCATTTATTGTGAATCATTTAATTTCAAATCATTATTATGAAATTTTTGCATTATTTATGTTTTTTTTTTTATTTTGAAAGTATTTATTTTTATCTTTCAAAATAAAAAATGGAATAATGTATATCTTTCATAAAAATGATTTGAAACCAAATAATTCACAATATATGTACTGCTCTAGAACAGGGTTCGTGGCGGTAAATATATATTAATTACATTGCGCTATGTTCAGCAATTTATTAATGAGTGACTAGAATATTTTAATTTTTGTAATGCCATAAAATATAATTAAAGGATATAAAAAAGCCGGTGATAAACATCGATAAAAGTTAACGATAAGTTGCACTTGGGGGTAGCATGACTACTATACTCTAAGTTGTAGACTGATGATGATAACAAACGAAAACTTTTATCGATTGGCATTGATAGTTGTTAAGCTGTTATCACTTTAATAAGTTATTTCTCTCGAGTACTACAATACCGTATGATGTAAAAAGTCGTACGTAATGATCAATTATTAATAAGTAAAACAATAAAACAAAAGTCATTTGAATTTTAAATTTCATAATAATTTTATAACTGGTGACTATGAATAAGAGTGCTAACATTGCATATTCAATTCTGAATACATACATAAATAAGTACAGGGTATATAGACAATATTATAGACAGTAGTTAGTTTAAATTTATTACAGTGAACAGTTGGAAACAAATAATATAAGGGTCTACGATGTTCTACTTGAATACAAATGTTTAAGTGATAATAATAATTATAAAGGAGCAAACTTTCGATTAATTAAGAAAAATCAAAGATGCTTTGTACGTATTAGTAAAAAATATTATAAATAAATGAAGTTTTCGGTGAAAAATGATTAAACAGGCAGTATCGAAACCTCACATTTTTCTGTTGCTTGCACCTTTTCGAACATTATTTATTTGCACTTGAAAACGAGACGCGTACAAATTTGCCGTTTAGGCTTACCTATACGTGCATATGCATGAGGCAGTAAGATGTTGCAGCCTCGCTTAATTGAACTGACCTTAAAACTCAGAAAGTGCTAATCAGCTTGAACATTCTTCCTATAGCACTATTTGCAATTTAACTACTGTCAATCGATCACTTTGTTTATTGATAAATAAAATCGACGGCAGTATTAATATGAAAAAGTGGGCAAATTCCGTGGAATTTTTCTTGAGTGGAAATTACGAAGAATTTCAAGTAGTTTAATACATAGATAAAAATACACGATAATTAAATATGTTTCCAAAGCTCATATTAATATAAGTAGTATTTATATAAACTGCTTTCATTTGGAATAAACAATTTAATTAAATAATATTTGTCAACTTTCATGACAGTCAACAATTTTACACGTCATATCCCTTTAAGATAAACAAAATTATAATAACAAATTGTAATAAAATATTCTTATAACCTTAAATTTAAATAATATAAAGAATAATAATTTGTAATTTACTATATTTTTCTTCAAAACTAAAAATAATTTTCTTTTATAATAAAGAAGTACTTTCTCCTATAATAATTTCGTTGCTATATGTACACAATATTACATACACAGACAATATACTTTATCAACTTTTACTTATCATGTGTCAAATATGTTCTCGTCAAAACTGACTTATCGTTACAATATATTGTCAAACCGCAGGTAAAAAGAACGGAAAGATTTATTACAATTTATTGAATGCAATTAAGAGCATGCGGACATTGAAAACTACTGGTAGCAGCAGGTGTCAGAGTATATTGATAATCGACAAATAAC
This sequence comes from Gastracanthus pulcherrimus, assembly GCA_949152435.1. Classification (NCBI taxonomy): domain Eukaryota; kingdom Metazoa; phylum Arthropoda; class Insecta; order Hymenoptera; family Pteromalidae; genus Gastracanthus; species Gastracanthus pulcherrimus. The sequence continues at coordinate 33,788,532 of OX424576.1, read as the reverse complement.
TCACTTCTTTTTAAACTTTCCACAGACGCGATTCACGCGAATTAATACCGGTAGATTAAACTTACTAAATGGGTACATTTCCTTATCCGTCTTTCTCCAAGTGTTATGCTGTTAACTCCAAACAAGTGACTCCAATTTCATTTTTAAATTCTTAAAGTATGAATTCATTCATAGTACAAAGACGTTTTGTAATTATAATATTTTCTGGATACAATGTTTTGACAAGTCTTTTTTTTCTAAAGATTTGCAGAATTTTCTTACTCTATGCAGAAACCTCATTTTCATAACAATGTAGCATATAACTTTTTTTATTTTATCAACAGGTAAACTTTATAGTTACTTTTTAATATGCAAATACATTCTTTTTACTTCGTTTATAAAGTTTTTTTATAAAATCAATTATTGAGTGATTATGAATAAAAAACTTAGTTAAATAATTATTGAAAAAATAATTTTGATTTATAAAAAATGTTACATATATATATTTCATTCATTTCACCAGTAATTAGGTTTTTAAGAGCAATAGTTGTAGATTTGAAAAATAATAAATAAAACTATAAATTACCTAGAAATAAGAAAAACTTTAAAGTTATGAAATGAAAGTGATAGCACGAAATTAGTCTCAAAGCAGTGAAAAGAAATCAGCGTCCTTTGCGGTCATGTATACGCTTGCATGATTAAAAATGATTTCATGCCGAAAATATCCGTAGGACCTCGTTAATCAAAAGTGGTTGTTAAATTGCACAATGAATGTTACTCAGAAATGCAACTACAATAAACTATAGGAGACGATAAGAGAGGAAATTGGCTGGAGAAGGAAATATAAGAGTATTAAAAGAACCTCTAAAGACGTTTTCTCAAAGATTATTTCAGTTGTAAAGTTTTTGTAATTTTATTTTTGTTAAATAATCTACAGCCCTTTCTAATAATATAAAAAATATCAGTTTTTCATGTTTGTTTAGGCTGATCCTATGCATTCTATCTTAATTAATTCAGAAATATTTAAGTGCCTGGCAATAAATCTATTTTCTATAGTAATTGTAAAAATAAAATGAGACTTTATAATTATATTTTATAAGTTTACATAAATGTTCAAATCAATTTGTTACTTTATTAAAATTTATAAACATATGTTATTACGGATTAATACTCGCTTTACCAAGTAGATACCCAAGAATAAAGTATGTAATTTCAACAATATTTACAATTCTCCAATAAGAATTGGTGTACAAGGGGTTCAAGACTCGCTAATTACAAAGCTGTTGTCTACATTCAATAATTATAACATATGTTTGATTTTACGTAGGTCTTTTTATCCTTTGCGTTCCTCTTGGTAAAGGGTTAAGAACATGTTCTCTAAAAAATAAAGCTATAAATTAATAATACATGAATACCTACTATCTACAAGAAATTTCAAAACCACGGTTGAAAAAATATTTTTCGCAATTCGTATAACGTCACGACCAAGTATAACGCGTGCACGAGCTATAAAAAAATCATAAATATTTACAGTGCGACGGAAGTGCATAGCTCTCAAGATGAGATCGGTCGCGTAAATTTTCTTATTTGATTGGTGCTCGATTCGGACAATGAAGTTCACCTGTGTGAGCCGTTAAGAGGCCCATTAAAGTATTGCGTAACCATCGCAGATGGTGCGAGAGATACACAGGCACGAGTGTATCGAAGATGCATTTTTCTCGTGGTACGTGAATTCGAGCGCTTATTCGATAGACATTCACATTGGCCGATCATATCCACATACTGACAATGAGTAAATACATACTTCTACACATGCACGTGCTCATACACTGTGCATACATTCACATACTCCAACATACACACACAAACACACACGCATACACACGCGCGCGCGTATGTACGCACATGCACATATACACACATATACACACCTACGCCAACATCATTATACAATTTAAGTACACGGGATTTTCCTCTTCTCGAAATCAAAGCGTTTCACGCGCGCATTCTTTTCTAATTGTACACTCGCACGTTTTGTGCTATTCTTTTCTTCTTTTTTTTTAAATTTTTTTAGCTTCGTGTTATCGATCTGATTCATAATAACGTTTGAATTTGCATTGTCATGCTACTACGGAGTTAAAAAATGAATAGCATGAAATTTACTATAATCATTTGAATTTCATCGAATGCAATCACTGTGCGCAATTGCATTTTACGTTTTGTGAGAAAAAAAATTTTACATATTTTCAAATTGTTCTTTTATTGCATTTTTTGTATTAAAGGTTTAACAATAGAGAAAATTATAGGTATGATACATTCCATTTGTTTTCAAGCAGTCGATGCAATCTAATTTATATTTTGTTAGCTCGTGATTTTTGAATATTGAAAAACATGTTGAGTAATACCTGTCAGATACGCATGATTTACTTGAAGGAAATGTAATTAAACCCGTGTACTTTACAGCGACACGAAACATTTTAAACAGTTCATACAAAAGTGCCATTTGTTCGTACAAAATGACATTTGCGAAAATTTTTAAGAATAATTGCACGCTTAAATTTTAATTGCCAAATCTAGTCTGATATTCAGGATATAAAGTGCATGTGTCTTACACGTGCGATTGTTTCTTACTCCCTTGAGAAACCTGCTTCAAGGTACACGAACGTCTTTCGGTCATATTTCAGTGTCAGGATAGTTTGCAATAATCGTCGGTAAAAAAGAATCAGTGACCAAGCAAAAAAGCCGCTGAGTGGGGTAAAAAAGTCCCAAGTCGTGCAGCAGCAAGTTACACAAGGAGAAATCAGTGGACCTTTGAAGGCTTTGGTGCTGTAAATACATCCGCTATTTAAAGCGCTTTTTACATTCGATTCTGATTGATTTCACTCACCTGCGGAATAACAAGACGGCTTGCAACAAGACGAGAAATGGTTCAATGCTCTTCCTTTACTTGTTGTTATGATTTAACTGTAGTTAAACTGTTACTTTTAATGCGTATGAATAATTATGAGTGAATTAAATGGAAAATTATTGTTTGCTGTATGTACCTTATTATGTACATTTAACAGTGAGTATGTCAATATTATGATCTAAATGTAAAAAATAAACGTGAATATCTCAAACAGAATAATTAATCAAAATGTATAATGAAACACTTTTTAAAAATGTTATAAAAACAGAAGATAAAGTCAAGTAAATATGAGTATTATTAGTTCAAATTGTTAACGTGTACAACTTAGCAAGTGATATGGTATAGAACCTCATGTTTAATTTTGTTTTGAATTAATTAACTATTTAAAGATTCCAATAATGAAACAATCTTCAAAGCAGCATCTAAATTCATTAAAACTAAAAATATTGTCATACTAATATTTTACTCAATCCAGTTGAATTTGACTCAATTAATAAATATTTATGCCTTCTAATTCTATTTTCATAATAGGTAAACCGAAATTCAAATAAAAAATATATTATTATCGGACAGCAACCAAATAATTTAATCGTAGGATTACGACGCGATGTACAACAATGGTTCTTTTTCTTCTTCTTCGCGGCTGATAGCATCGTCCTCCCTCGTACGGGCTCAACGCGTATCTGTGACAAAAGAAAAAACATTTCCACTCGCTAAATATGCCCTGGCTTAACCCGATCCTAATACAAACAGACCATACAATAGCATTAAGATTGTTAAAAAATTACGTAAAGCTTTTTTTCTTGCATTATAATTTAACTTTTCAATCCATGTTTCAAAGATTTTCAAAAGCTCATTTCTTTATTCCGTTAAATGATTTGCAAACTGAGACGTAGCTAGTATCTTAATATAACTTTTATTAACAAAATATGGTTGTTTAAGTTTATATTCATGTTACAAAAATATTTAGTTTACGAAACTTGTTAATTACGTTCTTAATAGTGTACATTCGAGGGCACTTTCCATTGTCGTAAACATTTTTCAAATTTTCAAAATGTAGCGCGATATGTTCAGCTCGTTTATTTTTTCGAGCTTTCGCATTGGAGGATTTAAAGAATTTGAAACCGTTCACGGCAATGAAAAATAATCTTAAGTATACAAAATCGTTCTTTGCTGTACCAAACAAAATGTTTTTTCTTCAACAAAAAATACTTTATGGATTAAGAGATTCAACGTGGCCTACTTTCCTACTTCTTATCAAGTGTAATAGTAGATAATTACAATGCTAAAATTGCGTATTATTTGTCCAATAAATTGACAAATACAATGTACAGGTGACTATGAAAAAATTCAGTTTTAATTTGAATAACAATTGCTTATCAAGGTTTAATTTTTGTTATTATATGTATTAATAAATTTTAATTGCAGCAATCATATTGTTTTAATATAATCATCAATCAATATGCAAGTAAGAAAAAATAATAAATAAAATAAAAAAATAATAAAAATAATAAATAAAATAAAAAAACAATAAAATTGATAAATAAAATAATTCTGTATGCAGCGATAGTTTCATATTCATAATTATGCATATATATTTATGTATATGTAAAATCCTGATCAAAATATATAATCGAAAAGTAATGTACTCAAAGTTGAAGATTTGCGAACAATATGACGAGTCGTTAATCAATTGATCGCTCACGCTATGGGTGAGATTGTCTCGAAGTACAAATTATATACACGTGAGATTAGAGAACTGATGAAGTACTTTGATGAGATGGTTGTTTGCTCGTGGTAGCTACTTAGTCGTGGAATTTTTCTTTTTAAGGTATATATATCTTCTATGTAAATATTCATTATCTAGCGTACACATTAATAAAAATACTTTTTACTCATATTATAAACTTTAAATTATTAAATTAAAAGATAAATTGTGTCAAATACAACATTCCAAACATCCAATAGTCTAATATTATAATTATAATCATGTTCATGGTATACATTAATAAAAACGTTTAATATAGTGTTAAGTAACAAGGCTTTTTTAATTTTATAATTACTGTTGAAATCAATGTAATTATTATAATAAATTAATATTCTTTTATGCTATTCAAAATTTTAACATAAATTCCACAATTACATTACAGTAGGATTCCCACAAATAAGGTGTGAAAAACATTTTTTCATGACACATGAAAAACAAACAAAATATTTGAGTTATACGAATGGTATGTATTGAATTAAGTACAATGGGCGTAGAATATGAACCACTAATTCACTTATCTCTTGTTAGTAACATCTGTGAAAAATCCCAAAATTCTTAAGTTTTCCAAGATTTGTATTTCATACCTTTGTCTTTACTTTATCTATACATGAATCAGTTTCGATCAAAACACTTCTGATTGATTATTCGATTTTTGAGTACCATGTACGTAATCTTGAAAATATGATAAGAAAGAAATTCGAGAAAACTCGCTATCGTACTTAATATATATATATATATATATCGATTTGTTTGTCCGATAACCATTATCAGAAACCTTATCGTTTTTCTATTTTTTTTTAAATAACTTAATTCTGCTGTTCTTCATAAATTAAATCTTTTTGAATTTTAAAAGAATATTTAATACTTTTTTTAATAAAAGAATTTAAATTATTGAACCAAATTGTATGTAAAAATAGTCATAAAATAATAATAATGATTTCAACTGTATTAATAATGCGTTTAAACCAATAAAGGATTATCCGTTTTATTCTGTTTATATTTTACAAAGAATATGTACTTTGTAAACGAGGAAAAAAATTCTAATGTATTTCTTGTATTAATTCATCAGTTCATTATGTACACAGACATTAAAGAAGTAAGACTTCCTATATAAACTGAGAAACACGGTAAAACCAACCATTTTTTAAGGTGCTCATTCAAAACACGTGCACAGCGTCTCGGCGTCGATTTTACCGGGTCGTTCATGAAAAATGATCGCAGCACCTTATACACATTCGACGCACACGCCTCTCGCCACACAACCTCGTGGTACGCGTGCACGCATATGAAGGCAGTGGAGCGCCCCCGAACTTTTTTAAAATCTGCGAATTCGTCTCTTTTTCTAAACTGCTTATACATTACGCACGCGTGAAACTACGGATATGCGTCCTTGCGGCTTATCGCGCGAAGTATGCGTTGTGATCGCGCGAGCGAACAGCCACCAGGGAATTCCTATGCTCAGAACATCGAGACGATTCACGTTTTATATCTGCTTCTTGTCGTCTTCATCCTTCTTTTATTCTTCTTTATTCTCGCGATGGCTTTATGACTGTTTTGATTTCTAAGCATTTTTATTGGCGAACGCGCCAAGTTTCTGTTTACTCTATGCAGATCATCACGTTTTATAATTCGTGAGTTGCTTCGGTAATTGCGCGCGAAGAATCACCGTTCCTATCTGGATGTAACTTGCTCTTAGTGGCAATTGTTATTTGAAGTATATTTTTTCTAAACACAACAAAATAATTTAATGAGTACCATTTCAAAAAGTTTTCTCTTAGATTAAATATAATATTTTTATGTATTTCGTAATTATGAAAAATTCAGTTAAGTAGGTATTTATATTTTCTAATAAATAAAATCATTATTTACTTATTAAAATTTCTTACCTGATTTCCATCACACTGTAGAATTTATACGTTAGACTTAAAAACAATTTTAACACTTAAAGCAATATTTTGAAGTATCAGTCTACATATACTTTATGATAAAAAATTATTGTCTATAACTGTCATTACACAATAAAATTTAAGAAAAAGTTATACAAAATTTTATGCTTCTTAAAAATTAAAACATATTTTTGTCATACTTGCGCGAAAACGCGTTTTCTCATGTTCATATAGCGGAACTAAAGTGGCCGTTTCCCGACCGACAGGTGGAAAAGACTTTTGCGTCCGCTATCAAGTCAGCGGGAATAAAACTAAATTTTCTAAACATCAAGTACCATCCGGATGATACCACATGTTTAGGTGGGCCTAAACACTCTAGTAGGATGATTTTACAGTCTAACAAGCGAGTGTTTGCACCGTGTCGAAGAATGGCCAAATTTAGTTTCACTTCATAGGCATAAAAACAACACGTTATCAATACATGTTTGACAAAAAATACGGTGTGCACCATGGGGGAAAAGTAGGTTTTTTCGCGCACGTGTGAGGTTTGCGATATGAGTCGAAGGTGAGCAAGCACAAGCCAAAGGCGAGTGCGTATTGCGAGCTGAAGACGAGTATTGCAAGCACACAAGGGCGAAGAAAGCCTCTCCATAATGTACTATTATATTTAAATATACAACAAATTTATTCAAAATTACGATACATTGTACGAAGTTTTGTCAATAATCGTAGGCATGTTCTTATATTTTTAAATAAATATAAATAAATTTAGATAATGAAATTAATAAATTAAAAACAAATCACACTAAGGAATTTTTTTGTCTGTATCATGTTTGCCTTTCGAGGTAATCGTGTAATTCTTGTCGTTATCAAATTTTCAAGGTGTCGTAACACATAGAGAACACTTGACACGATTAAAAACTGAATGATTATTAAGAACTATGAACCATGACGATTCTTTAAAAAATAATGATTATTTTCTGAAAAATATTAACATAAGTTGTCCAGAGAAACGTGAATCATAAAAAAATAAAAAAATATGGTAATATATTATGAAAATGATTCAAACTATACAAAGTTATATTTTGTAATTAGTAATATATTACGCATTATATTACTATTTATACTACATATCTAATGAATCGCACTAGCAATTATTCTGCCAATATTTGTTAATAAATTTTTTTCTTTAATGAAAATAAATTGTGTTTGAAAAAGTCAACAATAATACAGTTATAATGGAATTTTAAGTAGCCGTGCATAACGTCGACATAAGGATTGGTGAACAATCTGAATTTCCAATTTATCACATCAAACGACGTCGACGGTATTATCCCTAACAAATCTCGATTGTGTACCATAAATATTAATGATCAATGCTCCAAGACGTAAGTTAGTCTTACATCTCGTATGATCATTTATATGTATCTTCGTACTCTTTTAACAGGAATAAACACTGACGCGGAATAAATCCTTATGTTTGTACATTGATTAAAAAGCGTACGCACGTACAAAACCAACTATGTTTTTATTTAAATTTTATTTTACTGAGAAAATGTATAATGAATCTTAAAGCAATTATAAGACTGAATTTCTTTGTAATTATAACAAGTGACATCCACAAGAATTTTCCTGTTTCCTGGACAAAAATAATAAAATCATTCTGTTTTAAGTCTTATAGCGGATGCAGTCTATTTTATTAGATAGGCTTTGAACTTAGTATTTCAACTAATGGATGCAGTCTTTTTTAAGAATTTACTTTTTAATTTGCTTATTAAAAATGAATAAATCAATTAAAGCTAAACGCCCATTCAGCTCAATGGGACACCTCATTGTTGACAGCAGTATCTAATATTACAATAAAATCGCTATGGGGAGGACCCCTGTACCGAACTTGTACGTTTCATTGTGAATGATAGCTCCGTAAACGAATCAGCATTGAAAAAAATAGTGTAATGATTAGATGATTATATATAATTTTATATAGTACAAATGTTTTAAACGAAATATTTTTTAATAATTAAAACTATATGAACGACTCAGTAAAATTAATTAATAGGAATATTTTCATAAAATAGCTATCTATAGAGCAATACATATAATAATCGTCTCCTTTTCAGCACTACAATTACTTGAAATTGAGTATAAACAATATAGCATATTAAAATTAATTAAATTTTAGTATATAGAGTGACAAAATCTTAATAATTAGAAATTAATATTTTCTACTATTCTTTGTTCATATAACATCATGCCTGTATTGATAAAAGGACATTGCTCTCGGAAGCAAGCAGAATAGTCAACTGCCTTGAAGCTAAATGCGATGCTATTCTTATCGGTAATGCTAATCCTTGTTTAAGTCTTAACTTATTCCAGTTGCGTACAAAATTACAGATTTATTAATACAGAAGAGTAAAGATTGCACGTTGTTGTATCTTATTATTGATTTAACTTTGAAACACGATTTGCAGCATTGGTGTAATTAAAGTTGATGTATCTGTCTAAGAATGGTCATTATAGTATTTTTCGACACTGTTGGGTACGTTGATTTATTAGCGCATGGGACGTAGCAACTTGCAATTTTAAGAATTCATGAAATGGGTAAAGTGCAACTTAATGCATACTGTGTCGAAAGAATTTGTATTGACAAATTTCGATAAAATCTGTTTTATAGGTGTAAATATTTTAAAAATTATTGATACATGTATTGATGAACAGATATTACACATTTAAGTCGAGAATGAATATAATTCTATCAAATAATTCTTTAGTTGAGAATAAACTATACAATACTATTTTTTTCGGGTTTAAATAGACTGTAACTTTGCTCAATAATTCTGTTTTTCAAATTCCCACATCGATTATATAAATATGTATTTTGAACACAATAAAACCTCAAATACCAAGATTCGCTCAGTTTGGCTCTCAAAACCTTGCGGTAGATGAAGACATATACTTAACGACCAAAAAAATAATTTTTTTCATTACATTTTGATAAAATATTCAAATATACAGAAAAGAAAGATGTAATTTACTACTAATTTATTTTAAATTTTAATGGGGTTAGGAGTACTATGGGTACTCCGTGAGTCAAATGCGTGTTTGGTCATTTTTGACTTCCGTGGTGGGCCAAATTGTGTGCGTAAATGGTTGAGTGAGCTTGACAAATTTTATTTGTTTGCTTATATTAGCTCCCAAAATTGGTGATTCAACATTTGGATTTTTGCATTATATTTATGGGATATTAAATATACATTTCTCAAAGTTTCGTCCACATCAGAAAAGAAGTTTTCATGAATTTCATAATTGCACCTGTCGGAAACGTGAGTTCCCATAAGGCTACGTGTTAAAAACGTAAATATAAAATTCTTAATATCTTTTTTCTGTAGATTTCTAAAAATGTATGTGAGTAAGTTTTGGGTAAAAACATACTAGTATACAAAATTTCAGAGTTTTCTGAACACCGATACGAAACCGATAGTACTCCCGTAATCAACCGTTGACTTTGCAATTTATAAAAAAAATTAGTTGACATAAATGTACAGGGTCAACTGCGGTTTCCGTTGTAAAAAATTTTAAACGTCAATTTTACATCATCGTCATTTACCCAATATTTAATGAAATTACTTCAAATTTTGCCTTTAACTTTCTACTACTTAATTTCGTAAGCACCAGAGCGATGCATCATATTGCAATCAAATTTAAAGTTTTTTGTTTCCTGACTGAAATAATATTAATCAATTTTATAATTAAAAAAAACATGATATGTATCGAAAATAATCACATGATAAGTAAATTAACGTAATAGCTTATACGGGCCATAGTGCTTTGACTGAATTAATTTTAGCTAACTATGTAAAATCGTAATGTATAACGATATGCTTTAAAAATAATACCTTGTTTCTAAAAATAAAACATCTTTTCAGAACTATATTAACAATCTTTAAAATATTTAAAATTATTTATGTATAGTCAGTTTTAACTTCACGTCTGCGTTTAAAATTAGTCTAAAACTTCTGTGACAATTATTTCCATAAAAGAAGGCCCGCAATCATCGCTGCCTATAATGACAAAATTCAGGCACAAAGTGACGCAGGCACGAATGTGTACAACCATCACGTCCAATGAAGCGAGCATAACAACGGCCATGCGTGTTTCCGGCGCTGATTGAACCCTGGGAGCTGCTGGACTCTGTCCGGCTCATATTATAGTCGTTTGGTTTTTTCTTCTATGTCTCATTCTCAAGCTCAACTCGCTCCGGAACTAATTCAATTGAGAATCGCGGATCGATTTTTCCACCCAAGTTCAATTTGTCCTCGGCTCCTGTGAACGGCGATCAGATTCTCGGAAATCGGCTCGAACTGCACTGAGCCGGTTCTGCATTTGTCGAGCACGTTGCACTTTGACCATGATCGTCACGGGATTTCAGGCTTTGCATTCTCCTTCAGTTTGTTTTCTTCTTTAGTGGCGTACGACATACGTTGTGTATCTATACATGCCAGTTATAGCTCCTCTTTTTTATAGATATTTTAGCCATAAAAATCACTCGCACAAGAGTAGCTACAGCTATTGAAACAGCTAATTAGTCTTATGTTCTGAAAGCTTATACGGCAGTAAGATTCTTTTTTACACATAATTGCTCTGCACTTGTCATTACCTAGGAATTCTCATACTAGATATAACTTTTTTGATGATGTTTTGACATTTGCGGTAATTTTGATCTTATTTTACTTACAGATATGCTTGTAAATCAAATACACAATAATTTCTTTAAAGAAACTAACTTACTAAATTACATTTTGATACAAAAATGTCCAGATCTTGTTAGAAAAATAGATAAATAATAATTATAATTATAAGAAAATACTATGTATGTACATAGCATATATTGCACAGAAATTCTCATACTCGATATAATAACTTTTTCGATGTAGTTTTGACTTTTGCGGTTATGAATATACGCGCGCACACACACTAATATATATATATATATATATATATATATATATATATATATATATATATGATATATCCTTTACTACTCTGGGATACATATTTACTTTAGAAATCTGTCTCTTTTTCTACTGCGTACTATATTATGAGTACGTTTAAGCTTATAGGTGCAGCATAAAGTAAGAAATTATCATTTTTTGCAATTAGAAAAAAAGACGTTGCATAATGTGTAATCTAGGACATTTAACGTCGCTCTAATATCATAGCAATTAGCATTCACGACAGATTAAAAAAATGATAACAGAATACTTGAAAGAAAAGTATGAATTATTAAATATTTACATATGTTACATATAATTATACATAAAAATATTAATATATTACTCACTGTATTAATTTCTCTATAGTGATATAAAATTTTAGTTGAATATGGCATCATCAATTTTAACACAGAGCAATATTTATTAATAGATAACAGAATGATATAATATTTATAATGATTAATAGAATAGATAAAAATTGATTAGGGGTGATAACAATAAGTTTATATATCTCCGATAATACAATCGTAAATAATGTCTAGGTTTCTAGTCAATTACAAAATAAAGTAGCATGATCGGTAATTTAACAAGTACTATTAAAAATTAGAGGCAAGTAATAGTTAATATAAATATATTCAAAACCAGATTTCATTGCATGAATTACTGCGGCTATGCGTGTAGTAATATGGCATGTCAGATACTGCGGAAATCCCAATTACTGCGTGTGTATTACTGCGAATTTTTTCTAGACACCATGGTTATATCCATTGTATGTACAATTGTTTGTACATACAAACAAGATGTAAAATCACAACCAACAAATATTTTGTTTAATTATAGTTTTATACTTATTATTTTTATTTTGTGTCAGTTTATTATTTCTCTTTGTTAATGTAGGTTTGAAAATCATACATTTAAATACAATGTAAATTAAACAAAAATATAATATGTATCAGAAAAAAGACCGTCACCAATAAATAAACATAATTTCAGTTAGCTAGAAACGAAAATACGTACAAACTAATTTGTACAGAATATTTATGAAATTCTCCAATAAAATTTGCTAAATGGTATGGGTTTTAAAAATTCAGGTTGTACTTTTTCAAAAAATTTGATATGATCTGCCGTTAAGGGTTACATTATAAAGTGCTAGTAGCGTATTTAATATTTGCCCTGCCATTTGCGCTACATCGATTAAATCATCTTCGACGTTTCCTAATTAAATGACTTATTGCCATCGGCCTCCGCAGGTCTTCGAATTCGGTGTATCCTTGCTTGACCATTTCATGGTCTTTGATCGGTGAAGGGCGTTTCCTGACGTTCAACGTAAAAATTGCACTGCTCAGACTCTTAATTGATTTTATTGATATGACGTATAGTTATGAATATCAATGGAGAATGTTACGAGGTGTGAATTAAATAGTGCGATTCAATTCTTTTTCTTTGTTTCCGCCCTTCTGCGCAAATTTATTGTGTTGCTCGCATTCCTTTTTGATTATTCTTATAGAATGATGCATAAAGCTCGATGTAACAGTTTTAAAAAAATGTATCAGTTTAGGCTCAATTGTATACCTACGATAAGTGTGTGAGTTACTAGGCTCTGTGTGATATGTCAATTACTGAATTTTTAGTTACTCTCCGGTATAAAAAATGTTGAAATGAACGTGAACGTTTGAAAATTTTTCAAAATATATCAGTAAAACAATTCTATGACAACTCAAGATTCTATATTTTTATAAAACCAAAAATTTTATTATTGTATTATATTCTTTTAACCTTTTTAACCAATTTTTGCAGTATATATATATATATATATATATATATATATATATATATATATATATATATATATATATATATATATATATATATATATATATATATATATATATATATATATATATATATATATATATATATATATATATATATATATATATATATATATATATATAAAACTATATATATATAGTATATATATAGCGATATATAACTAATTATATAGTAGGGTACTTATTTGGTAATTGACTCTTTAATAAGTCTTCCACACTAAAACTAAATGTTTTATCATCTTTTGTTACAGGATGGTGTTGATTCAAAAAGGCAATCGCCATTCGACAGCAATGCCAGCAAGTAAGTTTTCAAATCTGCAATGACATTTTTGTTACTATATTCCGATCATTAATTGTCATAAGAATTCAATTTAATATTCAATTTCAAAAAGGTTTTTCGCAAAACCTATGGATTTAATTAGAGTCCTAATAAAGAATAGATCGATACAGGATTTCACTTGTGCAACAAACGAATAGCGGAAGTGATTTGAAAGTAATGCTACATAGTATGTTTCGCTTGTGTGTCCTCGCAGGTACACGACGAAGGACAGCTCGAACGGCTTCAGCGTTGTCGAGCTTGAGGACAAGAGGAAAATCGCCAAGGAATTAGAAGGGGACTACGATCCATACAAGAACCGAGAGGTTCAACACCCTACGACGTAAGTTCAATACGACTAGTATGCATTACTTACATATATGTATTAAGATGTAAAATCGCGCGCCTCGTGTTGCGACTTGATTGCCAAAGTGTGCCTCCAGCCGTACGCTGTCGACAACGCGCACGACGGAGGATGTAAACTGCGCGCGCACGCGCTCGGTCTTTTTCCCATTGTTTACGTCACTTCTCGCTAACTCGAGGCCGGTATACGTTCATTTTGCGTGCTGCACCGAGGATATATATACATATATATATATATTCTCTAATAGTTTTTCTTTACGATGGACGAGATTATCGTTTCCGCTACTGCCGTGTGCGTATAGCTACTAATTGTCAGCAGGACATGTGAGGAACATGATTAAGATCTTAAAAGTTTATATAGTTTTTGCGCGAAATAATTGCTATACTGATTTTCTCCTTCATATTAGCTTTTTGCCACACATGTAATCTCATAATTATAAAAATATCTGATATGATATGACAATTATTAATACATTATACTTCGTGTAAGAATTATTCATATACACATAAACATGTTTTTCAATTTTAAATGTAGAATTTACAATATCTTCAACATTCATTTCTTAGCATTTTATAGCGAAACTTAATTTTACGGTGAAAATATATGCATTTAATATTATATAATTATTAAAAAAACTGACTAATGCATAGAAAAAAATTAAACGCCAATACGGATAAACTAAATTTTTTAATGAAATGTCCGTAATGTATAAAGTTGTTATTTTAGAAGTTTGCTTTTATTATGCATATCGACAAATTATCAAAAGGTGATGAATCATGAAAATTTGTCACGTCAATTTATATTTATAAATATAAATGGTTGAAGAAATATTTACGAAAATAACATAATAATCTTCTAATATGTATTTTTATGTAAGTAACATTTCTAAATTTGAATGATTTGTGGACTGTTTGGCAGAAAGCAGGTTTGCAGCTTCATAAAGTCTTACAAAAGTTCCTCATGTATGAGAATTTTTGCTATTTTATTTAAACTTAATTTATAACACCGTTATAATACATTAATATTTATTGCTATGAATAATGAAAAATGCAGTAGAAGAAACATTCCTTTAAGGAAAGAAATATAGTTATACAGTCAGGTATAGTTCATCAGTATGTGCTATAAATTACGAACATCAAACATTTTACGTCAAAGCGATGAAATAAAGGGGAAAAACATGCTTGTAATTGAAGCCGCTGTTAAAGAGGAAAGAATAGCTGATGTTGATAAAGAGATGAATTTTAGCGTGGTATGATCGCGATAATCCATAGAGCGACAATAATTTTGCGAGGCGCAATCTTCTCTCGATTAGATTCATATACAACGTCAGATGCGACGAGATTTATATCTCTGCGGCTTTCACGTCGCTTACATAAAGTGTTACTTTACTTTCTTGTGTAAAACGAGCAAAATGACGCCGCGTTACGCCGCTGCGGCCACATTTAATTGAATTGTTCGACATTTTCGCCGCTTACATTCCAGCGAGGCAGTTTTTATTGCTCGCTCAATTTACTGTTACTTTTAGCTTTCCGCGAAAACTCGCGCGTCGAACGAACGCACTTGGAAAAGTAAATGCGCAAAATGAATTTGAACTTCGTTAGAATAATATTCCATTTTAAAAACAGATAAAGCATTTTTTAGTGCAACTGGTTTCGATCATCTGTTATCGGAGATGCACGAAAAGTCATCCAGGGAAAAAGTCTTTCATATATAGACATATATGATCATATATGGCAGTATAAAGAAAACATACATGGGTATATATGGCTATATAATATCATATATGAGCATATATGGTCATATATAGCCATGTATGGTTATATATCTATATATTACTGAGATATAGATATTTTACATCTTAACCGGGGCATACTAATTGGCGCCACCGTCAAGTTGCACCCAGCCGATAGTCGTATATAATCGTTATATAGTTATATATGGTCATATATTTGGCTATACATGATTCTATATGGAAATATATGATTATATACGCAGTTTTATTTGCACCTTAACGTGAATCTATACATACTCATACATGCTCATATATGGTAATATATGGATACATCATGAAATTAATTTGTTTAGAGTAATATTTATTAATAAAATATATATTTAAAATAAAAATATCAAAACTTAGTCCGTCAGTTTGAGTGTTATCATCGATCCGCACGATACACCCAAAATTGAACACTAGCTTTATCTGTAGTCCACTTTTTCAAGCCTTATTACAAAAAATCAAGTCGAAAATACATGTAAGTCATATATGTCCATATATGGACATATATGGACATATAGACGCAAAATTCATATATGGCCATATATGGGGCGTCATACATGGCCATATGTCAACGGCTGAGCGGAAAAACCGATCAACTCGGCGCGCACTCGAAGAAGAGGTCAACTCGGATCGCACCTCAATAGTAGATCAACTCAGATATCGCGTGAAGGGCGGCTTTTTTAGATAATTATTCCTCGCTTTACGTTCTATTTTGGCAACTCTAAGAAAATATAAGAACGAATATGACCACAAAAGAAACTATTTACTTACTACTTTTTTAGAGTTACAAAAACACAACGTAAAGCGAAGAATATTTGGCTAAAGAAGCCGTCTTTGACACGATATCTGAGTTGATCTACTATTGGGGCGCTCTCCGATTTAAGGGAACGCCGGATATCTCTGTCCTTATCTAATTGAATTTTCATACATAATTTTAAGAGAAATCATTTTTTTGAAAAAATAATAATTATCCCCGCTTTGTTTTATAGTAATCTAAATATGTGTCCAATCTGGGTTTATATGATTGGTTTGTTTTAGAGAAAACTTTGGCAGACTATGAGGGCCAAGTATGTGGAGATTAACCTTTACATACTAAGTTTGTCAAAGTTTTCTCGAAAGCAAAACAATCATATGAAACCAGCTTGGACATATATTTAGATTACTATAAAACAAAGCGGGGACAACTATTATTTTTTCAGAAAAATTATTTCTTTTAAAATTATGAATGAAAATTCAATTAGATAAGGACAGAGATATCCGGCGTTCCCTTAACCTCTCCCGAACATTCTTTTCCGGGAAAGAAGATGAATGTTATAAAACAAAGTATAATGTGCAGACCACAATATGATTATACTACGCAAAATAATAACAAATATAAAAAATGTATTAATCTTTTAAATGAACTTCAAAAAGTGAATATTTATCATATAATAACTTTGACTATAACTATAATTTTCAGATTTTGGGAAACGATGTTTCATCTGATGAAAGGCAGTCTGGGAACGGGAATTTTGGCGATGCCGAAGGCGTTTGAGAACGCTGGTTACGTGGTTGGAGCGATCGGCACGATAATTATCGGTTTGCTCTGCACGTATTGCATACGCGTTCTAATCAAATCAGAGTACGAGTTATGTAAAAGGAGAAAAGTTCCGTCGATGACTTATCCCGGAACTATGGAGGCCTCCCTGGAGGAGGGTCCGAAATGCTTGAGGCGATATGCCAAATACTGTCCGTACGTATTATTTTATTATTTTTTTAATTTTCTCATGAACACCCAATACGGATTGATTTTTCCCAATCTTTATATGCGGTATATATAGATATATTTTGTAAGTTACATTCAAATACGTTCGGGAAGAATAAATTCGTGTTGGATGTAGTATGTTTACATTGTCAAAGATCCGTAAGTAGTATATTTAACAAATATAACGTAATAGAAATTTTTTAAATGATAAATTAAAAATTGAAAAATTTGTAGGTATCGTTGATATAAAAGTAAAATTAATCAATATAACGAAATATACCCAAAAACTCTATGCAATGTATGCAGTGTTCTTAACTCTAAATAGTATTTATATTGAGTATTTAAACAATGAGCGACGGATGAAAACATACTTGCAGTAATTGAATTTCGTTATATATGTTAAATATGATTAAAACAACTTAATATAATTTTATTACTCAAAACTTATCTACAGAATTTGTTTTTTTATTTTATATTTTTGAGCGTAATCCGTTTAAAGTCTGATGTGATTCACAGTTTGATTGATTAATTAATAGATATTAAATGATATGATTGAGGTTGTTTATCTTCTATATCTTATAAATTAAAAAAATCTTACATCATTTCAGCTAATAAACTGATTTCCCCTCGGATTTCCCAGACAGAAAAATAAATTCAAAATGAATTATTTTTGAATATCGAAATTTTTAAAGAATTCTTTTGTATATACTGAAAGAATTATAACAAAATTAAAAGAAAAGTATCTAATATTACATCATGCAGAGTTCATAAAGAGTTCGTTAACAGTTCTTTTGATGTTATAAATAACTTCTAAAAATGTTAATAAAAGCCCTCATTATTAATTAATTAAGAATACGTAAAGAATATATCAAGACTTTCGATATATAGAAAATTATCTGAGATTGTTCTTTTTGTGTTCATAGAAAGGTTTTTGAGTATTCTAAAAGATTTCAGAATACCTGCCTAAAAGAATTCATAATAAGGTATTAAAGTGTTTATATTAAGAGTTCTAAAAAAGCTGATTTTGAGCTTAGCAAAGGATTCATTAAGTAATCATAAACAGTTCATAAAGAATTCATTTAGAATGTCTAAATCATGTGACATTAAAAAACTCTTGTCAAATTAAAAATTTATGTATTCTTTAAGAATTTTTTTATGAACTCTTTTCATTAAACATTAAAAATATAATTTTTGTAACACAAGCACGATTTTCGCGTTTTTCTGTACCCATTAACCGGGCCTAAAGGACTATTTTTCAGACCGGCGGGCGTTAATACGCATAAGCGGACGCAAAAGTAAAATTAGAAGTAAAAGAAAAGTAAAGTAGATATATATATATATATATATATATATATATATATATATATATATATATATATATATATATATATATATCTCTATTTAGCCCCGCTTAATATGCTAGAAAAACGCAAAAATCAATACATGCGTTACAAAAAATATAGTGTGCACCAAGGGCAAAGTGAGCTTTTTGACCTCGTGTGGTTGCAGTACTCGTCTTCGGCTCGCAAACGCACTCGCCTTTGGCTCGTACTGCAATCTCCACACTCGGTCTAAAAAAGCCAACTTTGCGTCCTAGGTACACAGTATACTATATTATGTATATGACTTCTGATTGAAATATTAAAACTTTAACTAATGTATATGAACAATTACACATAAAATCGACCATTTTATGATGATCACAATTATTTGATTGTTGAAAATCTTGGACGTTAGTTCGGATAAAACTACACATGTCCGACGTGAACGTCTAAAAAGGCTTATTCGCCCAGAGCATGACCGGTGGCGCCCTCCAAAAGTTGGAAACTCGGGTAGTATATTCAACATATATATATCGTATATATAGTAATGATTTACGGTTACACCTCTATTTCCATTCTTTTATCCCCTCCAAGCAGATACTCATAACGAATAAGGTATAATGGTGTAGTGTTAGTCAAAGAATTGAAAGAAACATTTTCTATAAGAGTCAATTCATAGTGTTATATATACATAAATCGTATTATAAATAAACCAATATTATTACTAATTTTTAGTAAAGCTTGTGATTTTATAATACTCAATATTATTTTCGAGAAATGGCTATCAGGTTGTATAAAGTTAAAAATTTCATAAGCTTTTATGAATATTCAAACTTCAAGTAGAATTTTTCCGCTAGTCAGTAACTTGCGATTTTTATTACCGATTAGAGGAAGTCCCGACAAAAATTTTCCATTCACTTTCTTGTAAGAATTTAAATGGGTATATAAAATGCTAAATAACTTGTATCAATGTATCATTACTGTTTATGTACGATAATGTAATTTTTCTCTTAAATCTCCCCTCTGTGTACACATACATAAAATCCAGTAATCGCTTCATTGACAGAGTGCGAATAATTAACTTGGCTTTGCACACACAACAAATCACTCGACCAATACGGTGTCAATCACCTATAATAAAAACGTATTTCCTCTTTACCTGTTGCAGACACATTACGAATACATTTTTGATGGTCTATCAATTGGGAACCTGCTGTGTCTACACGGTCTTCATTGCCGAGAATCTGAAAAAGGTAAGTCCTCACACGCTCACGAAGAATGCTATAGAAATTGTCGCGCAAATATAATGATATAGTGTGCGTGTACTCGAATAAGTTATGTGGGTCAGGGAAATCTACGCAGCAGGAATGGCAAATCGCAGACTTGCGGGAACTAAAAGCTATACGCGACACGATTCAAAATATATCAGGTCCATTGTATATTTTCCGCATAAGGAATGAGTCGCGAGATCTTTCTGCTTCAGTCGTCCCCAACATTGAACGAGATCCGGCGCGCCACTGCGAGACGTTGTTGAAGCATTTCCTATTAGGATGCGGGAAAAGTTTATTTACAATGCCGAGACTTTGACGCGTTGTATTCTTTTCTGATTGGACATTTTTATGGATTGACTTGTATGTATGTCAAAGTAGAATCAAGATTTACGAGATATACCAATTCGTATAGGTCATTAAAGTAATTATTTTGATTGATTTTCTGCTAAAGAAGAATATTACAAAATGGAATTTCCTGAAAGCTTTTATTAAATGTATTTCAGAAATAACGAACGCAATTGTAAATACATATTATCTTAATAAAAAATGATATATATTACAACCTTTTAATTAAAATAGTTTTAATTATAAACCGTCAGATAATACATATTATGTTGCAAATCTTTAAGTTTCATTTCTTTTATATACATATTAATATAGTTTCATTAAAAAAGTAGTCCTGCATGTTCATTAATCACTGTTAGTTTTTATCACTTCTCTAGTGTTGTATGAAAATAACAGCAGTGTGGAAAATTCCTTTATGACGAAAAAAGTCAACGTCGAACGTTAACGTCATTTATAAATAACTGGGTGCTATTTCAATCATCTTTTGATTAGTAATAACTGGCATAAAATTCATTTTACATTTTTCAATTAAAGAGCTTGATTACTTTAGTAACGACCGCTAGTAACGTATCATTGCAGTGTACACTTTCGGTTTGTAAACATAACTATTTTTTTTATTTTTAATTTAATAATAATTAAATAATCATTTGATTTGAAAAAGATAATATTATTTTTCTTACTAAATTCAAGTATTATAGTTTTCAAAAGACAATATTTATTTGAAAACTGCTTACATTGACCTGTAACAATTCATCAGAAGCGTTCATACATTATAATCGTTAAATTATTACAAAACAACAAATTTATAGACTAATTTTGATTATAGGCACTAGACAATTATGTTGATGCAGTCGATGTAAGATATTACATGTTAGCTCTTCTTCTACCTCTGATTCTAATCAACTGGGTCCGAAACTTGAAGTTCCTCGCACCTTTATCGACGATTGCCAACGGAATCACATTCATCAGCTTTGGTATCATTCTATATTACCTCTTCAGAGATCCCATAAGCTTTGAAGGAAAGGATAAGGTCGGCGAGATGTCGAACTTCCCTCTTTTCCTGGGTACCGTTCTTTTCGCTCTCGAAGCCATAGGCGTGGTACGTACAAAATAAAGCATTATAATTAACAGGTTGAGGGCGGCTAATGTATAAGCCGATTTTTTCAATTAAAAACTGAATGTTTCTACCTTTCTCTAAGAGCTTAAAAAATACAATAACCGGCTGCATAAAAAGTTTAATTAATTTATATATATTTATTTTATATATATATGCGTCACGCCGACCTCAACCTGTTAAACTATATAAAGACTTTTTTATTAACTTTCTAGCTAATTAGTATGTTTTGAGCTAGATAACTAACATGTCTAACCAGTAGTGCTTTTCTTACTGAAAATATCCTTCAAAAAGTTAACAAAACTGGGATAAGTGGATTATATTTCAAAATAAGAACAGCAAAAATTATTTTATAAAAGACTACCAAACATCATTATTTTTTCTATCCAGAAAAGAAAATGAAAATTTGTCAATCTTGAGAAGGTATGCATTTTTAACTGGTGATTGCCAAGAAATAAATTAATACAAAATTTGTTTTGGAACCACTAGATAATAAAAAATTGATCATAGGGACGCTTTCGTGCACCGTTAAAGTTGAGGAACATAGATTTTAGCAGCTTCATTGAATTTTCAACAAAAGAGGCATTGATACAATAGTACAGTAGTAATAATATCTTTATGCCAAAAATCCAAGACCTCTGATATTTTTATAGTATATTTTAAATAGTACAATAAATTTGAGCCGTACAAAAGTTTTGAAAAAGAAAAATATTGTGTATAGAGAATGAAACAATTATAAAAAATTTGACCCACTTTCGAGTAACTTACCTTATTATTAATAAAAATCATAATCAAAAATAAACATTAAACTTTTCTATATAATGTAATAATAAGATAATCAAAGGGTCATTCATAAATTACGTCGCATTTTGAGGGCGAGGGGGGGGGGGTACTAAAGACATAGAAACATCAGTGAAAATGTGTTACTTAGGGGCGGGGGGGGGGGGGGTGAAAAATTCTCAAAAACAGTGTGCCGACATTTGTGAATGGCAACCTAATGACCTCGGTGTCATTTTCTTAAGGATGCTGCCTCGAATTTATAACAGATACATTTCAATGTTATCAATATCAGTAAGAAACAAAACTATTAATAAATTTTAATATTTCTACAGATAATGCCTTTGGAGAATGAAATGAAGAAACCAAAAAGCTTCATGAGTCCTTGCGGTGTCCTGAACATGGGCATGGCCCTTAACATTATCTTGTACGTTAGCATGGGATTCTTCGGCTACGTCTGGTATGGCAAGGGTGTGGACGGTACCATCACGACCAATCTGCCGAAAGACGAGATCCTGTCTACCGTCGTACAAATACTTCTTGCCCTCTCCATCTACGTGACCCACTCGCTCCAGTGCTACGTCGCCATCGACATCTCGTGGAACGAGTACATTCATCCCAAAATCAAGCACATCTCCGCCAAGGCTCAGATATTTTGGGAGTACGTCGTCAGAACGTTCATTGTCATTATCACTTGTGAGTACATGTTTAAACTTATACATATTTCAACAATAACTTCAAAATATAGAAGTAAATATTATTGTAATTTGAGAAAAAGTAAATTATTAGATTCTCATGCTTCGGTAATCAAGCATAAGTCAGTAATCGAATCAATCGATTTTGTTTTTAAATTTAATTAAGATTTAGCGACACAATTTAACAAGATATCGATAAACTAATAAGCACTGCGTATATAGAGTATATTCTAGCGAGTACTGCAAAGTATATTTATATATAAATTTATATATAAAAACACGGATTTTCTTTTGTTGAAAGAATGTCACGTTTTCTTAAACGAGCTTCGCGTGCGAGTTCAAATTTTAATGGTCATAGGCCAAGGTATTATATAACAAAGAAACTTCGTATCTGTAGGAAAAGAAGATATCAACAGAAAAAATTGATCTATAGTACAATTAATTATGTAATTTATAATACAAAAAATAACCATTATTTTATGGTTATTTTCAAAATTAAATGCTGATCAACTCTGATTCCACTATTATGAAAATGAAATATACATTACTGGAGAATTGCTTTAGGCTAGTTTATTGATGACAATAAGACTTAAAACTTGATTTATATTCCGAATCCTCAATAAATAGCATTACATATAATTCTGTCTTAAATTTATAAAGTCAAATACGAAAATATTGAAAGTAATCCAAAAGTTTTAATAACACAGAAACTAATATTACTTACAAGAAGAATACACACCCTCCGGGAAACGAATTCTGGTCAGACTTTGGGAGGTGATTTTTGGTATCCAAGTTTTATTATAAAGAAATTACTCAAAAGATAATAACAAATAGAAGAAAGGAGCTTGAATTTAAGTCATGTTACGTATAAAAATATTAATCTGATCAACAGTTATTTAGAATTGAAGATGGTGACCGAAATTGCATGAATATTCGAAGAAATTTAACTCTTTTAAATTCGTGGATTTTCCATGCATTTTCTGTCGCCATCTTCAATTGTTAATAACTTCTGAGCAGATTAATATTTTTATACGTAACAGGGCTTAAATTCAAGTTCTTTTCGGCTGTATTTTATTATCTTTTGAGTCATTTCCTTATAATAAGAACTTGAATAGTTATATTCAGAACAAGAGGTACCTTTCGAATAACACATATTTCAAGTAAATTACCTCATATTTCGAACACAAGGGCCCATTAGTATGAATTGCGGATGCTAGGCTTCATTTTTGGGTACCAAAAACCACCTCCCGAAGTCTGACCGTAATTTGGTTCCCAGAGGGTGTGCACTTTCTTCGATAACTATATTTTTCAAACAATTTCTGCAGCTATAAATTAAAATGTCTTTCCAGTATACGCTTTCACTTTGGAATCCGACATGGTTCTTACAGTTTTGCGGGAGCATAGATAAATACTATTAATATCATACTGGCAAAATGTTATTTATTTTACGTTATGCTATTTGAATTAATGAATATTAATTATTTTTTATTTTTATTACATCATTTTAATAGCTTTCTGAAAGTAAAATACGTTAAGTTGATCTCAAACCAAATAATTTATACGAGTTCTCAAGTAGTTAATTGAAAGTCTTTCTTATATAAAAAAATACTCTAAATTAACTTTGCTCCAAATTCATAAAGTAATCTATAATAGATGAATATTTCGATCGAAGTAAATACCAACGATTATTACTTTTATTTAGTAAACTCTCAATAACACTATTTTTTTCTTATTTCTAGTTATTTTGGCAATCTCAATCCCAGAACTCGAGCTTTTCATCTCGCTGTTCGGTGCACTATGCCTAGCAGCATTGGGCATTTCATTTCCAGCTCTCATCCAGATCTGCGCCTTTTGGAAGGTGAAGTCTTCCCGCGAGCGAGTCTTCCTAGCGACGAGGAATATCGCCGTTATTCTCTTCGGTTTCCTCGGCCTGATCGTCGGTACCTACACGAGTCTCGAGAAGATTATCCAAAAGTTTACGTCCTAATAAGTCAAAGATACATGGAAAAACAGAGAATTGTCGAATGTGGCACAGAGAACGATGAAAAAGTTCGTCCGATCAATAAATAATCGATTTCGAACGGTTCTCCGGGAGCCAAATTATAAATGGACAGAATACGCAGTCACAAAACAGCTCTCATATGCTCGACTTGAGCCCCGAGCTACTAGTATTTTCGGTAGTTCACTGGCTTTCTTCATTTCTTTTGTATTCAGTGAACAGAACAAATGCGTTTCTAGTCCAGCCATCGGCGATGAACCGTCGGTCCGTGGATTAAGTTTCTTTAACTATTGATATACGTTTTTATTGATAAGTTCATGACGTGTTCATTTTCATAATAACGGAATATTCATTTGAAGCATATGTGAATGAGGAGGCGTGCATCTCAGACACTGGCACCGGCAATGAGATTATTATACTGATGCGGAGAAATCACGATCATGCGTGCATTTCTTAAACGGGACAATTTATTAAAGTGTTTAGATGTAAAAGATCTATTGGAGACAATTTCAAACAATTACTTTTGAAAAGAAAGTGTCTTCTTATAGACACTTTAGCAAACGGATTTCGCTACAAAATATCTATAACAGGTTTTATAAATGTATGATCGTTAAATATTTCATTTTTATTGCAAACTGATGGTAAATTAAAGTATTTTCATTAATGATCTAGAAGTAATTCCCGAATACAAATATATATTATAATTCTGTAACTTACCGACATAACCGAATAAGTCAACTTTCTATGTTATTGAAATGTTTATTTTCCGTTCAAAGTAATATTTAAAGATTGCACAAATAGTAAATATGGTCACTTTTTTATACTCCTGATTTTTTTCATTATTATCTAAAAATATAGTATGTACCGATACCAAAATCGTTCAAAACAGAAGTTTTAGACGCATAAATAATTTTCTACGTAAATTCAAATAGAACAGAAAAAATAAAAACACACGGTTGCTACCTAATTATTAATTTACACTTTTACTTCAGAAGTAAATTTAAAAAATTAAATTTATAAGTGTGGTAGTGTACAATGTCAGCGAGTAAAATTCATCAATAAACGTTACTCTGTACGTTGAAACCACTTTGAAGCTGTATGCGTCAGTGGTGAAAACTACAAACCGTTGATAGCTGTCAAAATAAAACGAAACATTCGGTAACTCTAGCCAGATCCTGTTGTGGAAAATTCCGAATAAGTAATAGTATCGTTGCATGCACGATATTTTAAAAATAACCAGTTATAGCTTAAAAATAAACATTAGATGATCTTTGCAGGAGAGAAGTGCCGGAGTCTGAGATTGTTACCTTAAGAAGTCTAGCAAGTATTATAGTGCTAAAGACTTTTGTGCTGATTTGTACAAAGCCATTTTCATGAGATTGAGTGCCATTGATTCGTTGACATTAGTGTTTCATTCATACATAATTTTTGAAAAGTATAATTTTTATATTGCTATGGCATTTATCTTTTCATTATTTTTTGTATATTGGCTATTGTTTTAAAAATATTTAACACTGTAAGTATAAAATTCAATTATGATTAATCAATAATCATTTTATATTTTAAACATATATATTAAGTATATGCTTAAAATTTCTTAAGTATGAAACAAAACTAAATATGAATGGTGCTCAAAATTCTCAATATGTTACGTTGATTGCATAGTTTTTGACTCTCCTTCAGTATACGTTATCGTTGCCAGATAATTCCATTGTAAGATTTTTGTAATAATTATTTGCGAGTTCCTATAATAGCGCTTTTAAGAGTGTAAATGGATATACACCATATTAGCAATTCTTTAAGTGCTTTCTAGGTAAATAGATTTTATAATGCTTTTATAACGATTTCGGATGTTCATCAGAAGAATATATCTTTGCATTTTATTATGCTAAATTTCTCTTAGAGTTAATAGCAAGATATTGCGATAATAATTGTTTAAAGTAAATATATTTATGTAATAAGTCACAATAATACATGTATTATTACAGTTTAAAATACTATTTAATTTTTCGATGTTAGTTGAAAAAGTACAATTTTGCAAAGAAACAAAGTAAATCTATAAGTAAAATAAAGAGTTATAATTTAAAGACAAATTATTATCTTTTAATAGCTTATTTGAAATACAACTATCTGGTGAAGAACCGATATTCTAGCAATGGATATTCGTCAATTTTTATATAAACTCGCTTTAATTAAGTGCCGATATTCGGTATTTGTAAATAATTTTAATAAACATTAAATATATTTTGCGGTCATTTAATTTTAAGGGCAATCGTGATGATGCCAAAACTTCACAGCCTGTGATATACCTTGACGTGTTATTTTCGTGTTTTGCAGGCAAACACCAATAATACTTGTACATTTGTAAATACATGACTGTAATTATGATGAGTTAGTATATTTAATAAAGCAATTATTTAATATAATTGTTGTTGTTTCATGTTTTCTATTATCTATAAACTGCAATACGAACTATTATATATAAAAGGCTATTTTTGTCCAAACCTGTATTTAATGTTTTAAAGAGGAAGCTTTGTTTAAAAACTTAAAATTATCGTTAAAATTTTATAAATAATTAATGAATTAATCCTTGTTTGCGACGTTGACAGAAGGCACATTTATGTAATTATGTTCACATTTTTTCACACCCCTTAGAGGTACCATAAAAACGCGTTGGATTTTTTGTTTGTTTTAGTAAAAAAGAATTATTATAATTTATAGATTATTCATTTTAATAATTATATGACATTTTAGAATTATTAAACGACTTTTGTATTTTGACTATACTTTTGATGATAAACCACGGGACATAGCGAGTCTTAACATGATTATTAAAAGAAGTGTTTATATTGCAAATTTTATTATTTATTTTCAATCATAGGTTTTTACCAATCAAAATTCAAAGACCTTTATATATTAATTATCATGAAAACTTATTGTTAGAAAAATGTATCAGATAAAAAAATCCGTTTTAATAATCATGTTGAAACTCACCGCGGGAAGTTCTTCTCCTGTCGCACGAAGTCTATTTACCTTATTCAACAAATTCTGTTAATAAAAATATGTTTATTAAAGTGAATTAGTGAATTGAAATTAATTTAAAATGTAGAAATAGCTCTATCAATAATAAAATAAAAAAAGTTCTTGTTAATTTTTATTCAGTATATGAAAATAATCACTTTAATTTTAATTTATTTATTAAGCCTAATTAGATCATATCATATAAGTAGATAAAATAAATATTTTTTTGAAAATTAATATGATTATTCTGTAATGTAAACAATAAATTTAGAATCTTATAATACATAAACAATTAGCGTGTTGCTGAAAAATAATTCGAAACCATTTGGTCCATCTTAAAGAAGGTCGAAATCAAACAACATTTATTTTTCTTTTTTTTAATTGGACTATTATTTACTAAGATAATAGGTTGAGAGGACGTGCGGATCATTGAGATGTCACGATATCGCATGATTTCATATTTTTCATATAATATCATGACGTTACGCGACTTTTCAACCTGATGCATCTTAGTGAATAATCATCTAATTGCAAACAAGAAAAAATACGTGTGGAATATTTTTCGATATCATTTCAAACGGACCAAAGAGTATTTAATATTTTTTTTCATTCAAATCCCAACTAAGAATTTGAAATTTAAGGTAGTTGTGTTATTTTATTATTTAAATTATAAAATCTTTATAAGTTTTTTATATAATTGATTAAGCCTGAGTTAAATTCTGTAAAAATCATTGTCCATATTATAGATGACAAAAATATTTTGACACAATTTGTTGATGAAAGTTTTTATATCTTAAATATGTATTAGACCCCTCTAAGTAGCTTTTAGAGACCCTTGAAAATTCACTAATCTAAATTATTGAATTTAAATCTTATAACCTCTAACTACGCGTTTTTTAATCAGGCGGCGCATTTTTCATGGTATCGAGGCTTTAAAATATTCTTCAGAAGTGTATTAAAAGACTTTAAGACCTAAACTTTTTAAAAAAGAGTATTTCCTATCGTTAGACACACAAATCAATAATAATACTTTTTTTTTTAACGTCGCTATGTTTGTGCTCCCATGTGGTGCTAATCGACGACGGGGGTCTGCGGTGTGTTTGTAAACAAAGCACATGTAATTTTTACAGAGGTGCTTGTATCAATCGGCAGAGACTAGGATTCGAACCCGGGTCACCGGCGTGGGAATCCGACACTCTACCGACTGAGCCGCCGCAGGCCTAACAATTGAAAATAATCTTTTTTAAAAAATGTAGTTGTTTAAGGGGTATGGCCACAGTAGAATTTTCAAAAATCGAAAATCTTTTTTTGGCTGCTTTTGTTCATTATTATCGTAGAAATAAGTTACCATTCGAGTTATAGCGTGAACATTTTTTTTTGATTGACTGAGCATATAATGTGAGCCTAACTCCGGCGCGGCCCGAACGGCCTCAGAGGGATTTTTGAAGGTATACCTGCGTAAGGTAATAACCATTAACCGTTTATCGGTAAATTGTGTCTCTACCTTTTCGAAAATATACCTTTTACATCATATAATTCCAGTATAACCGTTGAAACGACGCCGTTTAGTTGCTTTTCTACTCTCCGCGCGTGTTTATATTTTTTTTTGTATTTCGAAAGTTTTAGTTGTGTAAATTAGCAAAATGAGGTATATATATAGAGAGAAATATATCTTTATATAGGCGTAATGTTTCGAATTGGCGACCGCCGAATCGCTATGAAGCAGAGGTAGATATAGAAGGCGTGAGCGCGTCGACGAAAAAACTGCGAATGTCAACAAGCGCAAACGATATTAATGTTGATGTTCAATTCAGATACAGAATTATTAATTTTATAGCTGTTATGAGCGCAATGTGTGAAGTGGTAGTGTGTAAAAAGTGCGGCGAAAAAATAAAAATAACTAAATCGGCCACACGTGATTTGGGTTTTAAAATTGTCGTTTCATGTGAAAAGTGATAAAAAACTGAAATACCTAGCTGCCCTTATATAAAAAACGGCTATGAAATTAATCGCCGAATCACCTTAGCGATGCGATTATTGGGTGTAGGTTTGAATGGCATAGAAAAATTTTGTGCTTTCATGAAAATGCCGCGACCTATATATCATTCTTTTTACGATAAGCTTGTCGAATCAATATCTAGAGCGACATCAGCTGATGGTAATAAGAGCATGCAAAAGGCAGCTGCAGAAGAAGTATCGAAGTCTTGTGAAGAAGGACAGATCGAGGGGATTACAGTTTCGGGCGACGGTTCTTGGAGGAGAAGGGGATATTCCTCCCTTTACGGCATTACGACTCTCATCGGTTGGCGCACGGGCAAAGTCGTCGATATACAAGTAAAATCGAAGTATTGTAAAGCTTGCAAATTTTGGGTAGATAAAATAGATACGATAGAATATGAAGAGTGGTACGAAGAGCATAAAGAATCATGTGAAAGCAATCACGAGGGCTCTGCAGGAAAAATGGAGGTAGATTCCGCTGCCGAAATGTTTGAACGGTCTGAAGAATTACACGGAACAAAGTATGCATATTACATTGGAGACGGCGACAGTATAACATTTAAAGGCATTGTAGATGCAAAACCTTACAAAAATTTCATTGTAAAAAGAAAAGAGT
This sequence comes from Gastracanthus pulcherrimus, assembly GCA_949152435.1. Lineage (NCBI taxonomy): Eukaryota > Metazoa > Arthropoda > Insecta > Hymenoptera > Pteromalidae > Gastracanthus > Gastracanthus pulcherrimus. Next base: position 33,757,806 of record OX424576.1, on the reverse strand, counting down.
GTATCGATCATGTTCAGAAGCGTATGGACACGCGACTCAGCAATTTGACAAAAAAAAGAAAGGACTCAGTGAAGGAAATTTTACTGGAAAATTAATCAATGAACTAAGCATATATTTTGGATTGGCGATAAGAAGAAATACAGGATCTACTGAAGATATGAAAAAAGAAATCTGGGCGACACTCTACCATAAAGTTTCCACTGAGGAAAATCGGCAGCACGACAAATGCCCTAGCGGCGCCGACTCGTGGTGTACTTGGTAGAAAGCAAAGGATACGAATACTCTCGATTCTTACCGCCATAATAAGCCGCTCAATATGGAAGTTTTCAATGCTATTAAACCAATTTATGAAGAGATTTCAAATGACGATTTACTTACTCCCTGTTTGGGAGGTTTCACACAAAACAGCAACGAAAGTTTCAACTCGACCGTGTGGAGCTTGGCGCCCAAGAGCACTTCGAATGGCAAAGTGGTTCTTGAAATAGCTGCTGATATTGCTGTATGCATTTCCAATGATGCCTTCAGCAGTGTCATGGAAATCATGAAAGTTTTAGGCATGACTATAGGGCCTAACTGCTACAATTTTTGCCTGGAAGTCGACGAACAGCTCGTAAACTACGCTGAGCGCTCACTAACCGACGCGGCAAAAGAAGCGCGCTCGAGCGCAAAATCGATGAGAAAATTTGAAGGGAATCTTTTCATTTTAACAACAAGAAACATGTATGTCAAACTTTAAACGCGTTTTTCTCAAAACAGCATTTTTTAAATCTGCATGCAAAATCACGGCCACAATTTTTATCCAATCGACTTCAAATTTTGACACAATCTTTGTAATTGAATTTCGGAGAGAAGTACGTAGGGGATTTTGATTAATTAAAAACTTCTCGTTTTACTTACCCCTTAAGTCCATGAGACATTTCTGAAAAATTCTTTAAAGCTACGGTGACCATGAAAAATGTACCACCTGATTCAAAAACACGTTATAAAAATACGTTGGTTTAAAGGGCTTAAATTCAATAATGCATATTATGACTAACGTATTTGTGAATCAGGTGGTACATTTTTCATGGTCACCGAGGCTTTAAAGAATTTTTCAGAAATATGTCATGGACTTAAACAACTACATTTTTTAAAAAGATTATTTTGAATTGTTAGACTTATATGTATCAGTAAAAGTAGTATTTTTCAATACAAAAGTAGTATATTCAATAATGTATATTATCGATTTTCAATGGACCTTAAAGACTACTTACAGGGGTCTAATTCGTGGAAAAGTCACATTTAATGTACAAATTTGAGATATAATAATTTGCAACAACTTAGATTGTATCAAAATATTTTTGCCATCTATAAAAGAGGCACTGATTTTTTACAGAATTCAACTCAGCTTGACCCCTTAAACATCGAAAATCTCATTCCAAACCATATTATCGATTTTTGAGGTATCCTCTTATATATTCTGAATATAAACATTGTTAGGATCTTTACATCTAGATAAAAAGACGTATAACTGGCCATGTGAAAACAATGGTCTTCTGATAAACATACCTATAGAATCGAAACTTTGACCTTGTGATTTATTTATTGTTATGGCAAAAGCTAATACGACTGAAAATTGTTTTCTATAGAGAATAAATGGAAATGAAGAAGAATTTTCGTCAACTTTATGAAAACGTACATATTTTTGTCAAGTTCAACGTATAAAATAACAAAAAAAATTTCGATTTCTACAAATTTTTAAAAATTAATATTTTTGCTAGAAAATGATTTTAATATTAAATCAATTCTAATTTCAAACATATGTAATATGCCTGCAAAATTTCAGCGCGTGATATGCTTGAAGAGTTATGGTGGACACAAATTTTGGTATCATACATACATACATACATACATACATACATACATACATACATACATACAAGCATGCATACATACATACATACATACATATTTTTTTTTTTAAGGACAAACAGGCAGGTGGATTCAAAAATGAAGAAAGAAAAAAAATGCTTCTCCAGCACCGTAGGAGCACGCGTGCTTTTTTTGTGTTGCGCTCCCGTGTGTGAGGCTGGCCCAGGCAACCACCCAGCCGTCCGAGCTTTTCGTGCTTACGTACGAGACTCGAAAGGCTTACCGGTGGTACCCCCATATATAAACCATTCGATTATTTTGGGTCCGACTCACTAAAAAAAACCCCTGATGGTAATGCTGTGTCCATCGCACGCTTGATGTTACGGGCCGTGGTCCCGCCGTTCATTATATTACATTCCCACACCTATCCCACACCCTCTCGTGCTGCTGAGCGACCGTTGAAAACATACGTCATTTGGCTCCAGCGGATCCAATTCATGTAGCTTCCTTGGAGAACTCTCGTCGTTATTCCCGCTAAGAGTCTCTTTGTCAGCCCAAGCTCTGGCAGAAAGTCAACGGACTTCGCTGACCAGACGCCCCTCTACGAAAGAGTGCACGACGAGAATTTGACAGTCTCATAGGACTTGCCACGACAAGATTTTACGGCGGTGACGAGATCTCGGTTGTCCCTGTACTTCGCCACTTTATTCTCATGTGCGGCATCTAGCGACTGCGAGCCGCTAACAACCTGCGAGTCTATCACGCACACGCGATCATTCTTTGTAGCAACCAGATCAGGCTTCCGCAATCCTTCAGATGTTTGGATGCGGGGCTCCTCCGCTACTTCCCACCCTTTCTTCCGCAGGCCCGAGGCGACGACCCGACACACGGCATCATGTCGCTTGACTCTTCCGCCATGTGTCCGGAAACATCCCTGGATGATGTGTGCGGCTGTTTCAGTAGTGTTGCAGCCTGCACGACACATCACGTCCCTCTGATCCCTGTGGGGTCCTCTTGATGTTCTTATCCGGGTGGGTAAACAGTTTACCCGTACGTGATGATAGTGAATATAATCACGCCCGAGTACGCCGAAACTGCCGGCGTCGATCCATGAGTTCGAAATGTTGCTCTTCCCACACTCTCGTAACTCATTACCATCGACAGAGCTGTAGAGACTCCGAGCCCACCATTTGTCCCTTTTTAACCTGATATCGAGAACATCTCCATCTAACGTAAGTGCTTTTCTAGCCCTCTCTAGGCGCATGTCAACCCATTTAGAACGGGCGACCTCACGTATCGCAGGGGATGAGGATGTCTCCAATGACTTGAGACGTGACATCATCCAGCCAGGGACAGTCGTGGTGAACGAAGGAATGCCTAGACCTCCTCTGTCACAAGGAATGTGGAAGTATGCCGTGGCAGTGTCGGCGGGGGTCTTCCGAGGGGGTCAGCTGCGCAGCTTTTCTCTCCGCCACCTCCAGGAGAAGCTCCATGCCTTTACGGGTTGACGAGACTAGGAAGAGATCGTCGGCATATGCGATTGAATTTATCCGTGATTCTCCTAGCTCGTATCCGACGTACTGGGGCAATGATCTTAATACCCTATTAACAACAAGGCAGAATACCGCTGTGGAAATACGATCGTCTTGCCTCACCCCGCTATTAACCTTGATAGGTTTCGAGCGAGAGCCCTGCACCTCCAAAACTGTTGAGCTATTACTGTACACGTTGGCGATATACCTGATGAAACCAGGAGGTAGGCCAGCTTCCTCCAATACGGAGACGATGGCCTCGTGACTTACACTGTCGTATGCCCGGGCAAAGTCAAGAGAAGAAATGTGAATCTCTCTCAAGTTGCGCCTTGCGTCATCCAACAATGTAGCCAACGCCGTGATGTTCTCGACGCAGCCGTCGTCCATGCACCGCTGTCGAAGATCGACAAGATTCGCTTCAAGCACTCGCTCCGCGAGGATCTTATGCAAGTGCCGGACGACCACCGAGGCTATGCTGATCGGACGACACTCAGCTGGTGTTTCACTCGTCTCCTTCTTGGGTATAAAAACTGTCCTGCTAGTCAGTAGTTCTGGGGGGAATCCACCTCTTGCAAGGATTACGTTGAAAAACAGGGCCTTTACGCTCGCCGGAACAGATCTCCATTGCCTTGCTGTTATCCCATCTAACCCTGGTGCCGATTTGGATGGTAACTTGACAGCTTGCGTTTCTTCGCACGTCACCGCATGCCATACGTACTGAAGGTTAACTCGATGCTCAGGTCTCGATTCCCGAGGAACAGCGGTCGACTCCTGTGTCAACACCGGCTCCCAATACTCTGCCATAGCCTGCATATCGGGGAGAGTGGACTCGTTTTTTCCATCGAGTATTTCCTTGGCAGCTCTTGACATATTCTTTTTAAAGAGTTGCTGTACTGTGGCAAACTCGCGGCGACGTTGCTGCCTTCGTGGCACGGGCCGCTCAACTGGTATGTCCCTTCGTGGTTTCCGCGGCCTCGGTTGAGGAGGTGGCGGAAAAACAGTCCTAAGCCACTCACTGCAGGCGGACGACACATCTCTCCCCACCAGCATATCCGCGGATATTGCCAGCAAACGATCAACATGCCATCCGTCTACCTTCTCAACAACCACCCGAAGGCGATCGATTGCTGAGGGAATACTGCCATACATGTCACTTCACCGCGGAGAACTTGACGCACTGGATCCTGGGGAAGACTGAAATTGCACAGGTGGAGTTGCACATTCTGGAACTTCTGGCTCAGCGATAACTTTGCCTACTGGGGAAGAAGCAGGGATGTTGCTACCGTCCTCATGTACACGACTTGGTGATGCTGAGACAGCCTGCGCCGCCTCTGGGACGGCATTCAAATCATCAAGTGCTGCCTTGACCAGCTCCATATATGCTGGTCTTGTGCGTATACTCTGATATGATATGATGCCGATAGCGTCCTACTTCCTTCTATGAACCTCATGTGGTACACGTTGATCTTGTGCACTTCTCCATTCACTACCGTTATCGCTTCCTCCCTTGCCATTGTTCTCAGCTCTTCATCAGACCAGCGCGCCTTTGTGCTATCCACGTTGACCTCTTCGTACATACATACATACATACACACACACACACACACACACACACACACACACACACATACACACACGCACACGCACACACACACGCACACACCCACACACACACATACACACACACATACATACATACATACATATACAGACATAAATACAGACAGACATTTTTTGAAAACCTATTGTAAACCCATTTTTATGATTCAGGAGCCTCGAAAGCATCGAAATCGATTGATTCTCAAATGAAAATGTTATCATCGTTACAAAGCTTTCTCTTTGAGAAAGCAAAACGACTTGTATGTATCATAAATCTAAATCTAACTGTTGAATGCCATAATGCTTACAATTATTAAAATTTTATACTTTTTTTAAATTAGATTTTAACATAAATTTAAGTCTATTATATTACAAAGAAGCGTAACTTTAACAAATGTTAACATATTAATGGGGTCCAAAAGTCAATTAAGAATTTAAATTTTCCGCCTTGATTTTTGACAAAGAACTGCTTAATTATTTATAATTAATAAAAGGAACTTGTATTTAGACACAACCTAAACTTGTTTGTCCTTTATTGAGTACTTAGGTATTTTTGGTTAACATTTGATTTCAATAATTTTGTAGGATGCTAAAGAGTAAGCGTGTTTAAATTGTGGCTAAATGTAAGTATTCTAATCATTATTATTAATTATTCAGTTTTTAAAAGATTCAGTAGACAATTTCACTTATTGGATATATTGGTTACACTTATATTTAGTAGAATGTCAAAGTCTCTTATTCTGCTTTAATAATGTAGGAATTTATTCAATAGTATTATACATGAATAAGCATAATTAACAGAGTAAATAAACCGCTTTCAATTCATTGGCACGTAGCTTCCTCAAACTAAATAAATTGTTCCAATATGAATTTCTTTATTCTAATACATTTTGTTATTGCTCTATTTAATTTTTACTAATAGCTCAAAAAAATTATGTATTTTATCATTGATTGTTGTCAAAAGATAAATTACAGAAAATTATAAGCTTATGATTATAAATTGCATTATCGATTTCATACGTAGTAAATAGAAAAATCGTTATACAACAAAAACGAATCGAGGAATCTTTAATCTTTTCTGATATCGTATATTCTTCAAAAAACAAAAAAAATCGTTTGTTTAATATTTCCAAAATATCGCCGTTAAAAAAAACCGCTGCCAATTCATTGGCACTTAGCTTCCTCAAACGTTATAAATTGTTGCAATATGAAATTATTTATTCTTTTTAATAGTGTGGTGAAAAATAAGAATAACAAGTCTATTGCTTTTTAATATATCAAGATACGTGTGTGTATTTAAATTTTGTAATTTAAACTTATGCAAAAGCATAGCATAGATTATAAAACAATGTTGTTGATTAAAATATTTTGTAATATATATAGTGCAAAACTTTGATATGAATTTAAGATAGGATGATAATATATAACTAAGAAACATTTAAAAATATTCATTAAGTGTAATAATTCGAGGTAGTTATTCCAAATAATTTATTCAAACATAATTTAACTGTGAACTCAAATTTTATCTCAATTAAATATTATTCCTTACAAATTGGACTGGAAAAGAGAACATAAAAAATATATCGATTAATTAAAAAATACTCCACGTCTTCTCTTAATTTGAAACTATTAAATAAAATTTTTTTTACAAGTTATTGGAGTATAAACGCATATTTTCGTGATAAAATTGGGGTTTTTAAGAAATGTTCTTTACGCACAGTGCGTCGCACACATATTAGAGGAAATCTCTATTTTAAATAATTCAAGAAAAGTTTTAACTTGAATGAATGAAAGTTAATATTTTTGACTATGGTTAAAGTCAATGTATGGTCCGAAATAAATAAAACATTTTTGCACCTATCCAAAAGTATAGCATAGATTAAGAAATAGTAACAAGGGCAAAAAGTCGAATATTTTTCCCGCGGGTGAGTTTACTGTCCGAGCGAGTGAAACGACTTATTTATTAACTAAAATATGCTCTACAGTCTTCTTTTATTTTGAAACTATTACTACAAATTTTTTTTTTACAACTTATTGGAGTAAAAGTATATTTTTATGATAAAAACAAGTGTTAAGAAAAAATTTGTAATTATCACATAATACTCATGAAAAATACTACTACAAATTTTTTGAAAAAAATTAATATCATTAAAAAAAATTATAAAAAAAATGAATCGATAAATCCTTGGATAAATCTTACAAATTCTTCTTCATTTTAAATCTTCGTAAATAAACGTAAAAAATGATTTTAGAATGGCTAAAACTTACCGCATAATAGGGGAGGTAGGGGTATTGCCGATCACCTAAGCAAACGTACTTGTTATTTCCACTTTCAAATTGTTTCTTTTAACTTTAAATAATTGTTATGTTAGTTCAAACCATTGACTATAAATATTTCTTCTTGGTTTAATATAAAAATGTAAGATATCGAAGCTATAAGTCGAAATAAAAAAAAGCATTTTGACCGAATTTACTTCACATCAAAGGGTAATACCGGTCAGCCTTGGTACAATTCCGACCACTATTAGAAAGTTACTTTTATAGGTGAAAAATTTCTTTAAATCAATTATATGAACTTTCATATGATCCGTCGCATTATTCTTCGCACTTACATAGTGAAACATATAATAACATAACCACTGTTCAATCAAAAACACTTAAGCAAAGTTACCCTACCTGAGAGCGCAGCGAAACGTTTTCTTAGCCTCATTTTCGGGAGCGTCATATAAATAACATTGTGACCGGGATTCCCCCCATTCTGCTTAGTAATTTAAATTGAAATGACAAAAAGTAATAGGTTTATACTCTTTTTTCTTCACTACTTTGTATTCTTAGATTGTTCAAATTAATAAAGATGCAAAACATATCTGCATAAAGCAAGTTATAACATGCATAAAAGCTTATTTTATAGACCAGATTTCTTATAAGAAATGTAGGCCTACACTTTTATTGTGTATAATTCCTTAATAAATCTGAATAGAAGGTTGCTTGGACATTAGATTAATTGCATTTTATGTTGCGTTTAATATACTATTCGAATTATTACCTAAAAATGTTTAGATTATTGAAAATAAGGGTGACCGGAATTAGCCAGTGACCGACAATACCCCGTTCTCTCCTACTCAAGATAAAAGCGATCAAAAATTTATTGAACAAAAATGTACACGCACACGCACACGCACACGGACACATACATGCACACGCTCACGCACACACACACTTACACTTACACTTACACGCACACGCACACGCACACGCATACACACAAACATACACACATTCATTATTATTATTATTATTATTATTATTATTATTATAAATGCCAAGAGCTATCACTCAGTCTTTATGTCGGCTGTAGACGTGCTTACATCATTACCATAGCTATTATAACTACTTATTGGGAATAGCTATCCGTAGCTGTGTAGTCCATAGCCTTCTTCACAGCGTCACGCCATCTTTCTCTATTGTTTGCGAGTTGCATCCAATCCTCTTCATAACATCCTATTTCCCGTAGGTCCATTTCAATATTATCCTCCCACCTTCGTCCCGGTCTACCTGGAGTTCTTGTACCTGTCGGCTTCCCTACGAGCACTCTAAGTGCTGCTATTTCGTTACCCATCTTAGCTACATGCCCAGCACACCCTAGTCTTCGAGACTAACATTTTGTTTTCATAAAGTTCTTAAAAAGACGAAGACATCCTTCTTTGAATCGTTCAAAATGGTTGAAAGGCGAGCTTGGTTAAATTTTTAAAAAATTACCGTTTTTCGCCACCTTAGGAAATTTTGTAAATTACAAGAGGAGCCATGAGGCACCTCCGAGGCTATCTCTAAAAATAAAAAAAAAATAACAGAGTGATTCTTTAAAAATAAAGAATGTATACCGATAAATATGGATTATTATGTGGGAAATCGAAAACAAAAAAATAAAATTGTTATTTTAGTAAAAATGGGTAGCACCTCCGCCAAGCATCTTGGCGTCACCTCGTGGGAGACGAAGAATGCACTCTGCATGCCGCTGCTTTCCCCGTCTTGCTAGTCTCACTTCTTGCGAAGCACTCGGAGAATCGGCACGTGCCGGCTACTAGTACAACTACGACTTGTCTCTCCGAGTCGAACCTCTTTCCGTTTATTCTATCCAAAAATGTTTATTTTGGTATGTAGAATGCTTGCAATTTTTTTCAGATTTTTTTAAGGCAATATGTTTAAAGTTGTTCGAAACTAAATATGATTATATCGCCAAAATATGAATTTTAATAGTTTTTTAATCAATTTTTCACATTATTATGCATATTATTATACACATTAATATGAATATTGCTATTTGCCCATTTTGCGACCCTGACAGTCACTTTTGTACTAAAAAGCTGTCTTCGTGATTTTTGGTGTGATTGTTCGAGTGCTCAAAACCACTTGTTCAAAGATTTTAAGGTATTCGATGGGCCTAATTAATCGAAAAGTGCTATAAATGGTCTTGAAACCATTTCTATTAAAAATTTCAGATAATTAGTTAAACAATACAGTTTCTCTATATTTTCAAGAGATTTAATTTTGTTCAATTAATGGAGGTTGAAATTTACTAAAAAACGTAAAAAATAACTACATGCTCATATTTAGCCTTGAACAATATGTATTATATAGTTATAACAGTAAAATTTAGAACTCAGCCAATACACCATCCTCCACTGTCCATCCGCCACTCCCTCCACCTAAATTCCTTCCATCGAAGACTCCGTAAGAGATACCTCTCACAGCCACATCTAAACAAGATAAACAATTTTTCAGTAATACTGTGTACTATTAAACGGTATAAAGTTAAGTAATATAATCTTTTCTTTTTGCAAGAAATTTAAAAAAAAAATATAATTCAAAAAAAGAATATACTAAAGAATTTGATGACATACTAAATAATTGAAAGTTTGTATATAATTAATTTCTATAATATTATTTACTATTCTTTTACACCACACAAAAGGTGAATAGATAGGTGCGTCTTTTTTGATTAAATGAAATTATAATTATTATTAATAATAATAATATCATTATGAAGATTGTATTAATGTATAGGAATCAATAAAGCTTCCGTATAGCACATATAATTTTCTTTGCATTCGTATTATTTATACTTATTTATCTGATTAAACTTATCGTTGAAAGTGTCTATACGCACGCATTCCGTGTAAAATTCGGTGTAAAATACTTAAATGATACTCCAAAAATGCACTTTTCCGTTATCTTCCGTACAAACCGTAAGCGAAAGATCACTTTTCGTTATCTTCCGTGCATGACGGTATAGATATTGACATCCGTATTATTCCATGAAGAATTCTGTAAAGAGTCCGTAAGAGTCGGTAAATAGACCGTAAGCGTCCGTAAGGCCTCCATAAGAGTCGGTAAGGCTTCCATAAGAGTCCGTAAAGCTTCCGTAAAAGTCCGTAAAGTTTTCGCAACTGTGCGTAAGGATTCCGTAAGCGTTCGTATGCCTTTCATAAGAGTCCGTAAAGCTTTAGTAAGAGTTCGTACGGCTTCCGTAAGAGACCGTAAGAGTTCGTATGGCTTCCATAAGAATCCGTAAAGAGTCCGTCAGCGTACCTAAGAGTCCTTAAAGAGTTCGCAAGAGTCATTAAGGCTTCCGTAAGAGTTCGCACGATTTCCGTAAAAGTCCGTAAGAGTTCATATGGGTTCCATAAGAATCCGTAAAGAGTCCGTAAAAGTCAGTAATGCTTCCATAAGAGTTCGTATGGCTTCCGTAACAGTCCGTAAAGCTTCCGAAAGAGACCGTAAAGCTATCATAAGAGTCCACAAGGCTTCCGTAAGAGTTCGTATGCCTTCCGTAAGATTCCGAAAAGCTATAGCAAGATTTCGTATGGTTTCCGAAAGAGTCCGTAAACAGTCAGTAAGAGTCTTTATGGCTACCTTAAGAGTTCATATGGCATCCATAAAACTATAGTAAAATTTCGTATGGCTTACGGAAGAGTCCTTAAAGAGTCCTTAAAGAGCCCGCAAGAGACACTAAGGCTTCCGTAAGAGTTCGTATGGCTTCCGTAAGAGTCCGTAAGAGTTCATATAGGTTCCGTAAGAGTCCTTAAAGTGTCCGCCAGAGTCAGTAAGGATTCTGTAAGAGTTCGTATGGCTTCCGTATGAGTCCATAAAGTTTCCGTAAGAGACCGTAAAGCTTTCATAAGAGTCCGTAAGGCTTCAGTAAGAGTTCGTATGCCTTCCATAAGATTCCGTAAAGCTATAGTAAGATTTCGTATGACTTCCGTAAGAGTCCGGCAGCTTCTGTAAAAGTCGGTAAAGAGTCCGTAAGAGCCCGTGAGGTTTGCGTAAGAGTCTGTAAACAGTCGGTAAGAGTCCGTAAGACTTCCCTAAGTGTTCGTACGGCCTTTGACAGTGTCCTTATAGTCCGTAAATGCCCGTGCAAATTTCTTAAGAGTCCGTAAAGAGTCCTGTAAGAGTCCGTAAGGATTCCGTGAGAGTTCGTATGGCTTTCGTATGAGTCCGTAAAGATTCCGTAAGAGTCTGTGAAGAGTCCGTAAGAGTCCGTGAGGCTTCCGTAGGATCCTTAAAGCTTCAGTAAAATCTAAATATTGTAAGTCTTGCGAGCACTGGAAAAATAAAACAGAAACATCTGAATACGAAAAATGGTATGCATCACACGCCGATTTATGTCAAACAATTCATGAAGGTTCATCTGGTAAAATGGAGGTAGATGATCTTATTGAAATGTTTTCTCGTTCCGACAGTTTCCACGGCCTAAAGTATGTGAATTATATTGGTGATGGTGACAGGAAGACTTTGAAAGGCATACTGGATTCTAAACCGTACACTAATTTTGAAGTACAAAAAAAAGAGTGCTTCGATCCTGTACAGAAAAGAATGGCAACACGTCTTCGAAATCTAAAAAAAGACGATAAACCTTGGAGGAAAAGGAAAATTATCAAATAAGTTGATTGATAAATTAACAATTTATTATGGTTTGGCAATACGGAGGAATCCAAATTGCATAGAGAAAATGAGGAATGAAATCTGGGCAACTCTGTATCATAAAATATCGACTGACGACAATCCTCAGCACGATAATTGTTCAGATTCCTGGTGTGCTTCGAAAATCGCACAAGCTGAAGGTTCGTTGGACACGTTTCATCATGAACCGCCACTTCCTGAAGAAGTTTGCGAAGCCATTGAGCCTTATTACGCAGAGTTGAGTCGACATGAGTTGCTGCACCGTTGCTTAGGAGGCTATACTCAGAACAGCAACGAAAGTTTCAATGCCACCGTTTGGAACTTGGCTCCGAAATCGTACTCGAGTGTCAAGAAAGTTCTGGACAATGCCACTGATATTGCAGTGTGTAATATTAATGATGGCCTGACATATGTCCTTCGAATTATGAAAGCTCTGGAGATGGATATACGTCTGCAGGCTTACAATTTTTGTTGTGAAGCCGACGATAAGCGCATCAGACACGCTGAGCGCTCTCTGTTCGACGCAGCGAAAGAGGCGCGATTGAAAATAAAAGCGATAAGAAAAGAAGACGAGGAGGAGAATTTGCATTTGGAAGGACAGCTTTGTAGTCCTGGTATTGCAGACTAACGGTACAAATTTTTCTTTAAATGATTTTCTCGTTTTTTTACGTCCGAAACTGATTTTGAAACTTTAAGTTGAACAGTTTTCATCCGATCCATTTGAAATTTTAACCATATCTTAATTATTATATTTCGAAGTGAATCACGTAGGGGATTTTTAATAAATTGATATAACAATTTTTATAAACAAAAACTTGCCTTTTTTCATGAAAATTTTTAATTTATTTCAATTCACTGCCAAAATTGCAAAAATCAATATTTTCAAAATCTCTTACGTAATTCATTAGCTATTAACATCAAGAATAACTGGATTTTATTTGTTCCAGGTTGAAATGTGCGATTGGTACACTGCGTGTCGCGAAGCGCTTCCGATGCAAGAGGCCACAAGAGATCGGCTATAAATCAGCCATTTTGTATTTTTTTTACTCAATTTTTTTTTAAATATACTATAATATTAGACTAATAATATATCCAAATATAATTTCTTTCCATTAAAAAAAAAGATACCCAAAAAGACGCTTTTTTTCACTACTACTTTTTTCCCCTTAAATTGATCAAACATGGTTTTAAAAATATTAGTACTGTACGATATATTTTCTATAGTTTGGTCGTCAGAATATTTTTTGATTCTGGTAAACTAAAATATTTACAGGATTTTTCTTCCAGTTCTGATATAGTTTGGATGTGAGATAGAGTATTATTATCTTTGTTTTGACTAAAATCTTCAGTAAAAAATTTATTTTATTTTATTTATTATCAATCGGCAAATCTACCATTTTTATATCTTAAAACTATGTTAAAAAATTAAATTTTATTAAAAAATTTGTCTTTACAGTTAAATGTTCTAATTTTCTTTCTCTATTTATCTTATTAAACGTAAAAAATAGGAGTTGGTGAGCGGAACGAGCAGCGGGAACTCCCCTAGTATATATATATATAGCTCACCAACTCCATATATATATATATATATATATATATATATATATATATATATATATATATATATATATATATATATATATATATAATTCTATGTGATATTATCCCCGATGATCGTTTGTTTTGTACAATATATAAAATATACGTTTTCCTGTTATTTTCGTCCATCGATATTTATCTAGCTGTCTTTATATTCGAATAAATTAATTTTTTAAAACATTTTAATACATATAAAATTAAAGATAATGAGAGGGGGAGGAGGGGAGGATCAATGAGGGGAAGAAGATGGATAAGGGGCGTCGAGGCGGGGGCTGAGTAGTAGGGTTTAGGGAATTGACTATATATAGGTATATATTTGGATGTGAAATATATATATATATATATATATATATAATTTCAAAAATTTTCAAAAATTTTCAATAGTATTGAAATCTTGATAAAAATTCTATTCATATTTTATTTTGTTTTTATAAATATATGTTTATACCGATTCAAAAAATAGTCAAAATTACACCCACTTTAGAGGCACACAAAAAACGCGAAATCAAGACATATATGACAAAAAGTACGGTGCGTACTTTGGGTGAAAAGTCTTTTTTGCCCCTGTGTGATTGAAGTACTCTCTTTGGCTCGCAATACGCACTCGCCTTCGTCAAAAAAGTCTACTTTTCACCCTTGATATTAAGATGGCTTTCTGGCGATTTTTCATAGTTTTTGTTTAGTTCACGATAGAAATCGGAAAAAATTACCTTATATTCGTAATATAAAAAATGAGTTTTCCAGAATTTTTCAGATTTTTTACCCCCCTAGATTGCAAAATATGCACATATTAGTCATTTTTAGACCAGAATAAGGTAGGTTTTGTCAAGTTGGTTTGCATCAAGATATTCATCAAACAGAAAGAAGAAAAGTTAGCATTTATTATACTTTTAAGTCTTTTAACCCTTTGCGGGGCGAATTTAATCTAAAAAATAGAAGTTTTTTCATCTTAAATTGTTTATACTAATTATATAAACAAACATTTGTAAATTTAAGCTCAGGATTTTATTCCTTAGGTATCTAGGATTATATAGAAAAATATTTGAGCGATATTGAGCTCAAACTGTCTAAGTTATGCAAAAAAAACTGAACAAAAATAGGGTGCCACTATAGTGGCACCCGGCCCGCAAAGGATTAAGGGGTTAAACCACTATAGAGCACGAAAAAATAGGCATATTTCGGGAATATTTTTTGGCGCAATAAAGAGATCAATCGAATTCTGTAAAATAGGATTTATAACACTAGTAATGAAGTACAGATAATATTTTTTTCAAGTTCGTTCATGACAAAATGGCAGCTGCGCAGCATTTCTCCGTCGGTGCCTTTTTTATACGGGGTCCACGGCCGGAAACCTAACTCCCACAATTTTTGACCTGGAACAAAAAACCAAAGTTTTTTCGATTCTATAGAACAACAGCAAAAGACGTACGTAGGTCGTACGTAGGATTTTTTCAATATATTGTTTTTTCGCCACATGGTGAATTTTTGAAAAAAAAGTTTGAAATTATATACATGAAAAAAATTATCATAAAATTGTTTATAAAAGAAAAACTATGCAATATAAAAAAAATCCTACGTATGTCGCTGGAGAAAGCAATTGAATATTCTCTTAAAATTTCAGATCGATCAATGAAGATTTATTCGAGTTATGTTTCCGGACAGTTCAGAAAATGTGGTTTCGAGAAAAACGCGTCTAAAGTTTTAAGTACTGTAAAATTATATTATATCTTCACATGTATATTACTAATACTGACCCTTTATATATTCTAGACTATTCGGAGAACAGTCCCTTCTCTATCGACTGCCGTTATCCGTACCTGTTTCCGTACTCCAAAATTAGAGCGCGCGAAGTGATCACAAAACAGTATAACTGAGAGGCGTTGCGGCTGAATTGAAAATTTGGACATTTAGATATCTTTTCCGCCCTCCACTTTTTGGTATATCATTTTTAAGACCCTAAACCACCTTTTAAGCAAAAGAAAATTTTTCGATTTTTTGAAATTTCTACAGTGATTAAACCTCTTAATTTACTTTTAGAAATATAATCTATTGAAATCATGAATAAATGTCATATATAAATAAATCATAATATGTCATTAGTAATTCAATAAAAGTACATTAAAAATGCGAACTTTTGTTCGAAATAGATCAAACAATATTTGAAAAATGATTCAAAATGATTCACTTAATTTGTTGACGCAAATCAACTTTAGCGTACTGGAAAACTCGAAGCTGAGAAAATCAAACTCTTGTAAAAACAAGACTAAAATTATGATATATAACGTATTGTATCCTTGCGTCACATTTATTAAAATTTTTTAAATCTTTCATGTATCACATACATTTGGTACTATATCAGGTAACTATATCAGGTTCTATATTAGGTAAACGATAATTAGTTATAAATATACTAAGCTTTTAAGTCTTCATTCTATTTGGTAAAAAAGCGAAAAAAAGATAAAATTTATTTTTAATGTATTACTTCCACTATGAAAAAAAATGTTTTTTTGGACTGGGACTACTTGTATGTTTTCCATTTATGAGTAAAGAATACTTTTCTGCAATAAATTTTCTTTTAATTTTTCGGTCAAAAATTACCAGAAAGCTACCGTAATGGGATGTAGCTCTCTCGAACTTTTTAAAATACCCGATTTTTGGCCAGTTTTTAAAATTCAGAACATTTTACTAGGTCACAAAGGGGACCTTAGGGGCTAAACAACTTTTTTAGAGCTGATTTTGATGAGTACTTTCATATAAAATATCGCCGACAAAATCCCAGACATGAGTGCGCAAGGTTTGTTCGAAAAGTATTTGAATAACCCATGTATATGGGTGATTGTCAAAAAGTTGGCTCTATTTAAAAGTGTGATTTTCAAAAAAATGAAGTCCTTGAACCCGAAAATAAAAAATATGATGTAATAATATTAATCGTATAAATAAAGAAAATTAAAATGGGCAAGATCAAAAACACTTTTATGTTGTCGAAAGAAATATAACAATTTTGAAAGTTTCTTATAACCAATTATTTTAAATTACGATTTTATAGAGTATAATTTTCATTTAATATTGTTTGATATATATTACCTTACATGAAGTATCTCTCGTTTAACACAAATTAAATATTGCATCGCTTATTACAGAATATGAACGATTATGATCTACGCTTAAATAGGTTAAAATGTTGTTTATTTACCTATTTGTCGTATTAGATGCTACCGCCTTCGATTATTTTAGTACATTTAACGTAATCATTGGACGGACAAGACATTTGTGTCGTACATATATTTTTAGTACTTTATTTATTTAAATGAACCAGATGTATGTGAAATTAAGAAATAAATAATTCCTCTGTCCTTTTAAACGACAAATTCGATTTAAATATTTATTTTTCAAACTGAATGCTTCGTTAAAGAATTTTTCGCTTGACAGACAAGACTTATAATAAAGGTATGGTAGTAGAAGTGTAACATTAACTAATTATTTGTAGAAAATAATACTAATAAATAAGTATATGTGAACTTTTTCTACAAAATGTATATAAGAGTTACAAGAAGGAATAGGTTGCATTTTAATTTATGAATATTTTAATACAACTTTCCTTGAATAAAGCCCTTGGGACGGACAAGTCATCAAGACTAGGGGACACACTTCGAAACGACCATACATAAACAGATTATACGCATTAAAAGTTCGCGCATCATTTTTGGATTAACTAAGACTTACATTCTTTTTGGTTAAAATTTTGTACATTATTAAATTTCTTGGTATATTCGGATGAAAATAAGGCTTGCGATATGGGACGGACAAGACATTTTGCATAGTTTTTTATTTTTTACTCAGAATAGAAAATACTTGATATTCTGAAAATTTTGAAGATTCTTGCTTACAATAGTCCGGTTGTAGTACTATTTTCTTGAGATTCATATAATGCCCTGTTACATTGTAAAAACAGAAGGAACAAGAATTGTTCAACTTTTTGACAAACACCCATATATACATAAATATATACATATATATATATATATATATATATATATATATATATATATATATATATATATATATATATATATATATATATATATATATAGTTATTTTGCACATAATACTTTATGACAGTGAAATAAATTTCGATAAAATTGTCACCTTAAGGTAGTTATTCCCCAACTATGTGAGTCAAAACAAAGCTGAAAAATAAAAATCTCAATATATATGAATTTTTTTACAGGTAAACTAAGAATAGCGCAAAAGAATGCTTTTCATGTTGTTTTAATGCAATTAAAATGAAAAATATATAAATTATAGAGAAAACATTAACTTTTGACTAACGTAGTTATGAGCAGAAGTGAGATTTACGATCTTTGGATTAATATTATTTAATTATTATATGGGCCAGCTTCTGGAAATGAAAATATATGCTTTATCAAGGTTTTATCTAATTTTTCCCAGGTTTTCAGACATTTCTCGAGACTTGTTCAATCACAAGAGCTGAGATAAACTCATATTCGTTATATTTTCTTTGAAATTGACATATCTTATTGAAATAAGACCCGAAATGCGTGAACTTCGGATGACTATAACTCAAAATCTATATGGTACAGTGACCTGAAATTTTGCAGGTATATTCTTTGAGATAAAAATTGATTTTGCTAAAAATTCCAGAAGTTTCTTGACACTTTTGATTTTAGGGGCTAACATTGACTATTTTTAAACGCTTTTTATGCTTTAAGTAGCAGTTTCATACTTTAGTCGGCCATTTTGGCTCAGCCATTTTGAATTTTGAAAATATAATGTCAGATTCTCAATCAGCGACCACAAAAACCTTAAAGTTGACTATTCTTAAACATTTTTTAATGATTAAAGTAGCATTTTAATAATGCAGTCGGCCATTTTGGATCCGTTATTTTGAATTTAGAAAATCTAATGGTAGATCCTTAATCGGCGTCTTCAGAAACCTAATAGAATGTTTTTTGGTTGCAAAAATCGTTAAATCCACTGAGTTATGGAGTTTGTTATTTAATTTTGCAATCAACAATGGTTTTTGCAAGAATTAAATATTAGCGTCAAATTTCCTATAAGTAAACTTTTTCTATGATTTTTTTAAAGGTATTGCAGAAGGTTTCATCCAAATTTATTTAGATATGAATTACTTAGAAGTATGACATGTTTTTTGTCTAACTTGACTCCACTTGGTCGCGATTGAATTCTTTGTCTTACTCCTACTTATATACACCGCGGTTAATTTGAATTTATTTGTTAGCTCCAGAAGTCCTTTTTTTCAACTAATTAGCCAATCAAGGCTCGCGTTAGAAATCGTTAGATTAGGAGAGTGTCGTTTTTACCACGATTCTCTCGCTCGCCCGACAGTCGCTCCGCGGATCGCCATCAAGGTGCATCGACACCTCACCTGGCGGTGTTTAAGTTTCTTGCAATAAATAAATGTTCTTGTTCACAAATCTCGGACCCATTTATTTATCGCGATCCGAAACACCACTAAAGGGCAAGAAGCACTAGAAAATTCATTCTTATATGAATACAGTATTTTCCAATGCAAAGTTCTTTTTTTTTAATGAAGTTTACGTAATATACATTCCTTTCACTTTTTCAAAGAGATAGCTTTGTAACGATGAAAATTTGCGGATAAGAGATTTTGATAAACCTCGATGTTTTTGAGGTTTCTGTATGTAGGTATATATGTATGTATGTATGTATGTGTGTGTGTAAGTGTGTACGTGTGTACGTGTGTACGTATATACGTATCTCATCTTCCACGAGGCTTATGCAGATGCCTACAGTTAGTTCTGGGCCTATGTAGCTTTCATTGGCTTCAATTTTAACCAGGTTATCCGCTACCAGATTTCCAGAGATCCATAACAGTGTGACCTTCGTAATGTTAGCTAGATTGTTGAGGTCTTCATAGCATTCCAAAATTACCTTAGATTTTGTCCTAAAGCTGCTGAATGCTTGTAGGGCGCTCTTGCTGTTCAACAGATATACACCCGCTCGCCCGAGACAGCTTCTACAGCCATCTCAGGACCACGTATTACTGCTATCAAATCGGCTTGGAATACGGTGGTGTACTGGCCCAAGGGCACGGAAATGCTCTTGCCGTTCCTCCGATAGTATATGCTTATCCCAGCACCGACCAAGCCTTTGGATCCGTCTGTGTACCACAGATCTTTTCAGATCAGTATGCTGCTTTTGCCAGTAATTCAGTCTTGCGTAGAAGCCAGGCTGACTTTGGTTGAGTGTCTGTTCAAGGACTATCTAATTACTATCTCTCTAATTAGCCTCTCGAATTACTACGATAGTAATTAGAGAGGTCTTGAACAGACACTCAACCAGAGTCAGCCTCGTATATATATATATATGGTTGAACGCTCCTTCTATGTCCATGAACGCACTGATGGCATAACCTTTGGCCTCCAAGTGTGTGTTGACGAATGAGACCGCGCTGAAGTATACAGTCTCTATATTTCTTGTCAATGAGGAAGCAGGTGTTCATAGTGTTCACGGTCATCCTCAAGACCTCCCATTCATCCAATCCGTTCGGGTGCTTTATGGTTTCCCCAGTACGATCCTCGCTGAGTACCCTTCTGACTCTGTGCAGAGCTTTTGCAGCCGCAGCCTCCAAAGTCAGTCAGAAGGGCTCTATGTTCAGAAGCATCCCCAGCGTTGTGTTAGGAGTTATCCTAGTCGCTCCGGAGATATCTCTTAGGATTAAGCCCCTTACTCTTTCGAGTACGATGTTTGTAGAGGATAGGGTGGTTCTATTCCACCAGACTGTGGCTGGATAGATAAGTTTTATAAGTCTAGGTTTAAGAACAGCCTTATTCAGCCCTTTCAGTATTTCCGGTCTCGAGTCCCAGTTTCTGCCTACGGTCCTTCTCAGTTGCCACAAGCGTGCTTTGAGCTTGTCGGTTGCATATCGAAGGTGTTCTTTCCAGAATAGTTTACCGTCCAAGATTACACTTAGATATTTAACCTTGTCCTTGAGTGTCAATTTCTGTCCACGTAGGACCAAGCAGCATTGCCTATTCTAATTGTACTTAGGATTAAGTCTATGACCTCCGTCTTTGCAGGGTTGACGGGTTGTCCTGTGCGTCCGCACCAGGCATCCATAAGCGATAAGGCTTCCTGCATTATACCTATCAGGTGGTTTAGGAATGGGCCACGGATGATAACCTTTATGTCGTCAGCGTAGTCGATCACCTTGAACCCCATTTCGCTGAGCTGTTCGACGTTTCCTCTTTCCTTACCGTTCTGCTGCTGCCCGGGAAGTGCGCCTGCATAAGGTAGGAGAGAGTCTCTTTATCGGTAGTGGCGTGTTTGTCATTTGTGAGTTTAACGTGCCCAGAATGACCTTTAGATTCTTTCAAATTTCTGACTTCAGAATCGGAAAGAGCGGACAATTTTACTTCTGAAAAGTGCTATTGGTTATTATTATTTTTTTTTCGACAATTTTTATGTGAAGATATCCTGCTGCACAAAGTCAAAAAATGATTTCTACTGTCTACAAAGTGAAAATAATATACAAGATGTGATACTTGAGAAGATCTAAACAAGCTTAAAAATCGTATATTTTCAAGTAGTTATCGAAATCTTAAGGAATAATTTGGTCGAAAAAGATTTTACACAGATCTGCACATGTCATTGCTTTAAATAATAAGAGCTCTAAACTGTTGGCTATTACTGTATGATCAATTATCCCATATCTAATACTGCAAGCTGAAAAATCCGTATAGTAAAAGAATGACTGTAAACACTGAAACCGGTAAAAGCGTAACACTAAATGAAACGTTTTATAACTATGACATAGTGCTAGACGGGTCAATGTAGATATGATCGTAAGGGGTGGTAGAATAAGAGGACAATGCTAGGATAGGTAGGGGAAGTGGTAGGGGTTATGGGGGGAGCAGGGGGGGTATTTTTCTTAATAAAATAATGAAATAAGTATCCCGCAAAAATCATTATGTAGAATTAAACGTATTATTACTGTTACATAGTGGGAGGGTGGTCAATGAGAAGATGATGGAAGGGCGCGGTAGAAGGATGGGGACAAAATTAGGATAGATGGGAAAAGTGGTAGGGGTTTTGGGGAACGTGGAGAGGGTATTTTTCTTAACAAAATATTGACATAAGCATCAGGCTAAAACCATTAGATAGAAGTACGTACGAACTTACTACTCCGTACTGCTTAGATAACCAATGGGGTGATGGTGAAAGGTGTGGAAGTGCAAGGAGCGTATTTGTGATAGGTGTATATTTCTTAACCATTTCATTCCTAAATTATTTTTTTCTACAAAAAATATGTTTTTCATGAAAATGTACTTGGAAGACCACTGCCAAATCATTGACACTTAGCTTCCTCAAACTAAATTAATTGTTCCAATATAAAATTCTTTATTTTAATAAAATAATTTTAAATTGCTATATCACTTTATAATTAATAGATCAAAATAGGTGTGCTTTTTTATCATTGATGGTTTGGTTTGTCAAAAGATAATTTTTTACTAAAATTACACACCGATAAGTAATTGTCCTTACACAGAAATTTTTCTCTGTGTGTAATTTATTAAAATTACTTAAACATTTAAATTATGTGTGTTCGCGCGTTTGCCTCGAGAAACGGAGTAGTTGCGTTTTTGAATAATTCTCTCGGTTGAAACGCTCGCGATAAAGAGAGGGAGCGAAACCGCCGATTGCTCCGAAAGCTTGCTGATCACGAAAGAAGGGAAACGTGTAATGAGACACAATACTGCTCTTTGATCTGTATATGCAATATTTGCGGCCTTTATTGATGCCTCGTCAAGATAATTATTTACAAAATGTCTTACGTGTACGTGTGTGTTTGTGTTTGAATGATGCCGGATAAAAATGAGAAAGAAAGAATGATTCCTCTGCGAGACACGAGGCGAGCAAGTTTTAAGCACCGTGCGCGTCGCGATAGTACTAGGTCAGTGCCGCAATCAGAGCGGAAGAGAGAGCTACTCCGCGGGGGACCCGTGCTTTTAAGGAAGCCCCGAGATCACCCGCGTGAAGTTAGCAGTGCCAAATTAATCGGCACTTGCGACTCTGTCCCTGAGCAATTCTCGAGATATAGCGTGAATAGATTAGGCGCGAAATATAAATAGCCGAACGGCCCAAACATTCCGCCCGCCTCGTTGTCGGAGGCAACGAAATGTAAGTGGTCGATAGAATGTGAAGACAACAGAGCTGAAAGGAAAAGGAAGAAAGATTAGATAAAGGATTAACCGAGCAAAGTAGTAGATAAAAGGATGATGGTGATACGTATTTAAGCTACTGTGAAGTGGTCACGATGAACCGTAGATTCGATGAATGACGATTGCTGAAAGAAAAGAAAGAATGATTAGATAGGTAGACAGCTTGAAATATGAAGAGAACAGAAAAAAATGTATGAGTGTAGTGTTGGCGTCGCCTAGAACCCGACGAAGGTGATGTTTAAAAGCCTTGACTGCAGCCTCCCAGAGGCCACCAAAGTGAGGTGCCGGCAAAGGTATGAAGTTCCATTTGATGCCGTCAGCTGCAACAGCAGCGGCAATGTCCCGGCCAATTCCCGAGGTGGAGTTGAAAAGTCGCTGTATCTCGTTGTGTGCCCCCTGGAACGTGGTACCGTTGTCGCTGTAGATCGTGTGCGGCAGGCCGCGTCGAGAGGTGAAGCGCTTGAAGGCCAGGAGAAAGGTTGCGGTGCTGTAGTCCGAGACAACCTCCAGGTGAACGGCTCGGGTGGCCATGCACACGAAAAGATCCACATAGCCCTTGTAGGCGTTCTGCCCTCGGCCCTTGGACGTCCGCATCAAAAACTGACCGGCGTAGTCTAGTCCTGTTGCTGAGAATGGTCGAGATGGTGTTACTCGATCAGCTGGTAGAGGTGCCATCAGTTGATGCTGAGTTTGCCCTCTGAAGCGGATGCAGCGAACACACTGCCGCGTGAGAAGTCGCACTCTGTTGCGGGCGCGGGGTATCCAGTACTCGCGCCGCAGGGAGCTCATAACGAGCTGCGGTCCACCGTGGAGTGTGCGTTGGTGAGCCTCATGAATGATCAGCATCGCCAGATGACTGCTGATCGGGATGATAGCCGGGTGTTTCTCCGTAAAGGTGAGGAAGGCGTTCTGTAGCCGCCCTCCCACTCTCATAATACCGCGCTTGTCGATGAATGGCAGCAAGCGGCGAAGCGAGCTGCTCCCTGGGAGAGTTTTGCTGGATCTCAGCCGAGCACATTCTCCTGGCAGATGCTCCGTCTGCACGGCTCGAATAAGGGAGTTGCGGGCTTGTGTCGTTTCCTCTCCTCTCAATGGTCCCGTTACTCGATTCGTGCTGACACGTTTAGCGTTGGACCTCCATCTAAACATAAAAGCAATAACTCTTACCAGGCGGGGAAGTGATGAAAAACGTGAGACGAGATATTCAAGGGTGAAGTCATCCGGTTGCATTCGAGTCGTGAATGCTTGCTGTTGCCTTTTCTCCTCCAGGTCAGTGCTGTATGTACTAGAGGTGGTCTAACTTCCCCAATTAGTTATCAGCCATCCCGGTCCGTGCCACCATAGGTCGTTGGTTTGTATCTGAGTTGGTAGGACTCCTCGAGTGGCTAGATCAGCTGGGTTCTCAGCTGATCTAACATGTGCCCATCGCGCCTCTGGCAAAGATGTGCGAATCTCACTGGCGCGATTCGCGACGAAGATTGTCCAGCGGGACGGGTGACTCGCAAGCCACGCTAGTGTCACCTGCGAGTCCGACCAGCAGTAGATCGCTGCTGGACACGGGTGTAGATGAGGTGTGAAACTCGTGATGAGCTTTACGAGAAGAGCGGCCGCACAAAGCTCCAGCCGTGGGATGCTGAGAGTCTTGATTGGGGCTACCTTTGTCTTGGCAGCTAAAAGCATCGACATGGGTGTGTTGTTTTCTCTTAGAACCACTGCGTAGATGGCGGCTGCATAGGCGTGTTGCGAGGCGTCCGAGAATACATGCAAGAACCAGTCGGTGGTCTTGGAGCTGCCTAGCCACCGAGGGATACGAAGATGCTCCAGATCTGGCAACTGACTCCGGAGTTTGATCCATGAAGAAGCCGTGTCCTGATCCACAATTTGATCCCAATCTGCCCCTTTAAGCCACATACGCTGTATGAGGATCTTGGCTATGATGATGACTGGCGCAAGCCAGCCAAGCGGGTCGAAAAGGCGGGCAACTTCGGAGGCCATGGCTCGCTTTGTGGTCTTTGACGTTGGCGCAGGTTGATTTACCTTAAAAAAGAAATGATCATGTTTAGGATGCCAACGTAGTCCTAATGTAGATACTGCATCAATCTCGTCGGAGGATCTGTCGTTCAGGTGGACAGAATTGAGGCTTTTCGTCAAAGCAATGTTGTTGGCCGACCATTTGTCCAGCTGCATGCCGGCTGTCTGTAGAATGCCGATCAGCTGATCTCGGGCACAAATTGCCTCTTCGAGAGTGTCCTCGCCGGCCAGGGCATCGTCGACGGAGACATTGTCCTCCAAAATAGATGCACCCTTGGGGTAGTTGAGACGCTCGTCTTGAGCCAATTGCCGTAGAACACGTATGGCCAGGTAGGGTGCACTGGCAGTGCCGTAGGTGACGGTGAGCAGTCGCATAACGTTCATCGCATCATCGGGCTTTTCACGCCAAAACATCCTTTGCCAGTCAATGTCCTCTCGATCGACGAGGAACTGTCGGAACATCTTAACTATGTCCGCTGTGAACACGAACTGTGGAAAACGCCAGCGAGTGAGGACTGCGTGAATTTGGCTCTGCAGCTTTGGCCCTGTATGTAAACAGTCGTTGAGGGACAGCTTGTTCTGAGCAGGTTGAGAGGCGTTGAAGACGACCCTTATTTTACCACTTCCGTCTTGTTTGAGCACGGCGTGGTGAGGCAAGAAGAAAGAGTCTGCCTTGGACTCACTGTCTGCTGGTACCTTCTCCATGTGGCCCAGCGATAAGAATTCAGCCATGAACTTGGAGTACGCTGCTTGCAGTTCTGTATGGACTAGTAAGCGCCTTTCAGTTTGGAAAAATCGTGAAAAAGCGATTTTACTTGAGCCAGGGAAACTAGGTTGCTTCGAAAAGGGCAACCGAACCACATATCTCCCCGATCTGTCTCTGCGATGAGTGCGAACAAAATGCTCTTCGCAGGCAGCATCATCCTCCGATAAGATTGCCTTGGCTGGTATCTCCTCAATTTCCCAGAACCTTCGCAGCTCCTCGCATAGCGGTGAGGTCACAGCTGTACAGCAGCTGACAGTTGCCGCTGGTTCCTGAGGTTGAGGTGAGGAGATGGGTCCCGTCAATATCCAGCCCAGTACCGTATTTTGGGCAAGTGTTTGGCAAGTGTCTCCCTTGCATAGGCCTTCTAGCATAAGAGCTGGATAGACGTCTCCTCCTAATATGCAGTCGATGCCTCCAGGACTATGGAAGTCCGGGTCTGCCAGCTCCAATCCTTCTAGATAGGGCCATCGTTCAGGAAAGAGCGCCTTCCTGGGTAATCTAGAGGTCAGCTTGGGCAGGACAAAAGCTGAAAACAGTAGAGAGAATTCAGATTTCTTTGGTGAAAAAAGTGTAACCTCGGTGAGGCATTTTGAGGTTATGGACACTTCTCCGCCAATGCCTGTGACAGAAACAGCTAGTCGTCTCCTCTTTAGCGAGAGGGCTTGGACCACTCTTTCAGACAAAAAAGAGCTCTCTGAGCCTGGATCAATGAGGGCCCTGGTGTGAAGCTTGGTGCCAGTTGAGGACTGGAGAGTGACACGCGCAGTGCCCAAGAGAGTGATTGGGCTAGGGCATGCTCTCGCGTCTACTTGAGTAACAGGTGCAGAAATGCTTACTTGTGCTGTATGAGCTGCAGTCTTACTGTTCGAGGAAGGTCCTCCGGTCTCTCCTAACAGACTGTCGCTTTTGTTGACCTCTGGATGCAGCAATGTATGGTGGGGCTGATTGCAGCTGCCCGTTCTGCACCTGGACTTGGACGGACATGTTGCCACTGCGTGGCCTCTGCGTAGACAGTTGAAGCACAGACCCTTTTCCTGGACCGACTCAACCCTCTTGCTCCGGTTGAGCTTCAGGAATGCAGGGCAATAGGCGATGAAATGGTGGCTAGAACACAAAACACAGCTGCGACCCTTTGTCTTCTCTACTGTAGTTTCTGGAAATAAATGAAAGGCTGACACAGACTTAATCGGCGTATTGTAGGAGCTTTTATTTGGGGTCCCTCGTTGCACAGTTTGGTCAGACGTGTTGGCGCTGTCTAGCGTCCTTGCACGATCCTCCAAAAAGTCTGCCAACTCAGTGTATGTTGGAAAGTGCTGTGTGCGCTCCAGCGACTTGGCCCAGTCTTCTCTCGTCTGTGGATCCAGGCGATGTTCCACAACCGCGATAAGCCAGTCATCCCAAGTATCTACTGGCCGGCCAAGCTGTCTTAAAGCCCGAGTAGCCTCTTTACTCCATCCAGCAAACGAGTAAATTCACTGGATGACTTCTTACTAGCTGGTGGCATTTTCATTAGCTTATGGATATGAGTGGATAATCTTACCCGCTTGTTATCGAAGCGACGTACTAGATTATCCCATGCCACCTCAAAGTTAGCGCTGGTGACCTCCAAGTTGTGTAGTCGACGAGCAGCTTCACCCTGCAGGCCGGACAGTAGACGGTGCAGCTTCACTACTGGGCTTATGGCTGGGTCGTTCTTCACACGTGCGCAGAAGCGATCCTTGAACGTCTCCCATTCACATTGCTTGCCACTGAATGTAGGTAGTGGGAGCTTGGGCAATGCCAGAGTTGCAAAGAAGGCAGACGTCCCAGTAACAAGCGCAGCGTTTGATGGGGGAGTGAGAGCGGCTATCCTGCCTGACAGCTCTGTTTTTGCAGAGATGTAAGCCTCCTCGTAGATTGCGAAGTGCGAATCTTGGAAGTACTCATGGCTGGCTAGGGCGGAGGCGTATTCACTGAGATCCATGTGATATTTCATCCCCTTTGTCCAGTAGTCTTCGAGGGTGGCCAGCCGAGTCCGAAGCTTATCAAGAGTTAAGCTTGCTGCGCCCTTCTTGTCCGTGTTCGTCATGCAGTTGATGATGAGGCTCCTTTGAGCTTATTGCTTCAGGATCAGCTTATCAGCCATGATTCTAAACGAGAGGCACCTTTGCAGAGGGAAAGATATTAAAAAATATACAAGAATCTACGCCTTGACGAGCAAAGAGGTAAAGAAAAAGCACACAGTAAGCAGCAAATTTACAGCAGGGAGCAGCTAGCAAGATAGATTTATTTTAAAGCAGGAACATTTCAAGCAGCGGAAAGAACACAGCAAGAATCTATCTATAGCAATATATGGTTATAAGCTATAGCTGCGAGCAGCTTGACAGCAGAAATAACTGTATGATACTTATTTCCTTATTTTAGTGTGAAGCCTCTTCAGTGATGTAACCAGTAGCACTGCTGGGCTATCCAAAAAAGTATCCGGAGTCCTTTTGCAAGTCGATCGTTGCGTTGCCAGGATCGGGGGCCTCAAATTTTGAGGTTAGCCGTGCCGACGAATCCTTGCCGAACTGCGCTTTTCTTGTTGCTCGACCGCGTGCTCGTCGCCTTCAGCGCCGGTAGCGGCGGAGCGTGAACTCAATGTGGGCTTCGGTGGATAAGGTGCTCGGCCGGTAACCGTGTTCCCTCCGGGGGGAGAGAGCGAGAGAGAGACGACGTTAGAGTCGTGCGGTATAGCGGCCTCTCGTAACGTCACGATCTCTCGACCTTGACCTTGCCGAAATCTGAATGCCAGCGTTCGAATTCCAGCTTTCGCTACAGGCCTTTTATATGACTGCACATGCAAGTCGCTGCTAAAGGGCGGCTTGAATGTCCACTTTCTTCCTTTTTCACACACGTTCGTACAATTAAGATTCGCGAATCGGCGAGAGTTCCTGTCGCGGGTTTTTTCTTAGTTTATTGTAGAGTACACGATTGCAAGGCACTTTTTTTACACTTATAAATCCCTTTGCGAGCTCGAAGGACCAATGTTCGCGCGTTTGCCTCGAGAAACGGAGTAGTTGCGTTTTTGAATAATTCTCTCGGTTGAAACGCTCGCGATAAAGAGAGGGAGCGAAACCGCCGATTGCTCCGAAAGCTTGCTGATCACGAAAGAAGGGAAACGTGTAATGAGACACGATACTGCTCTTTGATCTGTATATGCAATATTTGCGGCCTTTATTGATGCCTCGTCAAGATAATTATTTACAAAATGTCTTACGTGTACGTGTGTGTTTGTGTTTGAATGATGCCGGATAAAAATGAGAAAGAAAGAATGATTCCTCTGCGAGACACGAGGCGAGCAAGTTTTAAGCACCGTGCGCGTCGCGATAGTACTAGGTCAGTGCCGCAATCAGAGCGGAAGAGAGAGCTACTCCGCGGGGGACCCGTGCTTTTAAGGAAGCCCCGAGATCACCCGCGTGAAGTTAGCAGTGCCAAATTAATCGGCACTTGCGACTCTGTCCCTGAGCAATTCTCGAGATATAGCGAGAATAGATTAGGCGCAAAATATAAATAGCCGAACGGCCCAAACAATGTGTAATTCGATGTTATTACATAGATTTACTGAATTCCTAATCATCTAAAAATTTTTGAACGATTTTCCATCATAGATTTCCGAGATACAACCGTTTAAACTAAATATGACTTTCTTCGTGTTTAACTAAAGAAAGGAAAGAACATATCCTAAATTTTTGGTTGTAAAACTCAAAAATCAAAAAATAAAGAAATTGTTATAAAACAAAAAGAAGTCGATAGATCTTCAAAATTTCTTTCTAATTTTGAATCTCATTTAGAACTAAAAAAAATTAGCACTTTTTGATAAAAATTACCGTGCCGTTTTCGAGATATAAGCTATCAAAAAAAATTTCAAAAGTCACATAACCTCAATATTTTAGGGAATAAAAGATCTCATGATTAAAATATTTTTTAATATATGGATAAAAGTCAAAAAGTTGACCAAGTCATGCCCCCGTTATTTTACACAAGATTGAAACGATATATCGATCTAACATAAAATCAGATATATTAGATATAACATGTAGAATATTACTGCAAAGTCTCAATATTTTTGTTTGATTTGATTTCGAATTAAAAATTAAAAACACCATGAAGTGTCATGTCTGTCCCGTATCCTCAACTAACTTTCTCTGATATTATTTCTCTGATATTATAGTTTCAAGAGAAAAGTAGGCATCAGATCGCTTAAACTTAATTTTCAGCTATCAAATAGATTAAGTGTCATATCTTAATTTTCATGCTGTGAGTATTTAAAAATGACTTAAGGTAGTTTGGTCATTTTTAATTGGCCATTAGACAAAAAGATTATATAGAAAACTTGTAAAGATTTTGTAATTTAAATAATATTGCATATTAAAGAAGAATACGTAAAATGCAATATATAAAATTGACTAGAAGTGTAGAATAGTAAATCTCATATATAATAATATTTATTATCTACAAGAAAACGCACAACGATAAAGCTTAGAGATGTCATGATACACAGGGTGAAAAAGTATTGTTTAAATATAATAATCTTTAATATCTCAGAAGATTATGAACCAAATCGGCTCAAAAATATTCAGCCAATAACCTGACACCTAACAAATATTCTCTAAAGGCATAACATCAAGTATTACTCAAGTTATCGTTGTCCAACAAAAATGCATTTTTTTGACATTTCATTTTCTTTCTCAGAAAACAAACCGTCTCATTACCTAAAAATTTACAAGAATGAACCTTTATATGAATCAAGTATTCAGTGGAAATTTCACTGACTTTTATCGTATAGTTTTCGAGTAATAAGTGTTGAAAAATAAAATTTTGTCAGACAGTATATCAACTGAAAAACGTTTTACATAAAATCGTTTCTGGTTCTAAAATGAAGGATTTTAGTAGAGTACTCTATTCTGTAAAAAAATCGCTTCCCAAAAATCATTCCTGCAAAAAAAATTCAGAACACCGAAATTTGAAAATTCTTTAATTTTGAAAAATGTCCATAAAACAAAATTTATTTGACCATTTTCGGTGAAACTTTTAAGTGCACACCGGGTATTGATAGCGAACATTTGTGCTAAGTTTGGGAAACTTATACCGCATATTATCTGACTAGATGATGTTTTATCCAACTTGAGGAATTTCATGGCGACGGGCTATGATTTATTGTTTATAAAGGCAACCGACTTATAAGGGGAGACCATGGAGTCCGGGTCTTGGATTGATGAAACTTTGGGGATCGATTTTTGGAACCTAAAAATAAAGCATAGTACCCGTAGTTTTATCCAATGGGTCTTTAAATCTGAGATAGTGCCAAGAAACATTAGCATTGCTCATATGGGCAATGCTAAAAATTAAATATATTTAGATATACTATCAACAGTAATTAAATACGTCGTATCTACAGTACAAAGACCCATTGGATAAAAACCACGAGTATTGGGCTTCATGTTTAGGTATCAGAAAACGATCTCTAAAGTTGCATCAAAATCAGTGACCCGGACTCCGTGGTTCCTCCTTATTAGTGCGGTTTCAGATAAAAGTGTCCATATGTCTCGATGAGCATACTCTGCTTCTCGACACATTTAAGGTTGTGTTTAAGACTATCAGGTATCGCATTTATGTGTGAGTCATCACGTTTCTGCTATGTGAACTCTATAATTATGACCAAAACATCTATTGTCTAAATTATTGTACAATCTCCAAATATGTGACGGTGGGGCCTACGTATGGTAATCA
This sequence comes from Gastracanthus pulcherrimus, assembly GCA_949152435.1. Lineage (NCBI taxonomy): Eukaryota > Metazoa > Arthropoda > Insecta > Hymenoptera > Pteromalidae > Gastracanthus > Gastracanthus pulcherrimus. The sequence goes on along the minus strand of OX424576.1, from coordinate 33,726,490 downwards.
AATTTGTCTTACATTGAAGCGTTTTCATACTTTGCTTGTACGTTGTCGTCGAATACCCTACTAGTTTGATGGCACTAGTAGAGAGTTGCTCAGTGTCTCGCTTTGTCTATAATTCAGATAGATGTTAAATATTGGTTTTTCATTCAATGCTGATGGGTGTTCTTCTGCTTTGATTTTATCCTTGCATCTACCTCTTCTAAGTCTTGCTACACAACATGCAGAGGATATTCTTCTTTGTGGTATATTCTATTTAACTAATATCCGGGGTGTAAGGGTAAATTTCTATTCACTTGTAAGTTGACGAGTATTCTCGCACTACAGCTATTTTGTTTGTACAGGACCGCGGCCGCTGTATTGTATGGATTCGCGGCCGTTGGGTTATGTTGAGTTGGGTCATTTACTTGTAGCCTTGCCACAACAGTTCTTGTTTGGTTACTGCTTATTACACGTGAGTCACATGCGGATTTCGTGACGACAAATGATCGAGTCAATCTCGATGCATGAGTTTCGTCATTTCGGTCTCGAACGAGCCATACTCCTGTCCAAGATCGAGTCTAGTTTCGTCTGGCATGTGAATCGTCTTGATGTCGCTCTCGAGCCATGCTCATAATCGAGCATGCTCTCGCCTTGCGATTAGCGGTCTTAATATCTCTTTCGAACGAGTCATGCTCGTGCTCGAGAACGAGACTGCTGTAGCCTTGCGATTAATTATTTTAATATTTCTGTCGAACGAGTCATGCTCATGCTCAAGATAAAGACTACTTTCACTTGGTTTTCAAATCGTTTCGATGTCAGTCCCGAACGAGCCGTGCTCGTGCTCGAGATTGAGCTTGGTTTCGTCTTGCGCTATTCCCTTCATTTTCCCTTCGAATGTTGTGTATCCAACCCATCTTTCTGTGGCTTTGCGTAGATGCAGGCTTGGCTTGTCGTCCTGGAGTGCTATCATGCTATGTGATTGTGCGTTCTTCTACAGTCCTAACGGTTTATTGATGTATGTCTGCTTGTTTATTTTCCTGTATCTGTTCTGGAAGCAGAGCTGCATGTAGTATTGTAACAGCACGGGTTTGCATGCGACCTTGTCTATGAGCTTGTTTTGTTTGGCGTAGGAATCGCGCCGCGTTCGTGAATCATCTCATATGCTCGACAGCTTTGATCTGTGCTTATTTGGTCAGCTTTGAAGGGTTATTGTGACGGATAACGCGTGTTCATCAATTATTCTATCTGAATGTGCGTTGGATTCTTCTGAATTATTACAGGCTCCTTATGTACCGTTTTGATAATTGATTTAGTCTTCTTGAGATTTTATACATGTGCCTGCCCCGTTTCTTTAATGTATTCATGGCGATCTAAATTAGCCGTGGGGTACGTACCCGTATGCAAGGTGATCATCTCAGGCATGGTCCAGATGTTCCGGATACTGTGAATCAATTTGCACTGTTATCGATATTTTTTCAACTATCAATATTTCTTTTCAGTGGATGTACGTGTACGTGTGCGAGATGATCAGCGTGGATGTGGTTTAGATGTCGCAGATGCAGCGCATGATTTTTCATGCTTATCTCAGACATCGTCCAGATGTCCTGGATGCTGCGAATCATTTCGCACTGTTATCAATATATTTCAACTGTCGATAATTATTTTCAGTGGATGTACGTGCACGTATATGAGTTGATCATATCGAGTATGATCCAGATCTCTCAGATGCTGTGCATGATTTTTCATGATTATCTCAAATACGATCCAGAGGTTCTAGATACTGCGAATCAATTCGCACTGTTATTGATATTTTTCAACTATTGATAACTCCTTTCAGTAGGTGTACGTACACTTGTGAGAGATGATCATCTCGGGTGTGGTCTAGATATCAAGGATGCTGCGAAGATTTTTCACTATTATCGATAATTTTTACTACTATCGAAGATTATTTATAGACGGTGCACGTGCACGTGTAAGAGATGATCATCTTGGGTGTGGTTCACATATACAGGATGCTACGTATGATTTGTCTTTATTAGCAATATTGTTTACAGCTATTGAAGATTCTTTATAGTGTTTGTACATGCACTTGTGCGAGATGCTCATCTCGGGTGCGGTCCAGATGTACCGGATGCTGCGTATGACTTTTCTTTAATATTGATATTATTTACTGCTAACGAAGATGCTTTATAGTGTGTGTAATTGTACGTTTGCGAGATGATCATCTCGGGTATGGTCCAGATATCTCGGATGCTGCGTATGATTTTTCTTTATTATTGATATTATTTATTGCTATATTTATAGTGGGTTCACGTGCACGTGTGCGATATTATCATCTCGGGTGCAGTCCAGATGTACCGGATGCTGTGTATGATTTTTCATTAATATTGATATTATTTACTACTGTGTGTACTTACACGTGTACGAGATTATCATCTCACTTATCTTCTACATTTATCTGCATTATATTAACGAAATACCACTGGTATAGGAAAACTTCTATTATAATTATCATTTTATGTTATAATTACTGAAAATATTTTTCTTATTACCTTCCGTACTTAGTCTATACATTTACCGTCCCTAATCCCTCTCTTAAAATATTTCATCAGCCTTTATCTACTATCTACACATTATAATTGCGGATCCTCTAACGTACGTTCGTACACACATACATGTGCAAAAAGTCATCAATTGTTTAAAAAAAAGAGATTGTATAATAAAATATTGTTGAAAATTACGGTAACACATTTTCATTGCTCCCAAAACGCAAGTGAGCGGTTCTTGCTAGTAATATTTATCATCTAAATATTTATTCTATATACAATTAAATCCTATTTTATTAAAAATTGAATCAATTTAATATTTATTTAAATAAATTTTCTTAATTTGAGTAGCCCGAGAGTATTCTTAAAACGAAACTCAATTTCTTCGTTCGTATATTGAAAATTCTGAAAGGTCGACATCCATAGCTTTCACATAATACTGCTGTCTGTGAAAGACTGATACCATAAGCAAAACAGCTCGAAACTAAGAGGAGGTCCGAGCTGAATACATCAGCGATTTGCACGATCAAAAAAAATACGCATTCCGAATTCTAGCCACGAGAATCGTCTCACATAACTCCGCATCGGAAAAATGCTTCCGACGCAAATAAACAGAAGGAGCGAGTTGCACAGCGAGTCAAAGTCAGACGCATCAGCCGGCGTGAATAAGCGGGGCTGCGCGTTGTGCGCCCTACGGCTGAATTAGAAACGGCGGCTCGAGGCACCGTGCCGCGCAAGCTGTGCATCTCTCGCTCCTCTGCGAAGCGTCGAATACGACGGCCCGTGCATGATGCGAGATTCTAACTGCAGCGGCGTACGTGTCACGCGAGCCGCCGAAAGCTCCGCCGCGCAGAGGAGGGCGCATACCAGAGAGCTCTGCGCGCCGCGTCTCCGTCTGTTGCAGTTTTATGCTGCGCGCGCTCGACAGATCGAGAGAGCGAGCGCCCGAGAGAACCCTGCACACACGGGATCCCCAGATATAGTCAAACTACCGCCGTGCCTCGACGTGTTCTTTTCTCGCCCTTGCACCTATACAACTGCGATTCGAATGCGCACGCGCACCTCTTCTTCAACTTACATACTTTTTTTAGCCTACTTTTGAGTTCGTTTCGTTTACGTCGCTTTGTGATTCGGCCTGTTGCTTTCGGCTTTTGCTATTCGCGGATTTGCCGGCGTGTTTTTATTTTATGTGGTTGGTGCTAGTTTCGAGGGCGCAAGGCGAATCGATACCGGAAATCTAGGACTCATGCCCGTATTTAGCTGAAAAACTGGTGAGTTTGTATTATAAAAAGTTATTGTTTTTTACAAGGCAATGAATTTCGTTTTATTTTATTATAAATTACAATGACAAATTATTTTTGTACCTGGTATGCCCTTTTTTCTACTTCTGTGGCCACCATATTTTGTTAATTATAATAATGATTTTATATTAAGAAAATTATCAAGTTACTACTACTCACAACGTCCTTTTTAATATATAAATGTGTGATTTATAATAAATTAAACGCTGCAATTGTATTACTTTAATACATAAAGAAATCCTTAATACTTTAATGCGTAAGAAAATCGCCGTCGGTTCAATTAAGGATATCACATCGAATCTGAACAATTGCGATGAATTGCACTCGATTTATGTAGGGCAAACCTTTTTTCGTTCTTTTATTTCTATCTAGATAAATACTTATTTAAGGCAAATATTACGTACATTTACGCTGGTTAATATTTTGCATTTCATCGTTTTCAATATGCAGATAGATTATTAGTTTCTATTTTGGCTTTCATTTACTGTATCAACTAATTTCAAAATCTAATACACAATGATCTATTGTAAACCTAAGAGAAGCAATTTATTTTATTAATAATATTTATTAGTTCTTCCGTATTAATCTGAAATCTTAATATACGTATGAATAGTCGGATTATAACATTAAATTGTTCCTTGATTGATAGAAGTAGGTCGCAAGAAGACAAATAATTTAGATCAGTATCATTAAAGAATTAAAAGCAGTTTATTTGAATAATTTAAAGATGGAGAAAATATATTGTCCTGCATATAAAAACAATAATTACAGATACAATAATTACAATAAAACACAATAATTACAAAAACACTCCAAACTTTTTAATTTATAAATTTAATTACGACAAGTGTTTAGTAAATTTACGAAAAAGACTAAAATATATTGTTGTTATTACTAATAAAATTGATGGAATTGCTTATGATGATCGTAGAATATTTTTTCAAATTTAAGATTATTATTATTATTATTATTATTATTATTATTATTATTACTGTTATTATTATTATTATTATTATTATTATTATTATTATCATTCTTATTATTATATTCGATAATATGCCTGTATCCTTTTTTTTTATATGTACTCAATTATTTCAATATCAATACGAATTTCTATAATACTATGAAGCTTCTGCAAAGTGTAATAAAAGAAATATTTAAATATAAGAGATAGATTTAAATATAAGCCAAGAGATAGTAAACAGCTACCTTTTTGGAAATTTTCAAAAGGAATAATTCTGTTTTACTCAAGATATCGTTTGCCATTGAAAATCGATTTTTTTCTACAAAATTAACTTTTTATCGAGCACAGAAAAATAAAATGTCTCAAAAATTTGGATCGATGATATTATTTCTAACGTACAAAAAACCCGAAAAATTAAAAGCCAAAAATCGGAAAACCGTTAGAAAACAAAAACGAATCCGAAAAACGACAAAAATTATTATTGCGCCCCCTTCCTTTAAAAGAAACAATCAAAATATGCTCTGAAACATTAAATTTTACTCGATATATCGATGTCAACATACACACACACACTCGCGCATACACACACGCGCACTTACACACACACACACACACACACACACACACACACACACACACACACACACACACACACACACACACACACACACACACACACACACACACACACACACACACACACACACACACACACACACACACACACACACACACACACACACACACACACACACACACACACACACACACACACACACACACACACACACACACACACACACACACACACACACACACACACACACACACACACACACACACACACACACACACACACACACACACACACACACACACACACACACACACACACACACACACACACACACACACACACACACACACACACACACACACACACACACACACACACACACACACACACACACACACACACACACACACACACACACACACACACACACACACACACACACACACACACACACACACACACACACACACACACACACACACACACACACACACACACACACACACACACACACACACACACACACACACACACACACACACACACACACACACACACACACACACACACACACACACACACACACACACACACACACACACACACACACACACACACACACACACACACACACACACACACACACACACACACACACACACACACACACACACACACACACACACACACACACACACACACACACACACACACACACACACACACACACACACACACACACACACACACACACGGACATTTTCTAAAAATAGTGTATTTTTATTCCTTATATTCCAAAACATGTTTCTAACATGTTTTTAGCTAAACTCTATTTTTAGTGAAAATTTTATATAAATATATAAATTATTACTTCGTGTTAATCGCATAACGAAAGCTAAACTTTTGTCTTGACTAAGTTTTGGTGAAATTTTATTTATACAATCAATATTTCAATTAAACACACATTTATAAATTTGTTATACCTATTGGGTTTTATAAAATCCATCAAAATATAATTTCTGGAGAGAGTTTTCAATTTTGTCAATTACTTTATTATTGATGTTCATTGAAAACTATGAAACCGAATGATAATATTGCTTCGTCCTAGAGCAAGCTTTGTAATAGTAAAAGAAAAGTTTTCTTAAAAACATGTTACAAACATGTTTTGGGTAAATTGGAACCAAAATACGCTATTTTTAGAAAATGTCCGTATGGATGTCATTATTAGAGTAGTTGTAGTAGTATCCCTCGATATCTCGAGTAATCCACAGTAAATATTAATGTTTCAGGGCTCATTTTTTTTCTTTTTCTTAAAGGAAGGCGGCTCAAAAATAATCGATTTTGTTTTTGATGCGTTTTTGTTTCTTTAGCGATTTTCGATTTTTGAGTTTTAGTTTTTCAAATTCTCTGATACCTTAGAAATAATATCATTGGTTCAGTGATAATTCATTTAGAAGAGCATAAAACTTTCCGACCCGTAATTTTTAATAAGGTAATTTCCTTTCTTTTGTTATACACAAAAACATAATTTTCTTTAAAGGGCTATATCTCGGAAATATATTATGGAAATGTATTGAAAAAATTTCTGGTTATTAGTAACATAGAGAGGAACATTCGGAAATATTTTTGAGTCTTAATCTTTCTTCTACTTCCTAGAAAAAAATTATTTTGTAAAAAGAATCGATTTTCTAAGTCGTATGATAACTTGAGTAAAACAGCATTATTCTTTTTGAAAAATTCCACAAAGATAGTTGTTAACTAACTAACTTTGTCCAGATCATGAGGACTTTCATTTTTCAAGACATGTGAGGTTATGCTTTTTTAAAAATTTTTTTTGATCGTTTATATCTCCAGAACGTTGCAGTCATATTTTTCCAACTAGGGCTCCTTTTTTTTCGTTTTTTAATGAAGATACGATTTTTCTGTTTTACGATATTCTGAAATCGATAAGGTAAATTATTTTAGTATGTTAGAAATAAATTGATCGCTTCAATATAAATGCATGTGAAAGAGCATAAAATTATCTATATTCGCAGACAAGAAATCTTTTATGAGCTATCTTCCTATGTTATACACGAAAACGTAATTTCTTGTTCAAACTATATCTCAGAAACATATGATGGGAAATCTTTAAAATAAACTGAGCTGAGAAAGGTAGCTTTCCGCTATGTCTTGGCTGAACTTTTTCGCCAGACTATCAGGTCTTTTTGTCTTTCGAGATATTTGAAGTTATAGATATTTTTCTATTTTGATTGCTTATATCTCGAGTATATCATGGTCATTTTTTATTAAACAAACGTTTTTTTTTGTTTTTTGGTGAACATACGGAATTAGAAAAAAAAGATAAATGTATCCATTCGATTATGTTTTATAACTATTTTTCTATTTTATGATATTTTGAAATTTATAATGCAATTTATGATCATAAGCTTATAATTTTTGTAATTTATCATTTAACAAACAATTAACGATTAAGAACACTCTTCTTTTATGTATTAATTAGAAAGAAATATATCCATTTAAAATTAATGAATTAGAATAAAGAAATTTATATTGGAACAATTTATTTAGTTTGAGGAAGCTAAGCGCCAATGAATTGGCAGCGGTTTTTTTACATACAGAAGCATTAAGTATACCCAAAATTTAATCCTTTGAACGTCTGCATGTAACAAATTTAAGTTTAATTTATGTATTCAAACGTGATTAGCTCCAAAATTTTATTTTCAGTGGACACCCTGGAACAAATAATTTTCAATTGCTGTTAAAGAAGACAAAATTTATTGTCTCTATTTTGAACTTACTTAAAAAATTTAGATGTTATAAAAATACGTGAGCATTTACATAAAATAACCGGTCTCTCTGATATTAAATATCTGCGGCTAATACATTACATATAGTAGCTTCCTACATTGAGTTTTCATTATCTTTTTTTATATAAAGTTACTTCAAAACATGTACCTATACTTACGTAGTAACAACAATATTAATATATGAAAGGGTTTTTCCACAAAAAATGCGACTGGTTGATAAAATTCGTTCAGATATTATTAGTATAGAATTATTAGTATCAAAATTTGTAAGTATAAACAACAACAAAAAAGGTAAAAAATATTGTTAAATTTTAATATAAAACCAAAATTGATGAAAAAAAGCTGTCTTGTTTTTCAACATCTAAATTTATGATATAGATAATTTAAATACTTCTCGTCAACCTTAACATTTTACTGTTCACGTTTAATCGAATTGCTCACATTTTATCTCTTATGAACGGAAGAAAGATTTAAATAATCAATCAGTAAAAATTATTATATTTTTGGATAAATTATTGTCACTAATTTTAGTGTTACTAGACCATCAACCTCAAGTTTGCCCTTGATGACAAGTGTTCTATATATGTATTACGTAAGCGCAGGCGAGGTACTGCACCTACGAAGTTCAAAAACCCGTTGACGACTCAATGGAGTTCGCTAGTAGCAGACATTTCCGCGAAAGTCCGCCGTGTAATTACTGGGCCATTATTGCACATTTTTTCCTCTGCTCTGGATCTCTGCTGCCCCACTCTGTTTTCCGTTTCTTGCGATTGCTACTTGGTTCAGTTTGCCCATATAACATAGCAGCCAATCATCGTGAAACCAGTTTTCGCGTTCCTCCAGGAGTCTGTCTTTTGGCGCACTTTCTCGTTTGTTACACTGCATATGTGTATATATGCGAGGTTGTTATCCGAGCAATTGCGACATTAAATATCGAGCGCGTCACTTGCTGACCAAGTGATTAATTATAGCCTGCGAAGCGTGGAAATGCGTCGCCGTAGCTAACTGGTTCCCCCAAGATTGTGGACCGAGTGGACTGTAATCAAAGGACATCGATACACTGTTACGATTTTTGTAACACTAATTCTATTCTTCGACATTGTGATTATGATTTACTGATACGCATGCTTGTTTGCAGGAAACACTTTTTGAAATTTATTTCAAGTTTTGATTCTTTTAAGGTATAAGAACAAAGAAGTACTAACTTGTTTATATTTTCACTAAATATTATAGTATATTTATTCATTGATTTTATTTGTTAAAAACGGGACTTTAAGTATTTAATAAGGTGATTTCATCACTGGTAGAAAATTGACCAAAACAGTTGGTTCATTCGTAAACCTTGTCATCAAATTGACCAGTTGACTTTCGCATCGAATAATTGGTTCTTAAGTTATTAGAAGTAGTCTACTTAATACATTTTAGATCACCAGAAGTTTCAAAGGTATATTTTAGCGTATATATACAAAATGACATTAATTCGCGACAAAAATGACATTAATTCGCGACAAATAAACCGCGTAAATCATTGTTATTTTAACAAATACATTTGTAAATTGCGAAAACTTAAGCTGTTCTGAGATCTAGGTATCAGGCTATATTTAAAATACATTTAATAAAATATCCTTTAGTTTCAATAAAAAAAAATGATTTATATGCTACCAAGCTTTTCATGAGAAAAAATGTCGTTTTTAGCGGGGTTTCTAGTTAGGAACTGATCAACACTTCTACCAGGGATAATATGATAGACTTTATACATTCAGGATTTAGCTTCTAAATTGGATATAATAATTTAAATAGGACAAATAAGGAAACCAAAATTGAATGCTGTGTTTTATGTGATTTCTAAGTTATAAAAACAATACGTTTAAGACTGCATAGAGAATAGTTTTATGCAATTTTTCTTGCAGAGCAAATCTTGCACGGTTGAGTTGCGACATCAAACAATAACGCTCAATAATAGCTATGAGTGTTTTAAAAACAAACGTAATAAAAAAGCGTTCAACCACAAATATGTCAACAATATACTTAAATAACTAGCAATCGATCTTAGTAAGGTTATAGATATTTAAAATTGATAACAGACTTAAAATAAGATCTTAAAAATGGTAAAATAAAAATATAACAATTACATTTTAATGTTGATAAAGAAAGTTTAATAATCCCGTGTCATAAATTTTGACAGTAAAATTAATTTCTATTTTAGAATAAATATATTCATATATTATATAGGGTAGAACGGGATCATGCCGATCATTTAACGAAAACTTGTTATAAATAAAAAAGTATTAGCATATTTTGCTTTTTATGCGTTTAAGAATAAGTTCAAACCTTCATCTTTTGCAGTTTTGATTGATTGATCTCTTCTATAATAGTTTTAACTGATAGAAAAACATGAACCTCGTACTTTTGTATCGAAAAAGAAACTCGCAGCCAATTCATTGGCACTTAGCTTCCTCAAATTAAATAAATTGTTCCAATATGAAATTTTTTCTATTAAAAAATTAATTTTGTTATATCTCTTTGTAATTAATAGCTCAAATAAAGTGTGCTTTTGTATAATTTATTGTTTTTCTTAAAGTAATTAAACAACATTTTTTCAACTTAAATTCAATATTTATTTTATTTTAATTACAGTTTTCCATGTCACCTTACAGGTATTTATACTCTTAAGTTTAGACGGTAAACCAATTAAATAAATTGCTATATATCTTTATTATTAATAGCTAACAACAGCTGTGTATTTTAGTACACGTTTACGCTAGTATGAAATTTGAAAGCATTAGCCATTACCGTGTAAAAGATAATTGACTTGAAAGTTTGACTCTTATACACGGGCTCTTATGCGAGCAGCTTGTAAACTCACAATAAACTTAGAGTGCGATTATTTAAAAATGATAAGAAAGAAATGAAAAACTATGCAAAATATTGGAAAAGTATTAATGATCATGGACGCGAAATTTTAGACCGAATGAGAATACCGATTTCGAGGACTAAGCGAAAACGTAAATAAAAACACTAGCTTGTCGGCTGCGTGAGGAGGTACGCGGTAAGATGGGAGCCGATGTGCGGTGCGGGGGGCTCTTTTTTCTTCGCTCCGCTCAGGAGATCTATCTAACCACAGAAACTGGTGTTTTCGAGTATAACAAAAAAAGAAAGATAGCTTATAGAAAATTTCGCGTCGGAGAAAATAGGTAATTATATTATTTATAAAATACCAAAATAATTTACCTTATCGATTTCAGAATGTTGTAAAATAGAGAAATAGTTTAAAAAAGGGTCGTTGAATCTCATAATTTATTTTCAATTTCAAATCTTCATTAAGAAACAAAAAAAATTAGCTCTGGTTGGCAAACAATGACCGCAACGTTCTCCAGATATAATCGATCAAAAAAATTTTGAAAGAAAAAGATAACCTCAAATAACTCGAAATATAATGGTCGATATAAACTGGGCAAAGAAACAACTCCAGAAATAGTAAAAAGCTACCTTTCTGAAAAGTTTCGGAAGGAATGATGCCGTTTTACTCAAGTTATTGTTCGATATAGAAAATCGATTTTTTTTCACTAAATGATTTTTTTCTCGAAAAAAGAAAAGAATAAAGACTTGATATTTGCGGGATAAAAGTAAATTTGCGGATAAAGTAGATTTGCGGGAATCATATGCTACTTTTGTCCCGCATTTAACGTCAAAAACGTGGCCATTGCGGTTGAGTCAAGGATAAAATTATTTTTTAGCCCCCTTCCTTAAAAAAGAATAAAATAAATAAGCACTGAATCATTGTCCCGCATTTAAGGTAAAAAACGTGGCCATTACGGTTGAGTCAAGGATAAAATTATTTTTTAGCCCCCTTCCTTAAAAAAGAATAAAATAAATAAGCACTGAATCATTAATTTTGACCTTGAATATTCAGAGTAATACTCATCCACATCCATCCAAACACACACGCACATACACACACGCACACACACATACACATATGCATACACACACGCATACACACACACTCACACATCCATACAGACTTTTTCTATAAAAATAGTGTATTTTGATTCCTAATGTGTCAAAACATGTTTCTATAAGATTTTTAACAGAACTTTTTTTGACCATTACAAAGCTATGAGAAAGCAAAAATCGTTTTTTCATCCGTAATCGCACAAGGCGGGTCACTTCCGATCAGTTAGACAAACCGTAAAATAAATTTAAATATCCCTTAAATTTATATTTCTCATGCTCGTAAGGTTAGATTTTAATGTCTAAGACATACTATTTTGCACTAGCGAAGTCAAAACAAAATGAAACGTTTTATAAACATGTTATTGTCTCATAAAAATATACAGAAATCGGAACGTCTTTTTGCGCTTCCCCCATTTGAATACACGCTGATCGCAATAATCCCATTTTACTATACGATTTCAAAATTAATTGTAATATAATATATATCACTAGACCAATAAACCTTTTTGAATTCAAAAGTTTAAATGGTATATTTTTCTTGCCTGGTACTCAAATTTTCGAATAATTAAATGAAAATTTTGTAAACATAGTTTTAATGCAAACTTTGTTTATAAAAAAAAATAGCTAAAACCTACCGATGTAAATATCTTTATAGAAATCTTTATATGTCTGCTTTTTAGCATTTATTAAGAGGCTAGACTAGTTTCTAATACTGCAAATGGGGTCGATTTTCTGGGATTAAAAAAAAACTATACGACCAAATGTTATGGAATATTTTGGACTATATTTGGCATCATTTAATGTAATTCCACAAATTTGTTCATGTTGAAATATGGAGTTATAGCCGAGATATACGCCATTTCTTGGAGGTCCATAAAAAATAGTAGCGAAACGGCTGCAGTTGTAAGAGACGTCAGAGTGCCTGAACTAACAAAAAAACAAAAAATGCGTTATACTAGATAACATTCTGCAAACCATGAACTAGGATTTTTTTTAAATATTAAAAATTGATAAAATAGCGGCGTTTTAAAAAAAAGTTTCGAATTTTGGAAAAGAAAGTCCGTTTTTTTCATTGCAAATTTGCATTTTTTAACGGATCAAAAAGATCCTAGTTCGTGGTATGTAAAAACATGTGCTGAGTATACCCTAATAATTTCGAATCGTTTCATCATTTGTTCGCAAGTTAGAGCTGCAGTCATTTTGAAAAATTCAGTTTCGAGAAAAACGCGTTTAAAGATTTAACTACTTCAGCTTCCGCATGAGGGTCGACTATACCTTGCTGCCGACCGGCTTCGCTTCAGCAGCCTGCCTTTTCGATAATATTTCAGATCCGACTCTAATATTTTGGGTTATTATTCTTTACATGTTAAACTATCGAAAAATGCAACAAAAAATATCGATTTTTTGAAAGTGAGAAACTAGTCTAGCCCCTTAAGGTAAGTGATACATTCTAAAGAATATACAAATATTTTCACAATTCAATAAACTTAATATTTCTTAAAATTAATGGATCGGTTTGACCCACTTGATCGGTTTGACCCTGTTCTCCCCTGCGTACAGATTACTATACTTTTTGTATGCTTACATTTATAGGATACGTATTTATAGGATCCTTACATATTACCTATTTCTGTATATTGACGTTAATAATTGAATGTCATCATATACAGTAAAAACATGTATATAAGTTTTATATAAATAGACTTTCGATATATCATCATTAACTACATCTTCAGTTGAAGCACTTCCAGTTATTCGTTTCCTTAACCCAAGTACGTCCCGTTTCTGAATTTGAAGGGAATTAGGGAGGACTAAGTATATCATTATTCGAATCGTATATTTTTATAATGACTTAAGTTGAAAAACATAAATGTTGAGAAAAACAATAACTGCAAGAATAACAAGAACTGCCTACTACTACAGGAATGTGATAAATGAAATTACTACTGTTACATTTATATTCTACAATATTATATTAAGGTGATGCTAAAGCCAATGTCACCGACAAATACGAGGAACCATTTTTCTCATTTAATTTTCAATTTTTAGCAAATATCTTTATGAAACGTTATTCATCTAATCAAAAACAACAACTTACCATAGAGATATTTTCTCAAAATTGAAAATTAAATGAAATAAGTGGTTCCCCGTATTTGACGGTGACGGGGGGTTTAACATCACCTTAAGGGGACAGATACACCTTTATATTTATAATAATTATTGATAATACATTTTAAGGTAAAAATAAATCACTCATCATATATTATTATCTTTTTTTTCGGTAAATTTGAATATTTTATCAAAATATAATGGAAAAAGTTAAATAAAAATTTTTGCTTCCTCATAGAGGAGGCTTTGTGATGCTAAAAAAAAGTTTTGCTAAAAACATTTAAAAAAAATGTTTTGATATTAACAGTCAAAATACACTATTTTTAGAAGAAGTCTGTACATATATATGTGTGTGTGTGGATGGATGTGGATGAAGATTACTCTGAACATTCAAGGTAAAAATTAATGTTTCAGGGCTCAATGATTTTGCTTTTTGAAAGGAAGGAGGCTATAAAAGAATATTTGTTTTTCGATGTTTTTTTGTTTTTTTAGCGGCTTTTCGATTTTTTAGTTTTAGTTTTCCGGGATTTTTGGTATGTTTGAAATAATATCATCGATTTATTTTCGATGTATCTGAAAGAGCATAAAATGACCTATCTTTTCCAACCCGAAATTTTAAATAAGCTACTTTCGTTTTTCTGTTATACAGTTTAAACGGTGATGTCTGGGAAATATATCATGGGAATTTAGTGAAAATTTTTAAATTGATTAGGATAAGAATATTTTGCAAAACTTTCAAACCTTTATCCTCTTTTTTTTATACATTAGATATGCTGTAAATATATATGGTTTCTTTTCAAAAGAATAAAATATAAATTTTACGAAATTTGTAAAAATTAAGAAAATTTTGTTCTCTCTTTATACGTTAAACATATTGAAAATATGTATATTTTCTTAAAATAGACTTAATTTTTTTCCAATTTATACATGTATCAAATTAACTTAATGCTATTTTTAAGAAATACGATTGAATTTTAAATACTTATTTTTCGAAAATCGGTACTTTTAGAAAATTCAGAAATAATGTTTGAATCTGTTTTATACAGATTTAAGTAGGCGACTCATTTTAAAATATACATTATTGTACAAAATATCAGGTGACTCCCTGATATTTTGTCATGATTTTGACAAATTTATCTATACATTTTCTTTTCATTAATACTATTCACTTTTTAAACCGTTTAACATTGGAAACAGTTTAGTTTATTCGATACTACTATTATATGTATACAATAGAAGATTTTGTAAATTAAAAGTTTTTTTAGGAGTCATAGGCACCTTTCGATGAACGGTCTTATCAAAGTCCTGAATTTGGACATAAACTGATCCTCGCGTATACAAAAATTAAAAAAATTATTGAAACTTTGAGAATATATTCTTTAAGGTATTTTCAACAAAAACTCGCTCGTTTAATTATCAATTGATACTTTAAAGTTTATGTATAATACAAAAAATGGTGTCCACGATAACTTGGAAGCACAATATGAGCTGAAATTTTGCAGACATATAAGATGCCCGAGTAAAAATGATTTATATATAATTATATATAGTTATATATAGATTTTGTCTCTATATAGCTATATATAACTATATATATTTATATATAGTTATATATAGATTGTGTCTCTATATAGCTATATATAAGTATATATAATTGTATATAATTATATATACTGTGACTACCGATACAATTTATGATGTATTTTAGATACAACTCTTACAACAAGACTATTGGGTTAGTGCCCGAGTGGAAATCGAAAAGTGGCGAAAGCTTGGTCCATACCAGGAGCAATTATAGTTTATTAATATAAAAAATATAAAAAATGTAATAAAATTAAATAATAAATTATTTAATAATTAAATAGAAATAAAAATGATACCAAAAATCCCCTACGTCATCTTATGATGAATGTTATTACGAAGTTACAGTTAAAATTTCAAGTCAATCGGATTAAAAATGAGGATGAAACCCTCCCCGAGGGTTCTTTCGAATGCGATAAAAGTGTAGAAATGTTCACTGTGACTTCAATCTGCTATGCCTGCTCCATACTTGGGACCAGGTGGATATCAATTTTAGGAACCTTAAGCATCATTTAAGCCAAAAAAAATCGATTTTTTTAAAATGCCAGATGGCGTTACCCCTTAATGAATTTAACGCGTGCAGACATGTTGAAAATTATTTTAAATTTTAATATTTTCTGAGACTGGCAATACTTAAACGCTTATGCGTAATGAATTAGTTTCAGTATTATTTTATTTAAAGTGAATTTCCATTATAAAATTCTCAAGCTCAATTTTTTAGGACCTATTTTGAGAAAGCATTCTGCTAAAGCAGTTAGCAGCGCTTTTTTCCATGACTCATTTGACTGACTACTCCCTAAATCTAAAATTAAATTCAGCTATCTAAATATAAGAAGGCACGCACCAACGGCGCAATTGTTTCCGCGTCGTGATCACGTTCAACGGTCTGAGAGATATAGATGGAGTGCGTCGTAACCCCAGCGCGAACGAGCTGATCAGGATGTGTAGATGATGATGATGGGATCTATTACAATAGGCAGACTTGACCGGACTAATACATGTTTGTGTGAACTTGTTAACCCACATTGAGGTATCAATTATTTTACATCTTGATATTCTCATGTGAAATTATTGAAATTTACCATTTTTAAATTAATCTTGAATCAAAATCAAAATCGTTTTCAAATAAAATACGAATTACGTTATGCAGAAAAATTTCAAGTTCATGTATGGTAACGTTATACTGACTATTTATGAGAAACTTTAAGGGGGCACACCACCTTTAAATTGTGAAACAAAGAAATTGATTAGGTATTTTTATTTTGATATTTATTTTAATAAGGGTTTATTTTCCTGAAAGTATACATAAAAACCTACCAATTTGTATATTTTTTACCTTCGTTGGACCTTCTATGCCTCCATGGCAAACCAGACTTTTTTCGCAGACTTTAAGCACTGTCCGTAAGATTCCAAGTCTACGCATGGATGGATTGGGCTAAAAATTTATGGAGATACTCATTATAGTAGTACTTTTAGTATGAACGTAGGGATTTTGATTTGAACGAGTAGAACATTTTTTACATCTATAAAAGTGATAAAATTATTAAAAAATAAGTGTTATATTGACAATGTTCATATAAAAAAATACTTATACTCGCTCAAATCAAAATCCCTACGTTCATACTAAAAGTACTACTATAATGAGTATCTCCATAAATTTTTAACCCAATCCATCCATGCGTAGACTTGGAATCTTACGGACAGTGCTCAAAGTCTTCGAAAACAGTTTTGTATTGCAAAAAAGTAATGTTTATACTTTTTTAAACTAATATTTAGTGTTATTTGACTTAAAAAATATTCGGTTATAAAAGGAAAGAAAAACGATGCTAACTGCTTTAGCAGGATGTGTTCTCAAACAGAGGTTCTGAAAAATCGAGTTTGAGAATTCTATAATTTTTTTTTTTTTTTTTTTTTTAACGTCGCCATGTTTGTGCTCCCATGTGGTGCTAATTGACGACGGGGGTCTGCGGTGTGTTTGTAAACAAAGCACATGTAATTTTTACAGAGGTGCTTGTATCAATCGGCAGAGACTGGGATTCGAACCCGGGTCACCGGCGTGGGAATCCGACACTCTACCGACTGAGCCGCCGCAGGCCCCAGAATTCTATAATTAAAATTCGTTTTAAGGAGCAGCTCCGCCGATTTTTAAAAAATCTCTTCCTTTTGTCCAATAATATTAAAACTTCCCTTGTAAAAAATTAACCAGTCCAACTTTTTAAGATCGCTGCAACTATCCACAGAAATATTTATAATAATTTGATTACTTCAGTTGGTGTGGCTCATAGTCTGAACAAAGAGCTCAGTCAAGAGATAGTGGAAAGCTACCTTTTTGAGCTCAATTTATTTTAAACATTTTCCATCATATGTTTCCAAGATATCGCAGTTTAAACAAAAAATGACGTTTTCGTGTATAACAATTAAAAGAAGGGAGTTGGTTATAAAAAATTTCATGTCGGAGAAGATAGGTAATTCTATGCTCTTTCAAGTGCATTTACACTGATGCGATTATATTACTCCGAACGTACCAAAATAATTTACCTCGTCGATTTCAGAATATCATAAATTCCAAATCTTCATTAAATCATGAAAAAATAAGCCCTGGTTACTAAAAAATGACTAAGCCGTTCACAAGATATAAGGGATCAAAAAATTTTTGAAAAAAATATAACCTCAAATAACTCGGAAAATAAAGGTCGTTATAATCTGAGCAAATAACAAACCCAAGAGATAGTGAAAAGCTACCTTTCTGATAATTTTCAGAAGGAATAGTGTCGTTTTACTCAAGTTATCGTGGACGAAAAGTAATCGATTATATTCATAAAATGATTTTTTTCTCGAAAAAAGAAAAGGATAAAGACTTGAACATTTTGCAGAATATTCTTCTCCATAATCCTAATCACCTGATATTTTTTCAAAAATGTTCCTTCTTATATTTCCCAGATATATCCGTTTAAACAAAAACAACATTTTCGTGTATAACAGAAAAAGGGAAATAGTTTATTTAAAATTTTGAAACGGAAAAATTGTTAATTTTATGCTCTTTCAAATGCATTTAAACTATCTCGATAATATGTTTTCAAAAATGAGATATTGTACAATTTAATCTTTTAAGTTATTGTTAAATTTACTAAAGAATAAAATCAGCATTTTATACTTTGCTAAAAAAATGCTATATTTATAGGTTTAGAGTGTAAGTAGTTAAAAATAGGTCACTTTACAACAGTGTGGGCCATCTATCAGTTCTTATGGTAACGTCGTATAGTCTTCATACAACATGGTGACGTAGTGTACACCGTTTTTATCGACGTCGATTGCCTTTTGCCTTGGAATTACTAATCGATAAATGTCAACGAAAATTGCAAATTTCGCATCGCAAATAAACTCCACAGCAAAAACTTTGTTTCTTTTAGATATGTAACTATACCGTGGAATATTTAGTAAAAATATGAAAATTGTTAAAGATATAGCTGAAATTCGATTTTCTATGCCATTTTTGTGCTTTGTTTTTCTTGACAAACTTTGTTTAAATGACGTTATCGTAAATAATGTTAAATACAAGACAGTTGTATTTTCTCGTAATCTACAAGTGTACCGCAGAAAATATTTGCATATAATGTGTTAGAATCCAATTGTGGCCTAAAAATCGACTTTTATGACTCTTTTGCGCTTTATTTTTTGTTTTTCTCGACGAACTTTATTTAAATGACATTAACGTCAAAATATTAAATATAAAAAAGTTGTATTTTTTTCGAGATCTATAACTACACCGTGAAAAATTTAATATTTAAAATTCAATATCTTTAAAAGTTCTATATGGAAATATACTTATCGGATATGCCTGAAAAGAGATACGTTAGCTTCGAATTTCAATGAATCTTTGGGAGATGTTTTTGAATATCTAAAAATGAAGCCTAGCACCCGTATTTTTGTCGAATAGTCCCCTGTTGTCAAGATATACACTATTAAACCACAAATATGCATCATTTTTTTAAATTATGGTACTTCTACTTGTGATCACAACGTCGAAACTTTTTATGCTAGAATAACTACCCAAAAAGTAATAAATAAAAGGCGGAAAGAGCTTCAATTTAAGCTTTGTTTCAGAGAAAATTATTGATCTGATACAAAGTTATTCACCATTTAAAATGGTAATTAAAAAACATGAATATTCCAGAAAATTTAACTCCTTTAAATGTGTTTATTTTTCATGCCTTTTCAAACATCATCTTCAAGAGTTAATAACTTTGGATCGGATAATTATTTTTTACGAAAAAGAGATTACATTAAAGCTCTTTCCGTCTTTAATTTATTAATTTTTGGGTAGTTTTTGTAGCATAAAAACTTGCGGAGTCTTAGTCACAAGCAGAGGTGCCATTTTATGCTGAAATTATGCGCATTTGGAGTACAATGGCTTATATCTTGGCAACAAAGGCCCATTCGACAAAACTATAGGTGCTAGGCTTTATTTTAAGGTACCACTCAAAGTTCAGAATCCGTTTTCCAAAGGTCGTGGACTATTCTTGAAATTTTTAATGTATCGTAACAATCTATTCTCGACTCTCGTTGTATATTGTACAAATTATATATTATGTATTATTGAAGACAAATGTCTTAGAATTCGAATATTTATCGAGATTATGTGAAATTGTATTCACTCCTCCGAAAGCTTAATACAGTTAACTCACAGACACTGTTAAAAATCGAGACCAAACCCTCCAGACACTGTTAAAGACCTAACCGAGAGGCGTTAACTACTGAAAAAAATTCTTAAGTAATTGCAGAATTCAAGCGATTTCACTGCGATTTCATTATAATATTTCCTAAGAACAATTTCTAGCGATTTCCAGTAACTTTATTAACCGTAATGATATTGGTTTTATGTAAAACTTATAATTTTGTATGAAATAAAGTATATTATTTAAATTACTTTCACTAAAATAAGAAAAAATACATTAATCATTTAACAAAAAATTCTGCGACCTCTATGCATTGCTTGTAAATCTAGATATTCAAAATGGACACATTTTACAGCTTGTAAAGGAATTAAGAATTAATTAGGTAGGCCGCGTGACTCGCCGCTCCGGCGTTTCAGAGCGAACAATCTCGTTTTGAAATGCCTCCGTGCCTTGCATCGCAAGCGATACAAGGCATGCAAAAAGCTACGCACGGCCGACCATGCTCGCGCTTCGCGCTCACCTTTTATTTTTATTGCTCCCCGTTGGTTTGCAATATATAAAAAAAAGGAAAAGGAAATATTAATTTATGTATTTAAATAATAAAAGAAAATCTAAAATCGTGATGTATAGAAAGGGGAAAAATTGTCAATAACTTGTAACAATAAGATATTAATTGGCGAGAATGTCAATTCCGTTGTCTTGTTGTTTTCCTATATCATTGATTTAGACCTAAAGTACCGTTGTGCAAAATGCTTTTACAAACTCGACCATATAGACCTACGTTACTGACGAATGTCAATAACGTATATTAAGGTAATGCTAAACCCTCTTGTTACCGTAAAATACGGGGAACCACTTTTTTCATCCAATATTTAATTTTGAGAAAAGATCTCTCTGAAAAGTTGTTGTTTTTGAGTAGTGCAATAACTTCATAGAGATATTTACTCAAAATTAAAAATAAAATAAGAAAAGTGGTTCCTCATATTTGTCGGTGACTGGTGGCTTTAGCATCACCTTAAGCTTTCTTCAAAGTTTATATTAGAATACGAAATCTTTTATAAATTTAACTACATATTTCTGTTGTAAATTTGGAAGGCGTAAAATAGAGATTTTCCCAAAAAATTTATTAAACACCGAAAAAATAATGCCACTCCTTATTCTTCCTTTTTCTTTTAAAATTGATATTCCTTCTTCAAGCTAGTACATTTTTACAAAATACACTTCTAAACTATCTAACTTTTCACAAGATCCGTCAATAACTTTCCTAATATATATTTTAACAAAACTAACCATTATAACAAAGAACTTTCAACACGTCTACCGCCGCTCGCGCGCGAAAAGAAAAGTGATTATAGTAACAGTGCATTCACAATAATGTGTGCGCCAGTAAAATTCTCTCATGCACCCCAGCCAACGAGCAACGCGAGTAAACCCTGGAAGTTGGCCCCGTGAGCCAGCCTTGCCACAGAAGCACGCGTATTCCGGGATATTTTCTCGCGTCCGAGGAGGCATCTGCGTGCGCTATCCCAGATGCAGGCACACCCACCCACGCGTATGCTAATCCGCGGACGCAAGGAACAATTCTGGAATACACGTGCTCCTGTGGCAAAGCTGGCGCACGGGGGTAGAATCCAATGACACACTCGCGATACACGCGGGCGGGGGTGCTTGCTGGAATTTTCCTTGCGTACGCTTGGACCGCCTCGTATTTTCGACCACCTGGGAAGGTCGCTAGTGCCTCCCGGCACACCCTTAAACACGGGGGTACCACGGAGACGAACTCGCAAGCGAACTCGCCTCTGTCGAAACTATGCCCAAATACGACCCGCGTGCTTTTGTGTAAGTCCTTCAGCGCGGGGGCCACCGCGAGGATACGAGGTGTGAGGCCCGCGCGTGGGCACGGCCTCGATAGACGCGAGTTTGCTTGCGTCATCGAGGTCCGACCGTTGGCCGAGGCAAGCCGCTCACACCCCATGCTTCAAGTGCACCCGCGCTCGCGCAAGGGGGGAACGCTTCCTCTCAAGGGAAATGCCCCTGATTTGGCGGAAATCTCGCGTTCGAGGCAGATGCTCGCGTTCCTGGCGGAACGATGGCGCACAAAGCGAACTGCAAGTGTACATCGAGCGCAAGCGTAACCTGGGAAACTGCTAGTGTACGAGGATCGCACGTATTAGTTAATTATATATCGCAATCAGCAGCCAGTTACATTTATTTTAAATAAGTTTTAACTGATATTTTTTATACAAAAATAGTACAAGATAATAAGGTAATAATCAATATTTAATAACCTAATGCTACTTATATGCCACCAAGGACTAGGTATTCAAATTATGCTTAAAAATTATTTTGTAATTGTTATTAACAGATATTATATTGCAGTATATTTATAAACGTATATATATATATATATATATATATATATATATATATATATATATATATATATATATATATATATATATAAATAATCTTTCTTTTTTAAATCCCACACCAATTTAAGTCCACATTTCCCGGAAAAAGTTAGTCGAAAAATATAAAGTATTTCTCATGTAACAATTACTATGATTAAAATAATATTTAACACTTTATTTAGCAAATATTATTTTGCTGCATATCTCTTATGTTTCGATCTGGCATATCAGATAAGCCATTAATATTTCGAAAATGTAAAAAGAGGACTTAATTGGTTTTTTCATTTCGCCACAGATATTTATTTATAAAATATTTATTTAGTTATAGGGGAGAGTCATACAGTATGACAACACATAGCTATTTTGGGTATAACTTTTAAATGAGTCGGTGAAAATTAAAATATCAACAAGGGATATGATCCTTAAATAGTCCTCTATCATGAAAAAAATTAGCTGAGATCATTTTCAAGCATAAAAATGAATTATCAATATAAATCTAAAAGTTACGATTTCGTGATTTCTAAAAAATCTCGTACAGTATGACAAATTATTATTTTTATTAAATTTTGAGGTCTAAATGATCTATAAAGGTGCTCACAACATTATTATAAGTAATAATATAGTATATTTATTAAAAATATAGCTTTATAGACATTTATAAATTGCTTTATAAACTACAATACTGCATATTTATTAAAATATAGTAAAATATCCTCACTACCAACCATCACCGTCACTTTCAAAAGAAACCACTCAACGCATGTGTTTGATTTGTTATTGGTACTATACCTTTTCGTGGCCACATCACACCGCCTAGAATCAAACCAGGTTGGCTTTCAGACAGTAGGCGCCGAGAGTATTTTGTCGGGACACTTGCTTACAACGTGATTTCCGACAACAATCCGTTTATTTATTATTATTACCTATCATCGCTATTTACACAGTTAGCCCTCCCAACCAACTGCTATATACTACCCTAGAACCGAAGCTAAGAAAAATTAATTCCTCGTAACGGCCTCTTGTTTTCTGAATTCTCTCCCTTCTTTTGAATATAACCGAAATCACACAAACTTCTTTAAATCAATTGTTTTTAATCAACATCTAAACCGACTCTAAACCGTATTTTACGCTCGTCGATTATATTGTTATTTACATAACTCAATTCTTAATATTATATTATAACTGTTGATGTTTCATAGAATGTTTCTCTCACATTTAATTCATTGCTTATTACTACTGTTCTATACTAATGCATTTGTACAATATGTTAATTAAGGATACGCCATAAGTGTAAATTAGTATTAAGAAAAAGAAAAAAAATTGTTATTAAAGTGTATTCTGTATTGTAAAGCGATCGGACGGGGTTATACCCCGCGACACATCAATAACTCTCTCTCTCTCTCCCTCTCTCTCTCTCTCTCTCTCTCTCTCTCTCTCTCTCTCTCTCTCTCCCTCTCTCTCTCTGGTGATATCAGGCGGGCTATTAATAATCGAATGATCACAATTTTGATTCTCTTTGACTTTTCAAAGGCATTTGACTCAATCCCACATGCGATACTACTTGCCAAACTTCGCGCAATCAATGTTTCTGATAGGGTCCTACGATGGTTTTTCTGCTATCTTACAGACCGCATTCAAGCAGTAATAGATGAGGGTGGCTCTATATCGGATTGGCTCAGATCTGCCTCAGGTGTACCTCAAGGGAGTGTCCTCGGCCCTTTACTTTTTGCTATTTATATAAATGATCTTCCATCAGTCCTGAAGTATGCTAATTTCATGATATTTGCCGATGACACCCAGATCTACCATCACTGCTATCCATCTAATCTCCTTCAAGGTATAGCTGAAATCACGAGAGATGCTCAAGCTGTCGCCACTTGGGCAGGTGCAAATGGTCTGGATCTAAACTTAGCTAAAACAAAAATCATGATTCTTGGAAGTCTTGCTTACATTTCGCAAATTGACATAGCAAACCTTCCTGAAGTTATAATCGATGGCCATGCGCTTCCATATGTTTCCGAGGTCCGTAACCTTGGTGTGTGGCTCACCCCTACTCTCGAGTGGCAGCTACATACTAAGCATGTAGCACGAAAAGTCTATGGCACCTTATTTGTTTTAAAACTCTACAGACATGCCCTAACGTTGAAACTAAGGAAGAACTTGGTGGAAAGTCTTATATTTCCACAGCTTGATTATGCTTCAGTCGTATACAGTGATCTTGACTCCACCCGATCCCTGAAAATTCAACGTGCCCAAAATGCGTGCGTTCGATTTGTTTTTGCCAATATTCTCTTTCGTGCTCATGTTACACCTTTTAGGATAGAATTAGGCTGGTTTTCAGCAGCACGTAGGCGTGAATATTTTACTACCGCAATAGCCTATGTTGTCATTGCCCACGGACGTCCTTCTTATCTTGCCAGTTGTTTTTCAAGACTCAATATTGATGCAACTATGCGTCGGTCAGCTAGGAATCCCCCTCAAGTTCTTCTGTATCCGGCCCCTCGTACGGAATCCCTCAATCAGGCATTTCATATAAGAGCGTCCGCGTTGCTGAATTAGTTATGTGTTGTAGATTTTTCTTCATCGGCCCTTGGGACTTTCAAAACCTTCCTGCGAGATGCTCTCTTTACGCGTGATCGTATAGACTGGGAAACAAGGATTCAAAATGAAGGCTTATCCGTTTAGTTAGTTATTATATTATATTATATTTTATTACATATGTTGCGTTAGCTCTACAACTTAGCACTTAGACTTTAGTTAGAATCTATTCATCCGATACTATTAATTCTTGAATTGTAAATAATAGTAAGCGAATTTACACTTGCAATTAAAATTAAACTTACATGTTAATTTCTTTGTACATTTATGCTATGTAAATTTAATTAAATTATAACTTTGTATTTTCTTTGCGCCAGACGGGGTTCTACCCCAAGGCGGAATAAAGATCAATCAATCAATCAATCTCTCCCTCTCTCTCTCTCTGTCTCTCTCTCCCTCCTCTTCCCTTACCACTAGAAAATACGCGAGCGCCTATCGTAGCTAGTTGCAATAAACATAATTTGAATACCTGGTGCTGGGTGGCGCTTAAGTTACGTTAGGTTATTAGATATCGTAATTACTTTATTCTCTTATACTGTTTTTCTGTAAAAAGTCAATAAAGACTTATACAAAATAAAAGTGGTTAACCGATGATTGCGATATATAAGTAACTAATACGAACAGTCCAAACATTATGAAATGCGCAGTTGGCTATATTTCGATAACAGAGGCTCGTTAGGCATAACAGCGGGTGCTGGGGTTCAATTTTAGGCACCAGAAAACAGCTGTCAAAGCCTCATCTAAATTGACGACCTGTACTTCATACATTCTTCTTGTAAGTCCCGTCATTACTATACGAAATAGTCATTACCTTAACCACTAACCCAACAGCCTTGTTGTAAAAGTAGTATCTAAAATACATAATTATAAACTGTACTGGTAGACACCTTATATATATATTTATATATAGTTATATATAGTTATATGCAATTATATATAATTATATAGTTATATAACAATTATATATAATTATATAGTTATATATAATTATATATAATTCTATATGGTTATATATAGTGATATATAATTCTATATAGTTATATATAATCATATATAAATAGACTTAGAAACTTATTCAAAAGTTTATCTCTCTCTCTCTCCCTCTCTCTCTCTCTCTCCCTCTCTCTTTCTCTCTCTCTCTCTCTCTCTTTCTCTCTCTCTCTCTGTCTCTCTCTCTCTCTCTCTAACCTAACCTTTCCTACTCCTACTCTACCTATCTATCTCTTTATTTCAGCACATGTTTCTCTCAGCATATGTATATTTGCAGGTACTACATATACTTATGGCATTTTACATATTACAAATACCCTCCTCTTAAACTGGAAATCACTTCCACGGAGTAAAGCTACTTTAAACGTCAAGACTGAGAATAAAAATAGCCAGCGCCAACCGTCGCACTTCCTGGGCCTCTCGATCATCGTCCTCCTGGACTACCGAGGGATCAATGTAGAAACACAATATCTCTGGGTGTCCATCTTCGACACCAGTCTCTCGACGATTCTCTGGCCCATCAGACCCTGTGGTCCCGTTTAAATCGTTTTGTACCGCTGACACTCATCACACTCTTGCACGAACTCCTGAACGTCGTGTCACACCCCAGGCCAATAACATTCTCGTGCGATCCGATCGTATGTTTTCTTCACTCCTAGATGACCCGAGGATGCATGTGCGTCTTCCATAACCATCGTGATTGAATCCAACATCGGGTCGTTATGGAATCTATACAGCATATTATATTGTACACTCCAGTTATTAAATTTCTTCGGAAATTTTTGTACGTCTTCTAGCCTCTGACTATACAACGCATCCTAAATTTCGTCGAACGCTGCCACTTCGTCATCCCCCATCTAGAATACTCTGGACTGTGCATCTGGCACATAGTGTGTGACCTCTTTGCGATGTATGATCTCGAAATCCCACTGTTGCATCTCCAGGGCCTATCTCGCGAGTCTTCCCTTAAGATCTTTCAAATTTCTAAGCCATCGTAGAGCTGTGTGGTCTGTAATAGCCGTGAACTGATATCCTTCTAGGTACGGTCTAAGCTTTTTCATGGCCCACAAGAGGGCTAGGTTCTCTATCTCTGAAATCGTGTAATTTCTTTTTGCGGGTGTCAGCACTCGACTTACATAAACGATGGGGTGCTCTCTAACGTCGAATTCCTGGGTCAGCACGGCCCCTAATGCAAAATTTGACGCGTCACATTGGACCTTGGAGACAAGTAGACGCGTACTTGAACCATCTCTCGAAATCTGGCCTCGCTAGAACGAGGCTTTCGTCAGGGACAATTTCAAACTCTCTAAGGACTCTAGCTCCTCGCTCCTTCACTCCCAGCTTTGACTATTACGTAGTAGTTTAACCAATGGGATTTTTATTTCGGAATCATTCTCGATGAATCTGGCGTACCATCCCACTATTCCCAGAAATCATCTCAGCTGTTTCTTATTTTTGGGAGCTGGATACTCCATTACTGGAGCTATTCTTTCCGGATCTGGTCTCAGTCCCTCTTCATCCAACAGATAACCCAGATACCGCTCTCTAGTGCATCCAAATTAGCATTTGTCTCGATTCACCGTCAACTCAGCCTCTTGTAACTTCTGTAACACGATCTCCAACCACTTTAAATGCTCCTCAAATGTCTCCGTACACAGTCGTTGCATCACAAACCGACCCACTAAAACCTACCACCCTTTCCTTTTCTGCAGGAATCCACCCTGGTACCGTTTATCACATTACCTCGGAGTGGTGCCATTCTCATATCATCTCGACAACCGCTGCTGCCTTTCCCTGAACCAAATTTAAAAATTTATAATTTTAACACGTCTCATTTATACGAGTATTCGAATCGGCGCATTCATCTCCTCCATATGGATAGGAGAAGTATCTCTGTCCCTCCCCGCGACATTCATGAAATGAGGAAAATTGCGTGTCTCCCGGTTAAGAAAGCGTCCCATCTTCTCTCTCCACGTCCATTTCCGTGGAGTCGTCCGACATCCCTGAGTTAAGTTGGGATATCGGAGCGTCTCCCAGCGCTTCATTCATACCTTCGTCGGTTGCGCTTGTCTAGGTACCGTTTCTTTAGTCGTAGGACTGCATCGGCGAATTTTTCCGTGGCGGTCCATTTATTCTCAGCGGACAGCATGTCGCCCACTATGTTCTCAGACGTGAATTACCCGATCGAGCCGAGAAGAGCTGTTCTTTCTTCGTTCCACTTTTTGCAGACGAAAAACGTGTGAAACGCATCGTCGCAATCAGTGGAACAGAAGATGCAACTCGTGCTTTGAACCTGTCTCATACGATTGAGGTAAGTGCAGAAGTACCCATGGTCGCTCAGGAATTGGGTCAGGTAGGAATTTACCTCTCCATGATCTTTATTTATCCACGGGGCCAGCTGGTCTATCAGCCTTGTTGTCCCTTTACCTTTGGTTGTGGTTGTCTAAGATCGTTGCCACATTTGCATGGTGCGTTCCCGTTCCTCTCGATGGACTGTTGTTCTATCCTCTCCTTTTTTCTTCCGTTCGTAGATTCGTTTGCGCTTCGTCGCGCGTGGGTCGATCGGGATCAATACAAAACCTATTACTGTGATCCGGTTTCTTAATAATCACTGTAGCGCTACACCAATCACTCGCCGATCTCTCGATGATTCCGAATTTGTACGGAATCTTATCGACCTCCTCTTTGTCTACTTGCCACATTTTCGGCAACATTCTGCGAGGGTTGTGCTTCACTGGCGACGTGCCTTCTATCTCTGTACTATGCTCCATTATATTGGCGCTCTCAAACGTTTCTGGGGTTATTCTGGATGCCAGCTTTTTACCACCATCGAGTCTTTGCCGTTCACTCAGCGTCAGCTCAGAAATGCCTGACGGTATCGTTTATCCTGAATCGTATAGGGCTGTATATCTTGGTCCTCCTAATACCATCCTCATGAAGTTCCTATTATCCGTTGCGGAGACATCCACTGCGTCTTCTGTAACCCCTTCCAATCTAGACTCGATAGTGTCACTTCCAGGTGACTGTGGAATAGTAGGATGAATTCCGACCATATGTAGTACAGTCTCACCCCTCTCCTGCACTGTACGTGACGGCTCGCCGCTCACGTCAAATCCACAATGCCGTCGCACCGACAAGGTGCCCGAGCCCATACCGCTGGGTACCCCAAATGGCGACGTCATGTCTAGATCCTGAAGTAGCAACTCGACGCCTTTCTCGATTTCCGCCAGTATGCGAAAAGTCTTCTCTTTCATCAGGCGCCCCTTCAGTGCTAGCCGGCCTCTCGAACGTAAGCGTGACTGCTGCTTTTCGCTCTTCTGCTCTTGTTTTCTCTCAACATATTGGGTTTTAAACGCTCTCTTGAACTCTTTCCATGTTTCCGTGCTTTCCGTGCTTCTTTTGCATACTGTTACTCTCTCTAATTTAATATTTCACTCAATTTCTTTTATTCACTTACTTACTCATTCATACTTTTTCACTCTCTTACTCACTTGATCATTTACATGATCTCGCGCTCATTCTCGTACTCACTTGCTCACTCAGTCACTCATGCACGCTCTGAGATACTTATTTGCGCTCGACCTCACGCTCTCGCTCGAGTACTAACTGGCCAATCCACTTACACACGCATTCGTTTAATAACTCATTATTTATTTTAATCACTCACGCTATCACATTCTCATATATTATCACACTTTCTCCATCAGCCGTTCTCGAACTCACTTGCTCACTCACTCACGTGCTGACTCACTTACTTCCGTATGTACTAACTCACTAATTCTCTCACGTACTTACAGACGCACTTACTCACTTATTACCTCACTCTGTCTCCTATAGCCACTCAGTCACTCACCCATTCACACTCGTTACTTACTCATTTACGCATGCACTTATTGACTCTCATGCCCTTATTGGCTCTCATGCCCTTATTGACTCTCATGCACTTATTGACTCTGATGCATTTATTGACTCTCACGCACTTATTGACTCTGATGCACTTATTTACTCTCATGCACTTATTGACTCTCATGCACTTTCTCATTCACGTGCTCGTACACGCACTCACTCACGCTTTCATATATTTACTTACTTACTCACTAACTCACGTACTAATTCACTCACTTGAGCACAAATTAATTACTCACTTGCTTTAGTAATAACTGATGCACTTGTTCACTTACTCACTCACGTGGTTACTTACTTGCTTACTTACTTACTCGCTCACTTACTCGCTCACGCTCACTCACTCACTTGCTCACTTACTTTTGTACGTACTCACTCACTCACTAACTCACACTCGTTCACTTACTCGCTCACTTACTTACAGGGGTTCGGAGTTATTCAAAATTCCTTTAAAGACTCCCTCCCGGAGCGGAGTTATTCTCAAATTTCAAAAATCACTCCGCTCCGGCAGGGAGTGATTCTTGAACTCTGAGAATATTTCCGCTCCGGGAGGGAGATATTCTTGAAAGTCGAGAATAATTCTGCTCCGGAAGGAAGTTATTCTTGGAGATCAAGAATCACTCCCTCCAGGAGCGGAGTGATTCTTGAGTGATTCTTTATAATTAATAACTTTGGCACCGAGCAAGATCTATTCTTTTCCCGGAGAAAAATTCCGCCTGATATTTTTTTCTCCGAGAAAACTCCGACTCCGAGCCAGAGTGATTCTTCAAAACAAAGAGTAACTCCGAGAGGGAGTCTTTTGTGTCAGCCAAGAATACCTCTTGCTCGATGCCAAATTTATTAATTATGAATAATTTCAAATGTTATAGTAATAATTTCAAGCACCAAAATGGCGGAGCCAGTTACTATAGTGTTTACTCGATGTTATGCATCTTTTGATAAAATTTGGTCAGATTTGGTATAGATGAATTTTCTGGGTCTCTGATTACGAAACTAAAGGCAGAATTTCAAAAAAACAAAATGGCGGAGCCAGTAATTACAGTATTTACACAATTTATGCATATTTCGATGAAATTTGGTAAAATTTGCTATACAGGGATATTCGGGGTCGCTGATTACGAATCAAGAGTCAAAATTTCAAATAACAAAATAGCGGAGCCTGTACTATAGTGTTTACCCGATTTTATGCATCTTTCGATAAAATTTGATATACAGGGGTTTTCGGGGTCGCTGATTACGAATCAAAAAACAAAGTGTTAGTGCCTGCAACTATAGTGTTTACTCGATTTTATGCATTTTCTATAAAATTTGGTAAAATTTACTATACAAGGGTTTTCGGGGTCCCTGATTACGAATCAAAAATCAGAATTTCAATCAAGAAAATGGCGGAGCGAGTAACTATAGTGTTTACTCGATTTTATGCACCTTATTGATTCGTAATCAGCAACCCCAGAAACCTCTGTATACCAAATTTTACCAAATTTTATCGAATTATACATAAAATTGAATAGACACTACAGTTACTGGCTCCGTCATTTTGTTTTTTGCAACTCTGACTTTTAATTCGTAATCAGCGATCCCGAAAACCTTTGTATACCAAATATTTTTCCAATTTGGTGAAATACCAATCTAGTCAAAAGATGCATAAAATCAGAGGTATTCTCAAAAACTCAAGAGCGGAGCGCTCCTTCTCAACTAGACTATTGGGTTAGTGGTAAAGGTAAGGGTTTGCCACCTAGAGGTTTTATGTTCGAATCCACTTTAGGCCAAATTTTTTTTTTATTTAATAATTAATTGTATTGCGATGTATAAAACATCAACAACTATCAATATAAACAATTATTTATTATGTTAATTTTGCATTAATTTATTATTTGAGTAAAAGCAGCTTTTATATAATTATATCATTATGTGATAATATAATAATATCCCATGTTAATTTGACAAAAATAATTTTTTTTTCAAAATGCATATTTTTATTATTTAAAAGTGTCCTTGCGATGAAATTTTTTACGGAACTGGATATAACTTACAGGAGATATTCTTCGAGGTATTTAGATGAAACGTTAGCTTAGTTAATTGCAAGATGCATGTATAAAATATGATTTATCTAATTTATTTACAAAAAAAATAGACAATTCAATCGATCTTTTTTAAGTTTTTGAACATTATTTTCTTTATTGAAACACGTAATGTTTGGATAAAACCTAAAGCTAACTTTTTTTGTATTTGGCTAGCAAAGTACTCTCAAATTTTCTGGAGTTCATCCGCTGAGACTATTAACGTTGTAACATTTTGGTAAAGTACCTATTTTCGATGATAATTAATGCAATTATTGTCATAGCTATTGAAAATTAATTAATATAGTTATCTAGAATTTAGCGAAAAACTTTACTATAATATTATAATATTGTAAAAGAATGCGGAGTTGATAGCTTAAGGGGGCAGGCCTGGATTAAACCAAAAAAAGAACTTTTCTTTAACGAGTCCGGAAAGCTTTTTATGTTTAAAAGCAATCATTCTTTAATTTTATATTCTTTAATGATATCTTTGATTTTACTGTTGTAAAACCTCAAAATCTTGATCCTCATATCACAATAAAGCATTATTTTCAATGCCATAATTATTAAAGGAACTTTGTTCCTCACACGATTCTAGGTGACATGATGAACAAAGAAATTATTTCGACGGTTATTCGACTCCTCTTGGCAAGTGTTACAAATAGCGTGTAACAACTTTTCATTAAAATTATTTTTAGTACTTTTTTTCAAAGATCCAATATATTTTTTGAAAAATAATATTTATTTTTTTTCAAAACTTGATTCGATCTACGAAAACGAATAATAAAAACAAAATTTAACGAAAAGTTCTCCGCTCATTATGTAATACATGTCAAAAGAAGTAGAATAACCGATGAAAAACATTTTTTCGTTTATCATGTCACCTAGAATCGTGTGAGGAACAAAGTTTCTTTAGTAAATATGATATTGAAAATAGTGATTCATTGTGACTTGTAGGATAGTGATTTTGACGTTTTACAGCGACAAAATGTAAGATATTATTAAGTATTGGTAGCATAAAAATTTTCATAATGATTTCTTTTATACGTAAAAACTTTTCTGAAATCCTATAAAAAATGTTTTTTTCAGTTTAACCCAAGCATGCCAGAACAGTCGAAAATTAAAAAATCACTTTAACCTTACCTTAATGTTCAACATTATAAGCAGAAGAAAAATGAAGATTTAAAGGATGTTTATTTTTATTTTAAGTTATATTTTTATCTTACTTCCATGATCCTATAGGGTATACCTGGTGTGTGTGTGTGCGTGCATGCGTGCATGCGTGCGTGCGTGCGTGTGTATGTGTGTATTATGTGTGTGTGTGTGTGGACGTGCAACAGCATTAATCTGTACATATATGCTGAAACTTAATGTGCCAAGGCTAATTTTGCTTGTTTTTCTTAAAGGAAGGAGACACAATAAAAATTTTCTTGTTTTTGTTTTTTAGCGGTTTTTTGATTTTTGAGTTTTAGTTTATCGCGTTTTTTAATACTTTAGAAATAATATTATTGATACAGCGACAAAGCATTTTATTGAGCATA
The DNA here is from genome assembly GCA_949152435.1 of Gastracanthus pulcherrimus. Taxonomy (NCBI): domain Eukaryota; kingdom Metazoa; phylum Arthropoda; class Insecta; order Hymenoptera; family Pteromalidae; genus Gastracanthus; species Gastracanthus pulcherrimus. Next base: position 33,692,490 of record OX424576.1, on the reverse strand, counting down.
AAATTACCTAATTTTTGCGACCTGAAAATTTGGGTAAAGATATTCCCTTATTTTTGTATACACGAAAACGTCATTTTATGTGTAGACGGTTATATCTCCAAAACATATGACAGAAAATTAAAAAAGTAAATTGAGATTATTAGGAATATGGAGAAGAATGTTCAGTAAAGTTTTTGTGTTTTGACCATTTTCTTTTGTCGAGAAATAAATAATTTTGTAAAATAAATCGATGTTCTTTCTCCGACGATAACTGAAGTAAATCGGCAGAATTTTATCTAAAACTTTACAAAAAGGTAGCTTTTTACTATCTCATGGCCTGTATGTTTTTTCAGGTCATGAGATAAATTATTTTATGAGATATTGAGGTTATGTGTGCTTTGAAATTCTTTTTTGATCGTTTTTATCTCAAGAACTGTGTTGTCAGTTTTTTATCAATTTGATCCAATTATTTTCGTTTTAAAATGACGATTCAAATTTCAAAAGAAATATGAAGATTCATTTACTTGTTTTTGTTTTATAATGATTTCTCGATTCTTCGATTTTGGAGTTTTAGATTTTTTGTTCTTTTGGTATATTACAAATATTATGATAAATCTATTGTAAATTCGTTAAAGAGAGCATACAATTATCTATCTTTTACAATTGTAAGTTTTAGATAGTATCTTTCATTTCTCCTAATAATTTTTAGATTAATAAACGTGGCTACACGAAGGGAAATGGTCTAGTAAAAATTACTATTTCGTATGGTAATAGCGGGACTTACAAGGAGAGGGCACACTCTCTCGGAAACGAAATTAGGTCAGACTTTGGGGAGCGGTTTCTGGTACCCAAAACTGAGCCTAGTACCCGTAATTCATTCTAATGGGCCCCTTTTCTCGAGATATGAGGTAAATTACACGAAATATCAGTTATTTTAATGAAAAAAGATACATCTTCTTCTAACCATAACTCTGCAAGTTTTTATTATGGATAAATGACTCAAAATATAGTAGAAAGCAGCCAAAAAAGCCTCTAATTTAAGCTCTATTACGTATACAAATATTAATCTGATCAAAAATTATTTACAATTGAAAATGGTGACTGAAATTGCATGAATATTGAAAGAAATTTAACTCTTTTAAATTCGTTGATTTTCCATGTATTTTTAGTGACCATCTTCAGATTAATATTCTTATACGTAACAGAACTTAAGGTGATGCTAAACCCTCTTGTTACCGTAAAATAAGGCGAACCACATTTTTCATTCAATATTTAATTTTGAGAAAATATCTCTCTGGAAACCTGTTGTATTTGAGTAAGACAATAACGTTACATAGAGATATTTACTCAAAATTAAAAATAATATAAGTAAAGTGGTTCCTCATATTTGTCGGTGACTGGTGGGTTTAGCATCACCTTAAATTAAAACTCTTTTTGCCTTCATTTTATTATCGTTTCGGTCATTTTTCCATAATAAAATCTTGTAGAGTTATTGTAGCAGAAGAGGTATCTTTTGCTTCCTCACTGAGGAATTTTTGTGATAGTAAAAAAAAGTTAGAAACATGTTTTGGGATATAAAGAATCAAAATACACTATTTTTAGAAAATGTCTGTAATGATGGGTGTGTGCGTGTGTGTGTGTATGTGTGTGTATGTATGTATGTTTTTTTTTTTTTTGTTTAACGTCGCCATGTTTGTGCTTCCATGTGGTGCTAATCGACGACGGGGGTCTGCGGTGTGTTTGTAAACAAAGCACATGTCATTTTTACAGTGGTGCTTGTATCAATCGGCAGAGACTAGGATTCGAACCCGGGTCACCGGCGTGGGAATCCGACACTCTACCGACTGAGCCGCCGCAGGCCCCAATGTGTATGTATGTATCCGTATCTCGAGTAATCTACGGAATCATTTAATGCTTTAGGTCTCATTTTGTTTGTTTTTGTAAGCGAAGGAGACACAATAATAATTTTTAGTTTTTCTGATTTTCTATTATTTTTAGCGGTTTTTCGATTTTTAGTTTTTCGGGTTTTTTGGTTCGTTAGAACTAATATCATCAATCAAGAAAAATTAAACGGTGATTTCAATGGAGAAGATTATTCTGTAAAATTTTTAAAACATTTTATTTTTCTATGATTGAGAAAGAAATCATTTTGTAAAAGAGTCTATCTTTCGGCTAAGTTCTTTGCTCAGTCACGAGAATTTTTATTTTTTGAGATATTTGAGGTTATATTTTTTTTTTAATTTTTTGATTATTTATTTCTTGGGTATTACACGGTAATATTTTACCATTGATCGCTTATTTTTTTCATCTTTTAATCAAGAATTTAAATCAAAAAGAATTTTCAAGATTCATCGAATCGTTATTGCTTTATGACGTTTTTTTATTTCTTATGATATTTTCTTTTTCAAACATTTTTTTATCGTAGATTTCTTGCGTATTACGCTGAAATATTTGACGAAACAAAGCTCATTTTATACGTTTTTTGATGGAAATTTAATAGTACATTATGTAATAAGGGTAAACAGTCAAATATTTTTCCCACGGGTGAGTTTACTACCCGAGCGAGAGAAGCGAACGGAAGCGAAGCGAGGGTAGTATCATCCGAGGGAAAAATCAACCTTTTTATCGAGTTACATATAGTACTTTATGTCCATCTCAACTGTGGCCACTTTTTGACTTGGAAAGCGGGACTAATAAACTAATAAAACGTGGTCGGTGCTGCTCTACTCTCTAAGTAATAGTTTTTCGTATTAAATATTGATTATTCTAATAAATTTTGTATAAAATATCTGTTTTAATTTTATTGGGTAAAACAGACCTTATATTGTTGAAAGACAATCGAAAATCAGGATTTTAGTAGAACTTGATGACATAAAGGTATTTGGACTAGTTTCTAGTGAAGTCACTTTTTTCCCGCAAATGTGGGAAAAAAGTGATTTGCGGGAAAAAAGTAAATTTTTCCCCCTAATCCTTTTTGCGGGGAAAAAGTGTTACTTTGGTCTCGCCTTTCAGGGAAAAAAGTAGCCATTTTCGTTGAGATGGGCATAAAATAATTTTTTTTTTGAAGATTTATCGATTCGTTTTTGTTTTATAAGTTTTTCCATTTTTAAAATATTCATTTTTCATTTCAAAAAATTTTTAATATTCTTTTTCTTGAGTATTATGCGGTAATTGTTGGCCATTTTAAGATCATTGTTTACGTTTTTTGATGAAGATTTAAAATGAAGAAGAATTTTTAATATTTATCAATTCATTTTTCTTACAACTTTCTTTTCATTTTGATATTTATTTTCTTTTCAACAAATTTTTAATAGCTTATTTCTTTCGTATTATGCGGTAATTTTTGGTCATTCAAAGCTCTATCTTAATTTTTTTCTGAAAATTGAAATAGAAACAAAATTTAAGATAGATCGATTTGTTTTTGTTTTATACCGTTTATCATTTTTATGATATTTTTGTAATAAATGAATCCGTTGATCATAAACTCGAAAAAAATTACGAAAAAATTTTGTTTTTTAAAGTAAAATGCATTTACTGTATCATAAATAAAATTTAATCTACAAATATAATGTTGCAAAATTTATTATTGTCAGTTGGCAAAAAATGTAACTTGATGTGCAAAACTTTTTAAGTTGCTTTTTAAAATAAATTTTGTCTTAAAGGCTTGCGTAAAAATTTATTTTTGAATACTCCTGTTTTTATCACAAAAATATGTATTTACTCCAATCAGTTGTAAAAAAAAATTTTGTATTGAATAGTTTCAAAGTAAAAGAAGATTATAGAGCATTGTTTAGTTAATCAATATGTTTTTGATGTTCCAATACAATTTGTTAAGAATAAAATTTAATAGATATATAATTTGGGTTCACAGTTAAAATGAGTTTGAATAAACTATTTTGAATAATTAACTCGAATAATTACACTTAATGAACATTTTTAAGATTTTCTTAGTTACATATTATTATCTTATCTTAAATTTATTTGTGAGAATGGTATGTATTATATATATTAAAAAATATTTTAAACAACAATACTTTTTCATAATTTATGCTATATTTTTGCATAAATTTAAATGACTAAATTACTAAATATAAATATTTATATTTATATATGTCGACATATTAAAAAGCAATAGATTTGTAATTTTTATGTTTCACCCCAGTATTAGTAAATAGAATAAATTATTTCATATTGGAACATTTTTTAAAGTTTGAGGAAGGTAAGTGTCAATGAATTGGCAGTCACTTTTCATTAAAATAACGAAGATTTCGAGTAAATTACCTCATATATCGAGAACAAGAACCCATTAGAATGAATTACGCGTACTAGGCTTCATTTTTGGGTACCAGAAAACACCTCCCAAAGTGTGACCGAATTTCGTTTCCCGGAGGGTGTGCCCTCTCTTTGTTAGTTGCACAATCGCAATAATTACTTTTATTTTAGTAGTAAATGCTACATTATTAAGTACAGTGAATTTAGTGTACACTATAGTGTTATTTAAGCTATTTTTCGACTTTTCGATTTTTGAATCTTAGTTTTTCTGTTTCTTTTCTATGTTAAAAATATTATGATCAATTTAGTGTAATTTTCAGAAAATCATATTTAACTTTTCACCATAAAATTAAATAGAATAAATAATTTCATACTGGAAGAATTTAAAAAGTTTGAGGAAGCTAAGTGCCAATGAATTGGCAGCGGCTTTTTACTCTGATTCAAATTAATTTCATCATACTAATTTTTAAAATAACTGTTTTAACTTGTTTGAACCCATGAATAATAATAACATTTTCATATGTTTTCTTTTATAGCAAGGTTTTCTAAAGATTTCCTCCACAACCCCAATCTTTCCTATATTTAATTCTTCTAAATCAAGACGCGTCGCTTTGACCGCCACGCAGCTTTATTTGCATCTCTTTTATATCAAAATTTAGAACTTGAAATGTTAAAATTTAGAATACATTTAAATTTTTTATTTACAAAAGTTACTTTTTGTTCAGTAGTGTCATACAAATTTCGTTATCTTGTACACATAAATGGTATAAAAATAAAAAAAAAAACAAAGTTACGGTTGTGAACAATCATGTAGGTTTTTCAATTGACCAATAAAATCCATTTTAACTGTGTGCATACTGTCGGCCACACTGTACGTGAATGATTGCTCTTAATCGTTACATTAAGGTCAAACGCTGTTAAATCGAAAAGCTCCTACACGATGTTTTAAGTCCTTCGCAATTCCATCTAAACCCTGATAATATGTGATTTGCCAAGGTTTTTGTAGTTTTCCATTATTAAATGGAAATTTTATTTATGCTCTTTACCAAATCGTGTACAAAATTAAGAAAAAAATAATAGAACTGTACTTTAAGGGGTTGAAACACCTTGAAATCGTCAAAAATTTCCCGTAGAATACGATCTCGTAGGTTTTATAATGTTTAAAAATTTCGTTTCAGAGTTATACGCCAAATACTAAAATTACTTTTTGGCTATTTTTTCTTAAAATTATGTCTTTTTACAAGAATTTATATATTGAGTTAATAATTGCTTTTAATTATTTTTCTACTGTGAGTAAAGTACTGAATATATTAACCAAATATACGTTAAAGTATCAGAAAAAAATAATATATAGATTAGAAAAATAGATATAATATTTTTTATATGACGAAATTCGTGAAATTCATTTGTATAAAGAAAATCAAAATCAAATGTCACTCTGTAATCTCGCAGACATTTCTGGATGCATTTCAAACTACGAGGGTAGTTCAATAAGTCTTTAGAATAAAGTATAAAAACAATTTTTTTTGGGTAAATTTTTTTTTATTTTTCAACATAATCTCCTTGGAGCTCTATACACTTGGTCAATCGCTTTTTAAGTTTTTTTAATCCTTCAGAAAAGTGCGTTTTCGGAAGTTCCTCAAAATAAGCACTTACAGAGGCAATGACGTCTTCGTTGTCCGTAAATCTCTGTCCACCGAGCCATTTTTTCAAGTTTGGAAATAAGAAAAAGTCACTGGGGGCTAAATCTGGTGAATACGGTGGGTGTTCGACCAATTCGAATTTTAGTTCTTCAATTTTAGCCATTGAAACGAAGCATGTGTGAACTCGGGCGTTGTCGTGATGAAAGAGAATTTTTTTTCTCGCCAAATGTGGTCGTTTTTTTTTAATTTCTTCTTTCAGCTGCTCTAATAATGATGCATAATACTCACCAGTAATTGTTTTACCCTTTTCCAAGTAGTCAATAAGTATAATTCTACGTACATCCCAAAAAACTGTAGCCATAACCTTACCAGCTGACTTTACGGTCTTTGCCTTCTTTGGAGCTGGTTCGCCTGTGGAAATCCACTGTTTGGATTGTTCCTTTGTCTCAGGAGTGTAGTGGTGTATCGATGTTTCATCCACAGTCACAAATCGACGAAAAAATTCCTCAGGATTACGACTTATGCGCGCCAAAAGAGCCTCAGAGGCGACCACTCTATTGCGTTTATTCTCAGCTGAGAGCAAACGCGGCACCCATCTTGCCGATAGCTTTTTCATGCCTAATTTTTCATGTAGAATTGAAACAACTGCACCTATAGATATCCTTGTGGCCTCAGCTAACTCACGCACTTTTAATCTTCTATCCTTCAACACCATATCGTGGATTTTATTGATGATTTCGGGAGTAGTTGCTTCTACGGGCCTTCCTGAACGTGGTTCGTCACTTATTGATGTACGACCACGCTTAAATTCATTTACCCAGTTATAAACCGTTGCTAAGGCAGGGGCAGATGTGCCATGAACTGAGTCCAATTCATTTTTTATCTCATATGGAGTTAAACCCTTTAAATGAAAATGTTTAATTACCGCTCTGAACTCGTTTTTTTCCATTTTTCTTAACAAGCAATTTTTTTTTTTCAATTGGTTATAAAAACACGTAAACTCAGAAGATGTGGACTGTGACTGCACCATATATCTAGTCGGGAGTGGTGCTGACTGAAAACAGATGATTTGGAGCGATTCGCGCGCCATCTGTTGGTCATTCTAAAGACTTATTGAACTACCCTCGTAATACTGTGGAAATATGTCTACTATATCATATAGCAATAAATCAACAATGTACTGTAAAAATCTGTATTCACATAATAATATTACAGAATATTTCCAATATATTTCAGTGTGACGTGTAACAGTGGAATATTATACAAATGTTTCGGCAGTATTAATGTGAAATGCATTGAGAAATATCATTCTGTAAACTTGCAGGAATATTATTATAATATTTTCATGCGATATGGCACATAACAATATTACAGGATATTTTGCGTATATTTCAATGTGATTTGTCACAGTGAAATAATATAGAAATATTTTGGCAATATTAATGTGACATGCATCGAGAAATGTCATCCTGTAAACTTGTAATAATATTGATGTAATATTGCAATGTGATATGTCACATAACAATATTGCAGTAATGTACTACGTATATTACAATGTGATTTATCACAATGTAATATTGTAGAATTATTGCAGCAATCTTGCGTTGGAATTAATCGTTGCGCAGTGTTAGAAGAATATCACTGTAATATTACAATATAATATATCATAATGTAATATTATAGAAAGATTGCTGCAATACTGCAATCTTGAAAATCATACTGGAATATCACAGAAATGCAGCCGCAATGTATCAACCTATCCACAAAATATTGGAGGCTATGTGAGTATTGAAGAATGTGTACACAAGTTTCATAATAATATTCTTTAGCTAAAATGGCTTCAAAATATTAAGTAGATATATCGAGTTATTTGAAACCATGTATACTCTCAAATTGTACATAGGGTCCCTACTGGAAATTATTTCTGTGATTTTGTGTAAATTTTATAATTCTTTGTAATTTCTCGTAATTATCTGCAAATTTTTGTAATTCTTTGCAAGTTCTCGTAATTATATATAATTTTTTGTAGTTCTATGTAATTTACTATAATTTCCCCAACTTACTGTAATTTTCTGTAAGATTCTGTAATTTTCTGTAAGATTCTGTAATTTTCTGTAAGATTCTGTAATTTTCTGTAAGATTCTGTAATTTTCTGTAAGATTCTGTAATTTTCTCTAAGATTCTGTAATTTTCTGTAAGATTCTGTAATTTTCTGTAAGATTCTGTAATTTTCTGTAAGATTCTGTAATTTTCTGTAAGATTCTGTAATTTTCTGTAAGATTCTGTAATTTTCTGTAAGATTCTGTAATTTTCTGTAAGATTCTGTAATTTTCTGTAAGATTCTGTAATTTTCTGTAAGATTCTGTAATTTTCTGTAAGATTCTGTAATTTTCTGTAATATTCTGTAATTTTCTGTAAGATTCTGTAATTTTCTGTAAGATTCTGTAATTTTCTGTAAGATTCTGTAATTTTCTGTAAGATTCTGTAATTTTCTGTAAAATTCTGTAATTTTCTGTAAGATTCTATAATTTTCTGTAAGATTCTGTAATTTTCTGTAGGATTCTGTAATTTTCGGTAGGATTCTGTAATTTTCTGTAAGATTCTGTAAGATTCTGTAAGTTTCTGTAAGATTCTGTAAGTTTCTGTAAGATTCTGTAAGTTTCTGTAAGATTCTGTAAGTTTCTGTAAGATTCTGTAAGTTTCTGTAAGATTCTGTAAGTTTCTGTAAGATTCTGTAAGTTTCTGTAAGATTCTGTAAGTTTCTGTAAGATTCTGTAACTTTCTGTAAGATTCTGTAATGTTTTGTAATTGTCTGTAAGATTCTGTAATTTTTTGTAATTTTCTATCTAAATTCGGATAATTTCACAAAAAATCATAAAAAATTACAGAAAAATACAGTAAGTTACAGTAAATAACAAATAATTTCAAAAAATTACAGAAAATCCACAGATTTTAAATTATTTTACTTTTAAATATTTTTAAACAAATAAAATTTTTTTTATTTTAGCATTATAATGGGTTTAAGTCAAAATATTAAGTAGATATATCGAGTTATTTGAAACCATGTATACTCTCAAATTGTACATAGGGTCCCTACTGGAAATTATTTCTGTGATTTTGTGTAAATTTTATAATTCTTTGTAATTTCTCGTAATTATCTGCAAATTTTTGTAATTCTTTGCAAGTTCTCGTAATTATATATAATTTTTTGTAGTTCTATGTAATTTACTATAATTTCCCCAACTTACTGTAATTTTCTGTAAGATTCTGTAAGATTCTGTAATTTTCTGTAAGATTCTGTAATTTTCTGTAAGATTCTGTAATTTTCTGTAAGATTCTGTAATTTTCTGTAAGATTCTGTAATTTTCTGTAAGATTCTGTAATTTTCTGTAAGATTCTGTAATTTTCTGTAAGATTATGTAATTTTCTATAAGATTCTGTAATTTTCTGTAAGATTCTGTAATTTTCTGTAAGATTCTGTAATTTTCTGTAAGATTCTGTAATTTTCTGTAAGATTCTGTAATTTTCGGTAGGATTCTGTAATTTTCTGTAAGATTCTGTAAGATTCTGTAATTTTCTGTAAGATTCTGTAAGATTCTGTAATTTTCTGTAAGATTCTGTAATTATCTGTAAGATTCTGTAATTTTCGGTAAGATTCTGTAATTTTCTGTAAGATTCTGTAATTTTCTATAAGATTCTGTAATTTTCTGTAAGATTCTGTAATTTTCTGTAAGATTCTGTAATTTTCTGTAAGATTCTGTAATTTTCTGTAAGATTCTGTAATTTTCTCTAAGATTCTGTAATTTTCTGTAAGATTCTGTAATTTTCTGTAAGATTCTGTAATTTTCTGTAAGATTCTGTAATTTTCTGTAAGATTCTGTAATTTTCTGTAGGATTCTGTAATTTTCGGTAGGATTCTGTAATTTTCTGTAAGATTCTGTAAGATTCTGTAAGTTTCTGTAAGATTCTGTAAGTTTCTGTAAGATTCTGTAAGTTTCTGTAAGATTCTGTAAGTTTCTGTAAGATTCTGTAAGTTTCTGTAAGATTCTGTAAGTTTCTGTAAGATTCTGTAAGTTTCTGTAAGATTCTGTAAGTATCTGTAAGATTCTGTAAGTTTCTGTAAGATTCTGTAAGTTTCTGTAAGATTCTGTAAGTTTCTGTAAGATTCTGTAAGTTTCTGTAAGATTCTGTAAGTTTCTGTAAGATTCTGTAATGTTTTGTAATTGTCTGTAAGATTCTGTAATTTTTTGTAATTTTCTATCTAAATTCTGATAATTTCACAAAAAATCATAAAAAATTACAGAAAAATACAGTAAGTTACAGGAAATGACAAATAATTTCAAAAAATTACAGAAAATCCACAGATTTTAAATTATTTTACTTTTAAATATTTTTAAACAAATAAAAATTTTTTTATTTTAGCATTATAATGGGTTTAAGTCAATTCAATAAAAGAAATTTATAGCACACTAATCTCAAAATGCCAACTTTATTGTCGATTTTGAGGTTGTTGTGCTATAAAATATCGTATGAGACTGTTGTGGGAGGTGTTTTTCTACTTTGCTCGATTTTCTCTCTCGCTTAGCTCGTGCGAAAACCCTCGAGCAAGGTAGAAAACCATCTCCCACAACAGTGTCATAATATACTAATATACATATTATGAAAAAAAAAATGTACAAGGATTCCAACCCAAACTTTTCGCGTACAAAGTAAAGTTTCGCGTCGCGTAAAGGGTTATAATCTATTAAAAAAAACTCTTTTTTAAAAATAAAAATCGTACTGCCGATAAAGTAGAATCCGTCAAAATCTATAACTTTCTGTAAATTTCTGTAATTCAATGTAATTATTTATAATCTTCTGTAATTTTCTGTAATTTTCTGTCATTTTCTGTAATTTTCTGTATTTTTTTTTGTAGAATTTAGTAATTTTCTGTATTTTTTTTGTAGAATTTAGTAATTTTCTGTATTTTTTTTTTAATTTAGTAATTTTCTGTATTTTTTTTGTAGAATTTAGTAATTTTCTGTAAAATTGTCCGAATTCAGACATAAAATTACAGAAAATTACAAAAAAATTACAGCAAAAAATTAAAGAAAAAAATTACAGCAAATTACAAAAAAATTACAGAAAATTACAACAGATTACAGAAAATTACAAAAAATTACAGAAAATTACAATACATTACAAAAAGTGAAAGAAAATTACATAGATGTACGTAAAATTACAGAAAATTACTGAAATAATTCCCACCAGGGGCGGATGTACGGTTTGCAGCCAGTGCTCCTGTTTTGGCCATGTAACATAATTTTTGGCAAAATATTAAACTTCGGCAGTAATATGATTCTTAAATACTTTAGAACATTGTATAATACTGAATGTACAGTTAGCTTAGTATATTTTGACAGATGAAATACTTTTAGTTTGAGGTGTGTCGAAATCGGCATTTTCTTACCCAAATCGACAAGAGAAGCAGATTTCCAAAACGTTCATATTATTTAGTAATGTCATTTGCGATAAAAAATAACTGTATAGGTACAATTAATTAGGTTAAAATATTCAGAATAAATTTTAAAATTATAAAGAAAACTGTAATTTTATAGAAATTAAAGAGGCAGCCAGAAGTGGAACAACAAAAACGTTAATATACTAGTTTTAGCCATAGTCCCTCCAAAATACACCAGGTTTACTTTTTACATGATTTTTTAAATTTTGTAAGTCTACGAAATAGATAATATGATTTCAAACGACGTTTTTAGCCAGTAAAAAGGTTAATTGAAGTAAAATACTAGAGGTATCAAAAGCATATTATAGGTTATAATAGGTTATATTTCATTCATCAAAATTTCTTCGAATTGAATCAATTTTAATGTAGAAACGCATTTTGTATCATTGTGAAGAAAGAAAAAACTGTTCTAAGAAAGAAATATGATCATTTTCACGATTTTTAAATTAATAAATGACTTTTACGGATAATTTTACAATACTTTAGCATACAAAATATATATAATTAAACATTTTAAAATAGATTAAATCCAAACATTTACAAGAACTAACTGCTTTATTGTTAAATGTATGCGTTTTAATTGGTAATCATTGATAACACGAAAATATTTTCATGGTAAATAACAATTTTGATAGTGGCCAAAACCGGTACATCCTTATTGTCAAAATTAGTGATTAGGTGACCAAAAAAGGTGAAAAATAAGTTTTATTTTAGTTTTTCCATTAGTGCATTTTCCTCGGAGTTTTTCATAAAATAAACAATTAAATTATCAAATACATGTGTTTTATAATATGTATAAATTTGTTGAATGATTTAATATTATATTTTACTGTAGTAAATACGTTCTCGAAAGTCAAAAAGAACTTGAGGTGGTCAGAAACAGTACGTCCACCCTATATTTTATATATTTCTAGTACACAAATTCCAAAATTATTTTACATTTTCTTAATAACCTTTTTCTTAAATGCGTATTCAAAATTCAAAATTTTGATACTTTCACTAAAATAGCTATAAGTTAATCGTTACATATATAAATTGAAAAATGTACAGTTTTTGTCAAGTTCGACGTATAAAATGACAAAAGACATTTCTTTTAGGCTATTTTTTAAGCAAACTCAATTTTGAAATATGATTACAAATTGTGCGGAAAATTTTCGATTTTGCATGAGCAACTCATATTTATGACTTCTTTAATGCAATTTAAATAACGTGTCAAAGTATTACTTTTATGTTAATAGTTTTTTTGATATTTTTAATAAAACAAAAAATATTGTTAAGTGATGGCGACCTCTTATAATTCCAGTAAATTTACAACATCGGCTCAAAAACGTTTGCCAGATAGAGTCCGGCAAAAGTCCTTCTTTAGCCGGGTTAATTTTTCAGATGCAACAATTTTCAGTAAAATTTGTATTTATTAAAAATTTTTGTAAATCGAATCTATTTTGGACAGGGGGTGGTCCGCTTGACAGAGAATGCCACATATATAAAAAAGACATGTCCTGACTGACTGACTAACTCATCAACGCGGAGCCAAAACTATTAAACCTAGCGACTTGACATTTGGATGGTATATATACGAAAGTTTCGTATTGATATGCTACTTTATAAAAAACTCGAGCAATGCAATGACGGGGGATGCTAGCGACTTAAAATTTGGACGGTATATATACGAACGTTCAGTCTTGATATGATACTCTGTAAAAATCGTGGGCAACGCCGACACGGGATGCTAGTATTGTTATAAATTATCAAACAAGATCACTGCAAGATGTGATGTGATAGCTAAGTAAACGTCAACCATAATCAATATAATTCTTAGAGTTCTCTAAACCATTTGCATACTAACGATAAATTTAATTTTAATATTCCTAATTATTTTATACTTATACTTAAGTTCGCAAATACACAAATCTAATTTTTAACTTTACAAATAATAATTGTATAACAGTGAACTCCATCGAATCCACGAATAGATAATCAAATAAGATTTATAATAATACTACTGTATATTATTCAATAGCCGTTTGTGTTGGTACTTATTATTATGACTATTTCTTGATGCTATATTATTATTAGTTTGCTGTAGCAAATTTTGTATTAGTTATAGTAATACACTATACAAGATATGCGTAGTAAATGGAAAATAAAGTTGAATATACATTTAGTCTGCATGCACTCTATAGAAGAGTGTACAACTTTTTACTCTTATACTGATTTCCATTATGGCTTTTTCACAAGCGCATCTGATAAGTTTAAAATCCTCAATATTTCTCGTATGTGTTCTACATTAATATAGTTACGAGCAACTTTCTTTTGTAACTAATTGAAAACTGTAAACTTCAAAAGACAGATATATTTCTGAAACTGTTAAATTAATGAAGAATCAATATTGAAGTATGAATCCGTATTATAAACATGTTGTCAATCGTATAACTTATAACTGTTAGTAGCAGATATCACAATTTTTGTATTTCTAGTATAACTAAATAGAAGGGTAAGCTTCTCGCTGGATTTGTGTTTGACATCAGAAAAAACTTAATTGTTCGAGAGAAATTTTTCCCAAATTTAGAATAGATGAGTATTTTACTAATGGGAAAGTAGAGTCTCAACTAGACTGTCAATTACTTATAATAAATTTTATAGGAAAATTGACTTGCTGAATAGATTGGTGTGTATACATTATAATGTTCATGAATTTTTTCAGATATTTTTAAAAATTGGCAAAGAGCAATATTCATATGAAAAAATCCAAATAATGTGAAACATTGATTAAAAATCGGTTAAAATATATATTAAGAGCAATATTCATATGTAAAATTAAAATAACGTGAAATATTGATTAAAAGACCGTTGAAAAAAATAAAATGCATATTTTGGCAATATGGTTAAAATGCATACTTTGGTAATATGGTTAAAATGCATATTTTGGCTATATATGTATATATCATCGTTTGCTTTGTCTTAAACTAAGTAAAATTTTATTTGAATAGTTTCAGAACATAAATCTACTGCACTAACTTTGTTATTGATGTTAATAAATATCGATTTATTATGCACAAATCCACAAAACTTTAACTTTAGTTTCTTTTTGTTATCTTCTAAAAGCTGTAACTTGGTTTCCTGATGTGGTACATGACTGAACCAAAACTTAATTTTCTTGTTTTGATGTTAAGAAATGAGTTCTAATATTTTAATAAGGGTATATTGAATGGCACATTAGATAATTCTATGAGACTACAAAAATTTGGTACTTTTTGAAAAGAATCTAAATTTGTATGTTTTAAAGAAATATAATATTTTACACAAGAAAAAAAATTGTATTTTTCGTCCTTAAGGTAGGACTGTGGTGAAAAGACAAACTTTTTTATTGTTCAGTCTTATGTGCTAAAATTTTGAAAGCTTACGTAGGATGATTTTAATAGGTTCTACATCAATTTTAGCTCAAGATATCGATTATTTGCAGAGCTATTTATAAAATACTATTTATTTAAACGAAAATGACCAGTTTTCAAAGTGTCACTTGCGCATAACATTTTGAGCAAAAGCTCTGAAAATTGAGTCACTTCCTTGATTGGTCAACAAAATAAGCTGTTGACAGAATTTCAAAAATCGTTCCCTACTTCCTCAAAACAATTTAGTTTTCATTTGACTTAAGAAAATGCCTAAAAAATCACGCTTTTTAAGAATGACGGATGGATAAAATGTGATAAAAAGAAAAAAATTTAAATGTAGTGAACAATTTATGTTCTACATACACTAAGGTATATTTTTTAAAAGTTTCAAAAAGATTCATAAATACTCTATACGCAAGCCACTTTTTTAAGTTAGGAAAGTTAGTTGCGAGAAAGCCCCGTTTAAAGATTCAATATTGTAAGTTATCTAATGTAAATTGTTTTACTTAAATGCGTATTACTTTGATAAAACATCAAGTTTTCATATCTGATAGGTTTCAAAACATTCTTACAATCACAAAGATTAAAAAATTTGAATAATTTTTTTTTTATATTTTGGCTAAAAAACACCAGTCATACCTTAAAAGAAAGTTGGTTTGTCAAATTCGTTATATCAATTAAAGATATTGTTAATAATCAGTTTTATTGTTACATTTTTTTCTTATTACTCCAAATATGTTTTACTTATTATTATCAAAAATGCAGAACTTTAAAAGAGATTTTTCTTTCTTAACAAACATTTTTAAGAAGATAGTACTAATTTATACGCAGTCAGTTGGAAAATTTAACAAAATATTGATCAAAGTGAGTGTTAGTATAGTATACGAAGCCTTTGGTACAACACATTCCGTTTTTATACCAAAATGGGCCAACATAACCTTCGTATTTAACTGTTTCGTATTTTACAGAATTTTAAAGGTTTTAAGATGTCTTTTTAAAAAAATAGAAAATGAAAAAGACTCTTTTCCATGCCTGTAAAGTGAATGAAAAATTGAGAATTTTTAGCGACTTCGAGTAGCGGGAGCAAAAGTAGAAGATCGAATTTTCTTAAAATTTTGAAAATATTTGAAAATTCTGAAAATTAAAAAAAAATGTTGAAATTACATACAATGTATTCTTGTCATTTTTATTGGTATGGTGGATGACTCAATATTCCCAATTCCCTATCCGCCTTACATGCATAAAAAAGTGCCAATTCATGCACTAATTACAAAAATACGGTGTGTAACAGAGGTTGAAAGACTTTTTCAGACTCGGATGATGATTTGAGCACTCGTGTACGTCTCGGGCGCCGTTGGCCGTCCTCGACTTTCACTCGTACTCAATCATCATCCTCGCTTAGAGAAAGCCAATTTCCCTCTCTAGTTGCACAATGTACTATTTTTTTAACTTTTAGTGTTACTATGTTCACTTTACCCTGGTTTCCTCTATCAACTTCGCCATTCAATGTACCCCTATTATAATATCAAAACAAAAAATGTAAGCCCCGATTTAGTAGATTATGACAAAAAACGAACACTCAAAATTAAAAGATTGATGAACACAAGAATTAATTTTTATTGAATAAGTATTAGGGATGAAATTAATCTAGACGGTTTACCTACAAGAAATACTTTCTCACTGTACAAATGCTAGATTTGAGTACATTTTTCGGGATATCTGCTTTAACCAGGCTAAAGAGCAGCAAAAGGAAGGCTACAGTGTTATTGTAATTTTGATTGCTCTAATCGTATAATTAGCAAGCTTCGTGTCGCTGTAGTAATCCGAAGCAACGCGGTGTACGGGTGGGCGCAAGATCCGAGTATAGCTGAAGTAGCGCGCTCAAATCAGGTTAACTTGAGACACGATTTGCCGTCGCGTCCCTGAAGTCACTTGGATTCTTATGGTGTCTGATTAATGAATGGGGCTTTGTAGTTGGCAAATGCGTAAGCTAAGAGGAAATTATGTTTAATGTGGTATTGAACTTGCTCTGTTAACTTGTCATGTACTTTATTATGTTTACATAAACTTAAAGTTATTTCTCACTTTAGTTAAGTCTGTGCTTGATTGTTGCATTAAATTTAGTGTGCATACCCTAAACTTGTTATAATTATTTGATTACAATTCATAAATACTATGGTTCTCATTTGCAGTTTTTGAAGAAAGTCAGCCAATAAGAGGACGTAGTCATGGAGAACAAAAACGGAGAAGTTTTGACTATGCAAAAAGTGCAGAATTCATGCAAGTAAGTGTGAAGCTAATAAAACTATTTATTGCAGATAGTGAAATGATAGATGATTTAATTAAACTGAATGAATGTATGTTTATACCACTTCGAGGATCTTTATAAAATCTAGCAAATTACAGGCTTCTCGAAAAATACTAATTCTCTTCAAACGCCTCGTATACTATAAGTGTGGGTAATACTGCGTATGCCCCGATTACTGCGGATTTTGCAAGGTCGACAAAAATAATACTTTTAGGAAATATTCCACTAAAAATGATTTATTATTGCTTTAACGTTTGAGAATATGCATGTTTATGGAAGAAAAAACCTATTTTCTCCTTTAAAAAATACTCCTTTCGAACAATAAGTTATATAAATAAAAATTATATACGTGTGAGTGCGTATATGTATATGTATATATATATATATATATATATATATATATATATATATATATATATATACGCACTCACACATATATCCTTTTTATTTATATAACTTATTGTTCGAAAGGAGTATTTTTTATTCTGTGTAAAATCTGCAGTAGTCGGACCATTCGAAGTAATACACACACTTACCCTCTAGCCTTTTATTTATAAAACCAAATTGACCACTTTAGATTTTCTTAAAAATGCCTTTGATAAATGTTGCTGGTTCTTTTGTATTGTCTATGTTCATAACATCTTTCTACACACTATTTTTAAAATCTCCGAAGATGTTATTAGAGTAAATGTGAATATTACTGCGTAGTTTTCGGTTAGGTTAAGTTTAGCCTTTAAAATATTGCGCGTACGAACAAATAATGTTGTGATTCTATTTCTATATATATATAAATGTAATTAATAAGTTGGAGCGTTGTTGGATAATCGCATGTGTCTGCGTGTATGTGTGTGTGTCAGTGTTTGTGTATGTATCACAATTTGTGTGCATGTGTCACTATTTGTGTGTCGGTGGGTCTATATATATATATATATATATATATATATATATATATATATATATATATATATATATATATATATATATATATATATAGACCCATATATATAACAAAGACAACAGAAACCAAAAATCACTGCGAGAAAGTAAATAAACACGCCAGAGCCATGTGTAAAGCAACGTAGCGAAAGCCAAAAGCCCGTTAATTTTTTTAAAGGCAGCGCCAGCTAAATTGGAGGCTAACGAACAACGCCTCCCACCATTACCCCTCCTAATGCATTCCCTTCTAGGAAAACCCAAACCTAACAAAAAGGAGAAAAGCAACCTAAGAGGAAGAGCAGGGCATAGAAATGATGAACCTATACCAGATCGGTCACCAACACGATCCAACGCGGAGCATCTACAATTTTTACACAGGTCACAGAGTGCGGGTAATAAGCATGATGAACCTATACCGAATTTGTCACCTAATCCAACGCGGCGAGTCATTCACAAACATAAGTCATGAATTCTTCTCTAGGAAAATGCAAGTCCGGACATAAAGATGTCCCCCATTCGAATGTCCGGGGTGGCACAATCGGGGAGGAAACATTCAAAAGAACCATAACGGAGTTAAGAGTGGACACATGAAACTTGCGTAGCTTAGCTCAGGACTGGCAATTAGAGGTGCTAACAAGGGAGGCAGATAGGTATAAATTAGATATAGTAGCTTTGCAGGAGGTTAGGCGACGAGGAGGCTCGGACGTAAAGTATATGAATAAATACACACTTTTATATAGTGGATTGGAAACGGCAAGGTAGCTGGGAATGGTCTTCTTAGGGGAATAAATTTTGAAATTATTTATGATCGCATAAGGTTCCTAACCGTCAAAAGCCGATGGTACAAGTACGTATTTATTAATATCCATTTCCCAACGGAGGACACGGACGATACAGTCCAAGACTCCTTTTACGTAAAACTAGAGCAGGTGTTTGATAGATTTTGAATACTTGACGCAAAAATATTGCTAGGAAAATTTAGCGCAAAAATTGGAAAGGAGGAAAATTGTAGACCGACCATAGGAAAAGAAAGTTTACATGACGTGAGTAACGATAATGGAGCAATTAATTTTGCCGCGTCTAAGAATCTTATAGTCAACAGCACATGTTTCATTCATTTAGACAGGCACAAAGTAACCTGGAGAGGTCCTGGTGGACGCACACTTAACCAAATCGACCACGTTTTAATTGACCAAAGACGGCACGCTGACATTCTCGACGTTCGAACTTACCGTGAAGCCGATTGCGATTCAGATCATTTTCTTGTTATAGCCAAGATTAGGGCTCGTTTACTAGTAAACAAAAATACGAATAAAACATACCAAACAGAGAAATTTAATCTTGAAAAGTTAAATGACCCGTTAATTAAAACTAGATATAGGGAGGAACTTTCAAGTAAACTGGATGTATCGGATAACAATAGATTAGGTGACCCGGAGGTGGGGAGTGACATCGAAGGTACCTGGAGAAATATCAGTTTCGAAATAAAAAATGAAAGTAGGAAAATAATAAAGTCTCAGCAATACAAGAATAAACTTAATAAAGAAACTATCCCAAAGTAAAACTAACTTCCTAAGAGATGAACATGGGAACCTTATAACGGACACAGATGGACTACTAAATAGGTGGAAAAATTATTTTGACGAGCTCCTAAACGTACACGAACAACAAACCGCTTTAGACTATAACGAAATTCACACTGCTAAAACAAATTAAGTAACCTAACCTACAATGACTACAAGGAAAACTACTTAAGAAATTAATTCATAATTTTATTTGGATCATACGGAGGAAAGAGACAATGCTGAAAGAATGGAGAGACCTAATCATCAAGCACAAAAAAGGAGATAAAACGAACTGTAATAACTATGGAGGTATTTCTCTTATCTGTACATGCTACAATACCTTGGCACGATAATAGACCACACAAATGAAACTTATAAAGAAATCAAGAAGATGCTGCATTCGGGAAATGCATGCCTATATTCGATAAATAACTTACTGGAATCACGATTACTATTGCGAAAGACTAAATTAGAAATGTATAGTAAAATCATAATGCCAGTACTTCTATGTGCGAAACGTGGGCATTCACCAAACAGGAAGAAAATAGATTTAGAGTATTTGAAAATAGAGCCCTTAGAAAGATATTTGGGGTCAAAATAGATGAGATTCCTAGAGAATGGAGAATTTTACATAACCAAGAAATACACGAGCTATACGGGAAGCCAAACATTACCAGAGTGATTAAATCTCCAAGACTAGAGTGAGCTGGGCATGTAACTAGGATGGAGAGCAAAATAGACCGAGACCAAGGTGGGAGGACAATATTAAAATGGACCTACAAGAAATAGGATGTTATGAGGAGGATTAGATGCAACTCGCAAACAATAGAGAAAGATAGCCTGACTGTGTGAACGAGACTATGTACTACACAGCTACGAATAGCTAGTCCCAACAAGTAGTTATGACAGCTATGGTGATGATGCAAGAATGTCTATACCCGACATAAAGACTATGTGATAGCAGTTGCCCAGCAGGCACCATTGCTACTTACCATTACTACTTAGCCTTTATAATAATTATAATAATAATAATAATAATATCTTTATGTATGCATGCATGTATAATATGTTTGTATGTATATAATCGAATGTCGAATTTCTTTTTGTTATTTTTATCAATTTTTCATCTCATGAAAACTACACGATTTTTCAAAAAGCTGAAATCGGTTAGTCTTTGTATTGATTTATTAGACCAAAAATTCTTATTTCTCCATACCTAACTCTTTCTTAGAGTTTCAGGATTTTTTGCACTCAAAATAATTTAAAACAAAATACTTGAACGAGATACATTAAAAAGTATTCATATAAAAATGCATATACTATTATATCGACGCCTCATACGAAGACCAACCGGTTTCAGCTTTTTGAAAAATCGTGAAGTTTTCATGAGATGAAAACTTGATAAAAATAACAAAAAATAATTCCAACGAAGCACAAAAATTAAGTATAATGATAGTATGAACACGTTGATATAGTTTTAAATCTTCCGAAAACATTATTTTTTTTTTATAAAAGTAAAATGAAATAGTGTCTTTTCTTCAGAAAGCTGAAATCTGTTAGTCTTCGTATCAAGCGTCGATATGATTTTAGCAGCTAGTAAACACAAATTTCTTAAAGATATCTTAAAGGATTATTTAAGAAATAAGATTTCTTATAGAATACTTTAAGATACATGTAAGAAATTTGTGTTTACTTGGAGGGGACGGAACTTACAGGGACATAACTGACATTCCAAGTTAAAAATGCTCGTAACGTCTCGTATATTTGTTATTAGAATTTTTCCTCATAGATAATTCTTATGTCAACTAAATTCTACGAGAAAATGCATTTTGTTGGCCAATAAATATAATTTACAGACCGAAGTTTGTGTACATTACAACATTAAAAAATCTTCTTGTGTGAGTTTAAAATTTTTTAAACTTTTGACAAATTCTGACATTCGCATTTGTGTACTCTGGATATATACTTTGATAATTTATCGCCAGGTACTTCTGAGAAGTCAAATAGCACGTTTTTAAAAGCAATTAATGGTATTATCAACATTTTGATCCAAATCGCGCACCACTCTTTCGGCTTGTTCGCCGCCATCTTGTCGATTCTCCCGCTCCGCAACTGCACGTGTTCGCGCTTGGGCGATGCACGGTGATTCTCGCGTGCGTGGATGCAAGAACGACTGGTGGAGGCGAGCGCTTGACTCCCACCATCATTAACCGTAGAAGAGTCTGCACTTGAGACGAGAGGTCTCCAGCAGCAGGCGCCGGGGCGGCAACGGGAGGGTAAGCGACGGAGCTAGTGGCCAGCAACGAGTAAGAGAGAGAGAGTGAGAGAGAGAGTGAGAGAGAGAGAGACAGAGAGAGAGAGAGAGAGAGAGATAGAGAGAGAGAGAGAGATAGAGAGATTGAACTTTATTCCGTCTTGGGGTAGAACCCCGTCTGGCGCAAAGAAAATACAAAGTTATAATGTAATTAAATTTACATAGCATAAATGTACAAAGAAATTAACATGTAAGTTTAATTTTAATTAAAGGTGTAAAATCGCCTAATATTAATTACAATTCAAGAAATAATAATATCGAATGAATAGGTTCTAACTAAATTCTAAGTTCTAAGTTTTATAGCTAACGCAACATATGTAATAAAATATAATGTAATATAATAACTAAAGGGATAAGCCCTCATTTTGAATCCTTGATTCCCAGTCCATACGATCACGCGTAAAGAGAGCATCTCGCAGCAAGGTTTTGAAAGTCCCAAGGGCCGATGAAAAAAAATCTACAACACATAACGAATTCATCAACGCGGGCGCTCTTATATGAAATGCCTGATTGAGGGATTCCGTACGAGGGGCGGGATAAAGAAGAACTTGAGGGGGACTCCTAACTGACCGACGCACAGTTGCATCAATATTGAGTCTTGAAAAACAACTGGCAAGATAAGAAGGACGTTCGTGGGCAATGACAACATAGGTTAATGCGACAGTAAAATATTCATGCCTACGTGCTGTTGACAACCAGCCTAATTCCAGCCTAAAAGGTGTAACATGAGCACGAAAGGGAATATTGGCAAAAACAAATCGAATGCACGCATTTTGGGCACGTTGAATCTTTAGGGATCGGGTGGAGTCAAGATCACTGTATACGACTGAAGCATAATCAAGCTGTGGAAATATAAGACTTTCCACCAAGTTTTTCCTTAGTTTCAACGTTAGGGCATGTCTATAGAGTTTTAAGACAAATAAGGTGCCATAGACTTTTCGTGTTACATGCTTAGTATGTAGCTGCCACTCAAGAGTTAGGGTGAGCCACACACCAAGCTTACGGACTTCCGAAACATATGGAAGCGCATGGCCATCAATCATAGCGTCAAGAAGATTTGCTATGTCGATTTGCGAAATGTAAGCAAGACTTCCAAGAATCATGACTTTTGTTTTAACTAAGTTTAGGTCCACACCATTTGCACCTGCCCAAGTGGCGACAGCTTGAGCATCTCTCGTAATTTCAGCTATACTTTGAAGGAGATCAGATGGATAGCAGTGATGATAGACCTGGGTGTCATCGGCAAATATCATGAAATTAACATACTTTAGGACTGATGGAAGATCATATATATAAATTGCAAAAAGTAAAGGGCCGAGGACACTCTCTTGAGGTACACCTGAGAGATCTGAGCCAATCCGATATAGAGCCACCCTCATCTATTACTGCTTGAATGCGGTATGTAAAATAGAAGAGAAACCATCGTAGGACCCTATCAGAAACATTGATTGCGCGAAGTTTGGCAAGTAGTATCGCATGTGGGATTGAGTCAAATGCCTTTGAAAAGTCAAAAAGGATCAAAATTGTGATCATTCGGTTATTAATAGCCCGCCTGATATCACCAAGTACACCTAGTAGAGCGGTCTTAGTGCTATGCCCACGACGAAAACGAGCTTGCCTAGGATTTAGAAGGTTATGAACCTCGAGATACCCTAGCAGTTGATGATGAACTAACCGCCCAAGTATCTTGGATATCTCGGAGAGTTGGACTATTGGTCGCGTGTCCGATGGTGTAGATGGAGCTACAACTTTAGAAAGAGGGACTAGCAGAGCTTTCTTCCATGCTGAGGGATAATAGGCATTCAAGAGCAAAGAGTTCATTAGATCAGTAAGAGGACCCAAAATATCAGGCAGGGCAGCTTTGATCATCGGCACTGACAGGCCATCGACGCCAGAGCCTTTCGAATTTGAAGATGTCAGCATTTGAAGCACTTCACTTTGTGAAACTGGGCGGAAATCAAATGACGTTAGAAGTGTAGAGTTGAAGGGCAGATCACGTGCAACTTGAAAGTCGTTTTCAGCAAGCGGCTGTGAGCGATTTACAGTGGTTGCGTAGTGCGCGTTGAGTGTATCAGCGCTGAAATAAAGGAGGGGAGAGGAAAGATTGGAACCCGTGACGTGCATGCCACGAAGTTAACGCCAATTAGACTTCACATCTGAAGCTTCGTTAAGTCGGTTAGCCAAAACTCATTTTTTGCCGTATCTAGCGAATTGCTGACAAGAGATCTAAGGGATTTAAAGCGAACATAGTCCGACGTGAGATTCGAGGAACGTGCAGTCTTATAAGCAGAATCACGCTATTTCATTAGAGCACGTAGCGCATGTGAAATCCACGGTTTTCTTTTAGACGATAGTATAATAGTCCGAAGCGGCGCGGCCGCATCATATGCAGCGATAAGAGCCTTTGTTATTCGATTTTCCGATTCGTCAACTATGGGTAAACAAACGCCAAGTGCCAAGCCCGAATTAAGTGTAGTAGCAATGAACGAGCCTGAAGGAGGGAGATTTGATGGAAGTGAAAGATGAGCAACGTTGCTCTTGATGCTGTTCGCAAGTAGCTCGGGGTCAGTTTTGTTTAAACTGAGCGTGATAATTATTTTCTTCCGTGGTGGCAATATTGCGTAGCGAAGTTTAGCTTCAATCAGGTCATGCCCCGCAATAAAAGGAGCATCAGACTTACTGTATGTAAGCACAGATGCACTATCCTTCACAATAATGAAGTCGAGCCAAGTATGAGAAGGCGGATCACGCCAAAGAGTATGGTGCGTAGGCTCGGAAGGTACCAGATGGAGCGAGTGGGATTCAATAAGTTCACGTAGACGAGTAGAAGCTGCATTCAAAATACACATGTTAATGTTAAAATCACCAGTTATAATGACGTTCGAGTAATGAGGAAGATAAGGTGCCAAACAGTTAAATGAATGAGTAGGATATGCTGCAGAGGGTCGGCGATAAACAACAGCAAATAAAGTTTTAATATATGCATTTATTACTTCAATTATCAAAAATTCCGGAGTATTATCAAATATCGGCTTTGATTGCGCTAAAATTTTTACAGCGAAAACATCCCGAACATAAATGCCGACACTATCGACTCTTATAAACGAGTAACCCTCAATGATTAACGGCGCATGGGACACATTGGGTGCAAGAAAAGTTTCGGTAACAGCTAAAATGTCAAAGTATTGACCTGTGCAATGTTCCTCGATCAAAGTAAAATGCTGATGCGTTACAAGTCTATTTACGTTTATTTGGCCAATAACAAGAGAGTCCACGCGCTTCGAGGTGAGACTCCAAGACGATAATAGTCAATCCGCGGTCTGGCTAGGCTGAAGGGCAGTGAGGTCCTCCGCTGAGTGGATAGGAATAAGGGGTGCATCTCGAGTTTCTCGCATGCACACAACGAGGTTTTTGATAACCGGGCGTGCGTAATTAAGACTCTTATATGCAGCAAATTCCTTACGCCATAGAAGATATACAGGCTTGGGCCACATGGGATTGATATATACTTTCCTTTTACCCCCTGCACCAAAAATAGTTTGTGCATTTAGCGCGTCTAAGCGGCCTGTCTTTTTAAGAACATTATCTCGAATTGTCGCCGACATGAATTTCATAGTAAACGAGCATGTCGACACTGAGCTATTTGATGTGTCCATTTCAACACTGGGGGCAAATATTGTAGGGGGAGTATGCTGCATTTCATGCTGTGAGGTAGATGCTGCAACATTCGGAGCAGTGGTAGGAGCTGACGCGCGTTTAGGTACCCAGAGTCGTATTTCTAATACGTGGGATAGTAGACCAGAAAAACCGATAGCTGCAAGCACGCGATCAGCTAATTGCGGTAATGTCAAATCGGAGACTGCTGGGGCACCAGAGATAACAACTTCACACTGATCTTCCAGAGTAATAGAATGTGAAAGGGAAGTTATCTCTGATCTTAGCGCGTCATAATCAGCGCGATGCTCAATTTCAATACGCTCGAGTTTAGTCTCTAGGGCTGTACGACGACCCAACACAGCTAACAATGATGCTTCATGCTTCTCATGTGAGCTTGCAGTCGAATGCTTATGCTCACGAAACTCATGCATATATTTTACAAACCACGCAGGAGCATCGGGGTAATCATCAGCCATGCTGAGAGTCGCGTTTGTTGAAAGAGCAGAAACTTCGCCGTCACAGGCAGATAAACTCGATAAATCG
Source organism: Gastracanthus pulcherrimus (assembly GCA_949152435.1). NCBI lineage: Eukaryota > Metazoa > Arthropoda > Insecta > Hymenoptera > Pteromalidae > Gastracanthus > Gastracanthus pulcherrimus. The sequence goes on along the minus strand of OX424576.1, from coordinate 33,666,381 downwards.
TGTGTAATCACGGGAGTTGCGGCCACAGCACAGTGCTGTTTATAAAAAGGCGAGAGAAATGTTGACGGCGGTGAGAGAACTGCGGGTTTAAGTGAGCACTGGCCAGCAACAGCCGTGTCAACTACCGAATCAGCTGATGAGCGTGCATGCAAGTTAGGTGTGCGTGGGGCGACTGTCGTCACGAGTTGCTCGTAATTAGACTCTTTGGTAGATAATAAAGTCGAGCGCAAAAAAGGAGACTGTAATTGAATAGGCGTGCAGCAGTTGAAACAAGTCGGAGAAGTGAACCAAGCGGTATCGCAACACTCAATGTGATATAAGCGTTTACATAAAAGACATTACACGGACGAATCACGGCAACGGCTGATCGGCTGGTTACACTTTACGCACGCGGATCTTTGCATACTCGAGCATTTCACGAATAATGTGCTTGCAAACTTACATGTAGTACTCTATAGGCGAGCGAGTGAACATAAGTACTGAGTCGATCGGTCACTATTATTATTAGAAGTGGCGCAATCTATTCGTAGAATCGCGAACGAGGTGTTTACGCATCGGCAAGTTTCACGACCTAACAAATACACAATTTGCACTCTCATGATGGTAGCCGCGCATGTGCAAAACGAATACAAAGGCTACACTCTACAAAATAAAATGAACTATTTATGTAAATACAGGTACAAAATTAAAGAGAAAAGTCACGCTTAATATAATGCCCACTTATGCCAATAACCATAAAAAACACTTAGGCTCGCACGCACAAGCAAGTCAGTTTTATAATATAATTATGTACTGGCGGTCATACGCGTAACAAACACAGCACCTTACACGTCACTAAATAGTAGATGATGGTGTAGTTGAGAGAGCAGCAATAAGGGCCACACGACGAATAGTGTGCCGTGCCCCCCGAATATATGGGCTCCGAATAGCCCGCGATAGTAGAGGTCCGCACGTGTTCGAAACCCTCTCTGATTCCGGCACCGTGTTCAGCGACGGTCGTGCTGAACACGCATGCAATGTTCGACCTTCGCGTTACTATTAAATTCATTCGCCGTCATTGTGCTCGCATCACTCGGTGATTGGGTTGACTCGATGTCATCTTCTTCATTTCTTAATTGGAGCCCAATTTTACTACAATTTTCTACGGCTCTAAAGACTTATGCACTTACGTAGCAGTACGGCCCTCTGCGGCCTGCGATTAGACGTGGTTTATTCTCGAAACCAAGTACCCGACTTTGATATTAGCGTCTTGATGCTTGGGGTCGTGATGGTGCGCTCGCTGCTCTCGTGTCTCCAGGACTCGCATTTTATCCCGCCAAGTGTCGAATGCTTTATTCTGTAGTCGCTCTACGGCAATGCCACATTCTCTCGGGGAGAGCGCTCCAGGGCCTACTCGTCCTTGAGGCAGATCGCTTGATCTTTTCCCGAGCGTGCAGTCGGTCCGTGCTCGGTCCTCACGCTCTAAGGAACGCTCGTATTCCCCGTGTCTCGTATTCTAGTAGGAGCGGCGATGACTGGTTTGTTGGCCTTCGATCCCTCGCGACAATGGAGACCTTGTCTGCTGATGCCTTTTTCCTTTGGTGTTGTTCGTGGGGGTGGATCGCATTAGGTGCGCTTGCGAGCCGCAAGCTCAATACTCGCGAATTTTGCGTGATTGTCGTAACTTATACTGGGCGGTAGATCCTGACGCTTCACCCGAGTGACTTCGTCGCAGATTCGTCTGTCGCAGTGCTGTTCCGAGTTTCGAGCTTTCGATAACTTCCAGGGGTTGTGCTTCAGTAAGAGCATTGACCTCGAGCGCCTTCTCTCAAAAGGGCATGTTGTTTGAGTCCTCAGCGTCTCTTTCTACGACATGAGGTTGGTCTTTGTATTCTTCGACGTTGAGACCGTACTCTCACGAGGGTTTCTCTCTATAATCACGATATAATCCCTTTATTGGTTCAGCACCGAAAAATAATTTACTGGCATACAATATTCAGCCAGAATCAGCCAGAATCAGCCCGAACTATCACTGCTGGCAAATTCTGTCATGGGTACTCACGATATACATGCCTGTCACAAACTCGGCAGTTTTAGGAGTGGATCTTGCACGTAGTTGCGCCTTGCACCTACTTCTACACTGTACGCCGTTACTCCCAAGACTTGAGCGGACTCCCCTCTCGGTCCTTTGCGCACTCTCAACCCTAGCCTTCTTTCGATTGCGCTTTCTCTTTCTGGATTTATTATTTTCGCCCCGTGAGAGCGCATCTACCTCTGCGATCAGCTGTTGCTTATGGCCGCTGCCACACCAAAATCGCGTGACTTCGCAAGACTGTGGTCACGTCGCTCTAGCAGCGTCTCTCATCTCGCCGGTACACTGGTGCTGGCTTTCGAGACTGAAGGGGCTCTCCGCTCCCCCCAGACTCTGTTAGGCGCTCGAAGGCGAATCAGCTGGAGTATTGAATGTGCTAGACGCGATTGCCTGAGCTGAAACGCCCGGTATTATTAATTGTTTAATGAGGCGTACTAGCTCAGCAATTTGACTTTCAAGGGCGTCTGTCCTCTTTCGAGACTCCTCAAACGCAGCGATAAACTCAATAGGCAATTGAAATTGTTGTCCTGTTAGTGAGGTCAGAGTCTTATTCCCGTCACTGCCTCTGGACCCTTGCACTTGAGCTTGCACGTTCGCTACAGATGGCGGCCCACCGGCCGCAGTTGCGTATACCGCTGAGCTCTCTAGCTCGTTGCACGTACCGTCGTCTTAAGACGCAGTCGCGTTTCCGGGCAGTGTCGGCTGCTGACCTCCTTGCTCCTGCATGGAAGGCCTTTCTAGCGGTTGCTGTTGTTGCTCCGTGGCTATCGTGAGATCTCTCACGCGGTTCAGCAGATTTGCTCGCAGCAGAGTTATATGATGTGCACTGTCCGGGTCACCATTTTCGTCAAAAATTATCGATCCCGTATGCTGCCCGGTGGTATTTCCCCGGCTCGTGCACTCTAACACGAAGTGCGGGGTTCCGAATCTTCGCTCGGAAAACTAGCTTCGTGCCGCGCGCGGCTATCTCCGTGCGCGTACGCTAACCTACGAGCTCGTATCTCGGCCAGCTTCTATTTGTGTTCCCACATTACAGTTCCATACCCCACAAATACTGACAATTCTTATAAATAACTGTAAATAAATAAATTTAGACTGTAAACCCTTATACCCAACTAATACAACCAACCCCAACCCATCTCAACACAACCCACGTTCTATACATTTTTTTTAAACCAAAAGCTTAATATGATTGCAAAATTATCTATGGACACCGATTATTGCTATTGTATAAATAAATGTTCAAACCCGTATAACCAGCTAATCCATGTTCTATAAATTTTTATTAAAAAACCAAACGCCCAATATTACAGCTCAATACCCAACGCACACTAACTATTATTATAAATAAATGATCAAATCAAAAATCCTTATACCCAACTAACCCACGTTCTATTTGCTATGTGCAGAACTTTGGCGCCCCACGTATTTTACATGATTATGTGGCGGATTTCTGAACTATTGGGCCGCTTAAATACATTGACTTATATGGATGGTAATCGAAAAATATTTTTTTTACATATCGCTATTATTTCACACATCCAGCAACCTTTTTGTGCAGTGATCATAAGTGTATCTCACGAAAAAAAAAATTCTAACGTTTTGAACAGCTACTGATTTAAAAAATATATATTTTTTGACAATCTGCCATATTTCAAATCTTTGATAAAGATCAATCAAAATTTTTAATTACGCTAAAATAACAAAGAAATACGTGAGAAAAACTGCAGTAAAAACAACAAAAACCATAATCAGACAACAGAAGAAACATTTGAAAAACATTAAAATATGCTAGAATATTTTCTATTTTGTAAGATAAAAATTACAACAAAAATAAACAAAATGAATAATAAAGAAATACTACAAAAGAAAATGTAAAAAGAACATCAGAAACCACAATAAGTGATGAGAAACCATAATTAGACAAAATGAAAACGTCATATAAACCCATAAAATATGATAACAGAATATTTTTTTTCAGAAAATAAATGGCCACAAAAGAAAACAAATTGAAACACAAATATAAATAAAAAATTATAATCCCTTCGAAATAATTAAGATATAGTTAAAAAAAATGGGAGAAAGACATCAGAAACCACAAAACGGAGATACAAAATGAGTTTAAGGTGATGCTAAACCCCGTGTCAAAGTCAAATTCGGGGAACCACTTATTTAATTCAATTTTCAATTTTGAGAAAATATCTCTATGGTAAGTAATTGTTTTCGATTAGGACAATAACGTTTCATAAAGATATTTGCTCAAAATTGAAAATTAAATGAGAAAAGTGGTTCCTCGTATTTGTCGGTGACAGGTGGCCTTAGCATCACCTTAAAACCATAAAAACGTAATAAATATGTTAATTACACACGTTTTTTTAATCACGCACGCACACACGCACGCACGCACACACGCACGCACGCACAAACATACACACACACACACATACATACATACATATACACACACATCCATACACACTTTTTCTAAAAATAGTGTATTTTGACTCCTAATGTCTCAAAACATGTTTTTAACATGTTTTTAGCAAATCTTTTTTCTTTACCATCACAAAGCTTCCTCTATGATGGACCATACTGCTCAAAACTATGTACACAGTTTTCCTTGCATAAGTACATATTCAATATGCCTAAGCCAGTTCTCGCCGAGAGTTTGTAGGTAGCAGACGTGTTTACAAACGCTCCGTATAAGTGAATAGCCGATTACCCTCTTAGGGCAATAGTCCTTAATTTACCGCTCCATCGCGAGTGTAATATTAGAAATGGCTTCTACCACCGGAAGCCAACTACTTAAAAACATGATCAACAGTGAAATTCCCACTTTTGAATCAAAAAAATCAGTTAACATAAGTTATGCAGCGGTGGCCCAAAAAATTCCTAAGAGAAATCAAGGTCTTATAATGGATTGTGTGGACGAATTGAACCTTATCGATTACACGTGTGCAGTGGGAGACAAAGTGCAACCAAAAAACGTAATTTCAGCATCAAGGATATCAAACAACAGAGTTTGCCTGTACCTTTCAAGCAAAGAACTTGTAAACGAACATACAGATAAGCATGAATTTATATTAATAAATGATAAAAAAGTTAACATAAGGCCATGGTGAATAAACTAAAAAAAGTGATATTTTCCAACGTTTCAACTAGTATCCCGAATTACGTATTCGAAGATATTCTCGAACAGCTAAACATCAAACGAGGCTCACCAGTTATTGAACTGAAAGCCTCTATTGCAAAGGAGGGGTATTCTCATGTAACAAGCTTCAGACGACAAGTTTTTATTAAACCCGAAGATGTCATTAAACTTCCTGATATTTTTAAAATCCATTATGAAGATATAAATCATTTTATATACGCAAGTACCGACTTTCTTAAATGCTTCAAATGTAACTTAGAGGACCATTTAGCTAAGCATTGTACTACAAACGACAATTTAAATGTAAACAAAACAAGCACAAATACACTACCATTCGATGACACTACCGATATCAATCCCCCGAATAATCAATCATATTTAAACGCCGATACAGACCTCTAACGCTCATTTGTTGACAAAACAAATGACAATAAGCGAAGCCACTCTTTAATAAGTTCAACTGAATCTCAAGCCGGTATAGAATTGAAAGTAAATAATAAAGTCAACAGCCAATTTAAAAAACCAACAAAGAAAGGGAAATGCGAAACTGATACAACAGAAAAAATCATAAACGACAAAATCACAATTAATTCTAAAATCGTTACTCAGCCAAATAATACAGAATAAGACGAAATAGATAAAAAATTAAAACTCATTAAAGAAGATTTGAATCAACCCGGACAATTACTGAATTATATCCAATTTAAAAGTTTATTAGAAAATACACGAGGTTCCAGAAAACCGTTTGATATATTAAAACAATACTCTGAAGACTTAAACGCCCTCAAGTTATTTATTGAAAATGAAGTATATCTAAAAGTTAACAATAGAAGTATAAAAATGCGTTGTACGTCAATATTAAAAAATATCAAAAATCCTAATATCGAAATAACTCCGCTCCAAACTCCGAGCCAATCAGATGACGAGGATGATTCCAAACCTGAACTATCCCAACATAAAGATGGCGAGCCTAGTACAATAGAATATTAATGGCTTAAAGGGTCATTATGAACTTCTCCAAGAACTAATTACTGATAACAAGCCGATATTATTTGCCTTCAAAAAACCAACTTAAAACATAACGAAATAATTAAAATGAAAAGCTTTTCTTGTTATAACAAAAATCGAACCTACTGTTTAGCAGATAGTGGAGATGTTTGTATTTTAACGAAAAATCATATTTACAGTAAACAAATAATACTAAAAACAGAAATCGAAGCAGTTGCAGTATCTATAACAATCAACAATAAAACGATATTCATATGCAATATATACTTAAGCAATCGATACGATATCGATACAACACAACTAGAAAACCTAATAAACCAATTATCGACTCCATTTATACTACTAGGGGACTTCAATAGCCACAGCCCTATGTGGGGCTCACTAAAAACTGATAAGCGAGGTAAATGTATCGAAGATCTCATAATCAATAATAATATCGTACTGTTAAATGATCTCTCTCCCACCTATTTCAATACATTAAGCGGCAAAAGTAGCTCAACCGATTTAACGTTATGTAGTACCAGTATTGCTACAGATTTAAAATGGCAAGCTTTAGATTCCCTGTTCGGGAGTGATCATTTTCCAATGATAGTCAAAATTGGTCATACTAATGCAACCCCAAAAACTAATTCCGAGAAATGGAAATTTTACCTAGCCAACTGGCAAAAGTATAAACAAATAATCTCCAGTAAAATATGCGATATAAATGTTTTAATTAATAGTGAACTAGAATCTAATGAAACAAATATAAATAGCATTCTGAATGAATTCACAAAAATTATTTTAAATGCAGCCGAAGATAGCATTCCAAAAACAAAAGAGTACACACAGAAAAAACACACTCCCTGGTGGAATAAAGATTGCAAAAACGCAATAACAGACGCAAAAAAAGGTTTGTATAAATATAAGAAGAATAACACAACAGAATATAAGATAGAATTTAAACGTCTCAAAGCAAAAGCTAAACGTACTATCAAAATTAGCAAACAAAACTCTTGGCTGAAATATTTAAAATCTATTAACAATCAACTTACAACTAAAGAAATATGGAAAAAAATAAAATCGATCGAAGGTCAAACCTTTTCATCTATCCCAGCATTATACGAAAATAATCAAGTTGTTAGTAATGCAGAAAATATAGCAAATATACTAGCGAAAAAATTCAGTGAAAACTCAAGTGACAATAATTTTAATAACGAATTCTTAAATTACAAAAATAAAGTAGAAAAAGAAATCAATATCAACGTCAAATCAACAAAAGTAAATTATAAAAATCTGATAAACGAAAAAATAACATTAAAAGAATTAAAAAATACACTAGAATCTAGTAAAAATACTAGTCCTGGTCCAGATAAGATCCCCAACATTTTTCTAAAAAATTTGCCAGACGACGCAGTACACAGCCTGATTAATTCAATTATATTCAATATACATTCCTAATTATATTCAATATTATATAGACAAAAAAAATATTCCAGACATTTGGAGACAAGCTATTGTAATACCAATACCTAAACCAGGTAAAAAGAAAGATAGCAAAGAAAACTATAGACCAATATCCCTAACATGCTGCTTGTGTACAATCTTTGAAAAAATTGTGAATAAAAGATTACGCTGGTTTTTAGAAGTAAACAATATAATTAACTCATCACAGAGCGGTTTTAGAGAAAACTGTTCAACAACAGATTGCCTAGCAACTATGGAATGTAACATCTGTGACGCATTTATAAACAATCACCATTTAATAGCTATCTGCTTAGATATAGAAAAAGCATACGATCTTATCTGGCGACGCCGGATTTTAGAGATTTTATTAAAATACAAAATCGACGGAAACATGTTTTTCTTCATAAAAAATGTTCTAACCGACAGAACAATCCAAGTTAGAGTGAGTAACATATTGTCCAATCATGTAAATACTCGTATTGATAACGGTGTTCCACAAGGCTCAGTTATAAGCGACACACTTTACTTACTCGCCATCAACGATGTACTAAAATATATTTTTCCGCCTGCTATATGTATTTTTGCCGACGATATAACCATCCTCCTCAAAGGAATAAACCTAAGTCCAAATCAAGTAATACTACAAAATATACTTGATAAATTAACAGAATTCGCAAACACTGCCGGATTTAAATTCTCGGAAAAGAAAACACAGGCATGTCTTTTCAGCAAAAAGAAAAATAAGGTGAAAAATCTTGAACTACACATCGGTAACCATAAAATTTCATTCGTAAATGAAGTAAAAATTTTAGGCTTGACCTTTGATAGAAAATTATCATGGAATCCTCACATTAATAATCTTAAATATCAGTGTTACAATAGAATGAATATACTGAAAACTCGCGCGGCAAAAAACTGGGGAGCTAATCAACAAGTTCTAACCAACACGTATAAAGCCCTCATACAATCAAAAATTGATTACGGATCTCCAATATACGGATCAGCTAAGAATCATATCTTGAAAAAATTGGATCCAATTCTTAATAAAAGTATGAAGATCGCAACAGGAGCATTTACAACAAGCCCCATCAATAGCATTTTAAGCGAAGGAAAAACCCTTCCGCTCTACCTAAGAAGAAAGAAACTTACACTTAATTATATATCAAAAATTTTATCTTCACCAAGAAATCAAGCATACCACATAATAACAAACAATACAAGTATTTACCGAAATAAACCCAAAGCTATTCAACCACTATACTATAGGGCAAAAAAATTACTAAAAGAAAGTCACATTAAACAACCAAAAATTTACACTCAAATTCCTAACCCCATACATTTCTGGATTTCTCAAAAGAAAAATAATCATGTTTTCATACCTAACGAAACATCTTCAGAATCAGAAATCTAACTACAACTTGAACGCCAAAATATTCTCACAATTGTACAGAAAAAAACTGATTGTAATGCAGCAGTAGCCTTACTGCCTAACGAAGAAAAAATTCTTCTGAAACAACCAAACTGGTATAGTATTCAAACAACATTAGAAGTATTATTACTCAATAGAATACAAAGTACGGAAAACCTAAATATGAAATCCATAATATATATTGATTCATTAGTTACTGCTAAAACGATTCAAAACAACTGCCAAAACCAACCTATAATCAACCTAATTAATCATAAACTAAACGAATTAAAAGGAAAAACTATAATATGTTACTCTATCTCACAGACTTAAACACTGACACTACTAAAAGAATCAATAGATCTGGCAAGCAGCCTCCAATTTCCTCTCCGACAACAAGAAATAAAAAAAGAAGACTTTTGTAACCTTATTAATATCACAATTAAAAACAAATGGAACCAATCATGGTATAACAACCCAAATAAAAATTTCTTACAAAAAATAAAACCATATGTTTTTGACCCCAACCCTGCAATCTCTTTAAACAGAAGAGATCAAGTACTGCTTACGCGATTAAGAATAGGACACACTAGAGTGTCACATCAACACATACTCAAAAAAGAAAGCCATCTCAAATGCGATCAGTGTGAAGTTCCAGTTAATGTAAAACATATATTAACAGAATGCCCAAAGTTTGACAACCAACGAACAAAGTGTAAGATCAAAAGCAACATTAGTGACGTTCAGACAAACACAAATCAATGTAAAAATATAATTGACTTTATTAATTCTATTAATTTTAGACATTGATATAAGATAAAATAACACACTGTAAACAGTATAAAATGGTAAAACCTCACATATAATGAATGTAATATATCCTCAATGTCTGTAAAAGTACCATTATGTAAATTATTATTACTATGTACATATTATATGTGGTCGCTAATACCCAATATGGGGGATGCGACTTTTAAATAAATAAATGAAAAAAAAAAAAAAAAAAAATATGCCTAAGCAAAATTTCTTAATATAAGTAGTTGAGTTAAAGATATTCGCTATTTACGTATCAGCCCCATGGACGAATCTGTCCCGATCTCCCCTATTACGTATAAATCTTTGAATCTATTTCATGCGGCTTCAGTTATCTCTCAGTTCAATTAGAGATATAATTTGTGATGAAATGTGGTTAATTCACGTTTTAATACTGTAGTAAACATATTCACTCTTTCAGTGTGGAAAATAACTTTAATTACTGCGAATCATCGCTCACTTTACAATTCGGTTGTTGCATGATTTCTTTTTATTTCACATTCAAATAGTTTATGCTAAAATAATTAGGTCGAATTTTTTAGTTTTTCAATTTAACAAAAACTGAAGTAATTACAGCCATATGAAATGTGTGTGACATCACGATGATATACTTTCATGACGTCACGTAGCATTGGAGTATATCTATATATATCGAATATTACGAAACTTTAAACGTCTGTAACTTTCAAAATTTTTACATTCTTATGACAAAATATAAAAATACGACCTAATTATTTTTCACTATTCTACTTATTTCATGTCAAAAATCAACTTTTTATTTTTATGCAACATCCTAATTAGAGTAACAAAGTCACTCTAAACAATTTAGAGAGCATGCAATCGGACAAATAACTGTACAATTGGAAATGATCATTTATAGCATTCAATCTAGCTAACAATATAATTGAAATTAATCATTTAAAACATATAAGATTTAAGGTTGTCATTTCACGAGGATACACATCCGATAATTTTCTGAGTTGTAATATTTTAAGTACATCAAATTACTTCGACCAAAGTGTTTTTTAGTGTAAAAATGTATAAAGAATCGAAAAAATAAATTTCTTAACGAAATTTCACTATAGTTCCACCTTAAGTATTAATAAAGTACAGTCGTTTGAGGGACACTGCAACGATTCATTACAATCATCGTTATTCTCGCTCATTCATTACAAAACTGGCCTATTAGCTAGTAGAATACCTAGTAGGAGCGCAGCAGTGCGCGTATATGTGCATTCGGCTAATGAGAATGACTGACATCAGGACAAAGCACAAAAAATGGTATCCGAGCAATTCTCTGTTTCAGTGCCTTTCCAAATTTAGTGCATGAGATCACAGTATCCCTTAAACGACTGTCATAAATTAATTTTTATAACAATTTACATTTTATATAAATATATACCGTGCATAGGTACCAAAATCACTAAAGCTTCAATTTTTAAAACAATGCACTTAATTCTTAATGCCACAGATATTGGTTGCAATATAATTAATATTACTTCGAGAAAGAATAGTGCCAAAGTAGTTGGCAGCGTTATTTAGTTATATATCTGAGTACTTAAGGGGACAGATACACCTTCAAATTTTAAATTAATTAATGTTAATTAATACATTGTAAGGAAAAAGTGATTTTGTCCATCATATGGCACCAGGGCCGTATTAGCCATTATTGCGCCCTTCGGCAGCCGCCACCTGGCGTCCCTGCCCGAGGTGGTCAGTATGTACAAGCAAAAAAAAGGTCCTCCGGAACTGAATTTTTACGATTTGATTTACTGTGCTTTGCCCACGTTAAAATGTTCAAGAAAGGGAAAGATTTACTTTCCAATCCTGCCTTTGTCCCAACTTTTCTTAACGTTACGAACCTTCCCGGACTTTGCCGAAAATGTAATTTGTGTTTTGCTACACTTTATCATTTAAATAACATAAGTGAAATTTATATTATGGTGATATACTCATTATTTATACTATGTTGAAATCGTCCGTTTTTCCGGAATTGCAAGTATTCAAAAAACTATTCAACATGTAGAAAAATATCACTATATCAATAAAGAGAGGTAATCAAAGGGAATAATGTATACAATGTTTATTCTATTTATATATATAAATGTTTACAATATTTAATATAAACATTTCTATAAATATTTAATATAAATTTATATCAAATCTTTGATTTCTAGTTTCGATAATTTAACTGACAAAAACAGAATATTATGTCAATACAAGGACAATGTAATGTAAAATAGTAAATCCCATAAAATGGCAGCGAAATATTTTCCCCAACGCTTTAAATATTTAAATAATCAATGTAAAAGTTTATTGTAATATTGAGAAAATAATAAAAATATAAAACTAAAATTATATAGATAAATAACATTTTTAAAATCAACCCAACTACCCCACGTTGAGCAATTTGCAATAAAAACATTATAATAATAAATTCGTAAGCCATAAACCCTAAACCCAACTACCTCGAAAAATTAAAAAATTTTATTAATAACTCGATATATTCTGAACCCTAATACCTAAATCCAACTATCCCAAACTGAGCTTTTTGCAAATAAATAATTTTAATAATAAAATCGTAAAACCTAAACTCTAAACCCAAACTGAGTAATGCGCAGTAAACAAATTTAAATAATAGAATTTTTAACCTTAAACCCTATACCCAATTAACCCAACCTGAAAAATTTGCAATAAAAACATTATAATAATAAAAACTGTAAACCCAAGCTGAGCAATTTGTTGTAAACAAATTTAAATAATAGAATTGTTGACCTTAAACTCTAAATTGAGTGAAATTCACTTCATGAAAAAATGTCAAATATACCTGTATATTACATATTATTATTCATTGTAAATTGGTCAGCTTGGGTTTCTTGGGATTAGGGTTAAAGGTCTGGGTTAAAAATTCTATTACTTAAATTTGTTTATTACAAATTGCTTAGCTTCGGTGGTTTGAGTTTAGAGTTTAGGGCTTACATTTTTATTATTATAATGTTTTTACTTCAAACTGCTTAACTCGGGGTAGTTGGGTTTAGGGTTTACGATTTTATTATGAAAATTCTTTAATTGTAAATTACTCGGCTTGGGTTGAACAGGTTTTGGGTTATTTGAGTTTAGAGTTTAGACTTTACGATTTTATTATTATAATTATTTATTTGCAAAATGCTCGGCTCGAGATAGTTGGGTTTAGGGTGTAGGATTCAAAATTTTAGGGTTTAATTATTAAAAAAAATTTGATTACTATATTCTCAGCTTGGGGTAGTTGGGATTGGGGATTAGGGTTTATCGTGTAATTATTACAATTTTTAATTGCTAACTGCCCTGCTCGAGGTAATCGGGTTTAGGGTTTATGATTTTATTATTAAAATTATTTATTTGCAAAATTCTCTGCTCGGGGTAATTGGGTTTAGGGTTTACGATTTCATTGTGAAAATTGTTTAAATGAAAATTATTCGGCAAGGGTTAATTGCCTTTAGGGTTTAGGGTTTAGGGTATAAGGTTAACATTTCTATTATTTAAATTTGTGTACTGTAAATGGCCCAGCTTGGGTTATTTGGATTTTTAGTTTAGGGCTTAGGTTGTATTATTAAAGTTATTTACTTACAAAATGCTCAGCTCGGGGTAGTTGGGTTTAGGACTTAGGGTTTAGAGTTTTTTGTGTATTATTAAAAATTTTTAATTGCTAAATGCTCCGCTTGTGGAAATTGGGTCTAGGGTTTAGGGTTTACGGTTTATGGTTTAATTATTAAAAATTTTTAATTGTAGAATACTCGGATTTGGGTGTAGGGTTTAGGATTTAAGGTTAACAATTGTATTATATAAATTTGTTTACTGCCAATTACCCAGCTTGGGTTATTTGGGTTTTGAGTTTATAAGGGCTTACGATTTTATTACTAAAATTATTTATTTGCAATATGCTGAGCTAGGGGTAGTTCTTATTCTCTGTGTTTAAAACGTGTTTCTATTTTTTTATCTCTCAAATTTTGTATGTCCTATCGACTATTTTCTATGGTTAATCGGTTATTTTTTAAATAATAATCGATTGTTTTCGATTATTTTGATTATTCCGATTATTTCGATTATTCCGATGTTTACGATTATTAATCAATTAATCGCTAAATCGATTAATTAATGAAAATCGATAATCGATTAAGAAAATGCATAATCACATAACTCTACCGGTTAGTTCTATATTCTATTGTATGCGGGGTATACACTTTTAAGAGCTTAGGGTATAATAGAAGATTTATTATTTTTTGAACTTGTACACGTGTGTTATGTGGTTTTAGAAGCCTTCTATATGTAATAATAAGTATTTTATTTCCAACTAACTATAATAGCCACTATATTGACCTGAAAAGCGGGACGAATGACGTATTATTCTCGCTTTTGAATTTATTTCCCGCAAATGCGAAATAAAGTAAATTTGCAAGAAATAAAGTAGGTTTGGCAGGAAATAAAGAACTTTACGTAATACGTGCACAATATTCGCGGGTTTTTGGACCTGAACAGCGAACCTATAGTGCTTGTTTTCTGACCGGCGGGGAAAAAAACAGCGAGCAAAAAAAGCAACTTTATTGCCCGCTGTTGATTTATCTACTTATTTATACTTTTCGAGACTTTTCTGCATAAATCCATACATGTGTCATATAAAATAGGGTGTACACCAAGGGCTAGTGGGTTTTTTGACCTCGCGGGTTTGCAAATTCCACACTCGATCGAAAAAAGTTCACTTTACGCCCTTGGTATACAATATACTATTATTCCACACCCCACTAGAAAGCCCACGTTTTGTCCCTAATAAGCGGGGCAAAAGTGGCATATTTTTCCCGAAAACTAGTTTTGCGGGGCGAAAGTAAAATTAGCGGGGCAAAAGTAAATTTTTTCTAAAAATTTTTCCGAAATTTAAAAATTTTCCAAAATTTGAAAAATTTTCCAAAATTTAAAAATTTAAATTTCCACAAAAAATTTAAAATTTCAAGACCAAAAAGTGGCTTTCTAGTGGAGAGTGAAATAAAATACTATATGCAACACGAGGCAAAAGTAGATTTTTCCCTTGTTACATAATGTACTATTATTACACAGTTAAGTCGGAAATAAGGTTATATATGCAACACGGGAATAAAGCCGACTATTTCCTTGATGCATAATGTCTTATAAAAGACTACTATTTAATAACAACTAGTGAATTATAAATTTTAGTTCCTGGGGTATGTGGTTTTGAAAATATGTGCTTTAATATGAATTTATTGATTGAACTTCTATGCGCGGGTGATGATATGATTATGAAAGTTTCTTGTTTAGTAATATATTTATAATAACTCTTTACTTAATTGTACGTCTGGAGTATATGATTTTGAAAGGTTTTGTACGTGGTTTTACAAAATATTTATTATATTATATTAGTATAAGTCAGTAAGTGCCGTTCAAGTCGGCGCTCCTCGTTGTAGTACCTATATTTAGTCCTGGAATCTTGCGCCCCCACTAGGGTCAGTGCCCTATGGCATGGCGTAGTTGGCGTAGGCCATAATATGGCACTGTATATTACCTATTTTTTACAGTAAATTTCAATATTTTATCAAAATAAAACGAAAATTTTTTTTTAAATTTTCCGTATGGTCCTTAGGTCTTTTTTATCGGCTATAATGAAAGCCTGTATATTCCTTCACTTACCGCAAGATTTTGAGAGCCAATAAGATCGAAAGAAAAGTTTAATTTTTTGCATGGTCCTTAGGTCTCTTTGATCGGTTTCAATGAAAGCCTGTATATTCCTTCACCTACCGCAAGGTTCTTAGAGCCAATAAGATGGAATTGGGGGTTTTAAGGTTTTATGTTCATTATACATATAATTATGCATCCAATGTGGGGATTTCAAAATAAAAACTATTGACCAAAGTTATATTAAGCCTTCTTCCCTTGTTTTGCTATTCACGAAATCGTCATTTTTTTAAAATGGTTATATCTGTGAAATATAACAAGGAAAATTTTTGAAAACATTTTTAGGGCTTTATCTTTCTCTTTTGAAGAGAGAAAAATATTTTTGTAAAAAAAGTGATTTTTATGCAGTAGCAAATGCTGGAATAAATCGGCAGCATTTGATCTGAAACTTTTCAAAACGGTAGCTCTTTAGTATCTCTTGAACGAGTTCTAAGCCCAAATCACAACGACCTTTATATTTCGAGACATTTAAGGTTATGTTTTAAAATTTCTTTTTGATCGATTTTAATGAAGATTCAAAATTAAAATATTTGCAGAGGAAGTAGTTATTTCCTCCACTTAAACTCTATCCCTCGATAAATAATCAAGAAAGACGGTGTTTTGGCTCTATCGGTCTTCCCGAGGCAGGTTGTATGTGAGGAAAGATGAGAAAAAAATTAAAACATTCTTTTCTTTTTTTCCCTCAACGTTTCGACGGTCAATACCGCCCACGTCAGGAAAACTGTCAAAGTAAGTTTTATTCGTAAACACTGTATGTAAATACATGAGATGTTAATCTATAAACAATAACAATAACGAGGAGTCAAGACTTACAATTATGGAGTGGTCGTCAGTACCAAAATGTTATGGTTTACCGAGAATACACAAAAAAGATATTTCACTGCGACCAATCATATCAACAATAGGTTCACCTACATCTGAGATACCTCTCAATGAAATCTTGCTAGCATGCGAGTTGCTAATGAAAACACTTATTTTCAATTCAATGGAAAATCCAACAAACAACTTTTCGGTACCCCATGGGTCCTCCGATCTCGGGATTATTCGCTGACATTGTCATGGATAATCTTGAGACCGATTGTCTATCTAAATTATCTTTCAAACCGATCTTCTTTTCCCTATATGTGGATGATATCATTACATGCATCCCAAACGATAAAATAGATGAGATCCTAGGAACTTTCAACTCTTACAATAGTAGATTACAATTCACCCATGAAATTGAAAACGATAATTCCATTAGCTTCGCTTCATAAGGACGTTCTATTGATAAAAGAAGAAGATAAACTAACAACGGATTGGTACACGAAGCCAACATTCTCAGGCAGATTTTTAAACTACCTGTCACAACATCCGAGATCACAGAAAATCGCCATGGTGTACAATCTCGTCGATAGAGCGATAAAACTAGCAAACAAAAAATTTCACAACAAAAATATTTGTAACGTCAAAAAATTACTGCTTGAAAATAACTAACCTAGCGACTTTATAAATACATATGTACGGAAAAGATTGTCTGTAATAAAATCTAACGAACAACCAAGACAACAAGCAAGCAGTAATAGAAATAAACAAAACATTGTTTGCCTACCATATGTCAACGGCTTCTACGAGCGGATCAGTCATGTTTTTAAGAGGAACAATATCGAAACAGTTCCAAAAGTAAACAGTGAAATGCGTAACATCATAATAAAAGGTAAAGATGAGAAAGACAAAAATCTTGAGATCAATGTTGTCTAAACATTTAAATGCAATGACTGCTCTGCTACATACGTAGGTGAAACAAAAAGAAATGTCTGTATACGCGCGGATGGGCATCAAACATATAAAAAGAGTGTAATCTTCGATCACCAAAAAAATTGTAACCACACATTCAACTTCGACAAATTTGATATCAAAGTCAGAGAGCCTAATTTAAACAAATGATTAATTTTCGAAATGCTACACATACATTTACGGAAGAACGGAATAAATAAGAGAGAAGGTACACAACAGCTTAACGATATATAAACGCACCTAATATTCTGCCTTAAACGAAAACAATAGCGATGTGACGTCAGAACTCTGTCGTCGGTATCGAAAAAATGTCAACAAACCGCTCGACTTCCTGTACATTATATAAGTTGCGCGAAATCGACGATCGAGCGAATTTGGAACCGATTAGCCGAGAGAGCAACATCTTTGATCCCCCCCCCCCCCCCGCCTTCTGGCGGGGAAGAGGCTTTTTCCGTTTATTCATGTACCGTGTGAAATATATTTTTTGTGTATTTTCGGTAAACCATAACATTTTGGTACCGACGACGCCATAATTGCAAATCTTCACTCCTCGTTATTGTCATTGTTATTGTTTATAGATTAACATTTCATGTATTTACATATAGTCTTTATAAATAAAACTTACTTTGACAGTTTTCCTGATGAGGGCGGCATTGACCGTCAAAACGTTGAGGGAAGAAAAGAAAAACATGTTTTAATTTTTTTCTCATCCTTCCCCACGTACATGCCACGGAAAGTTTGATAGAGCCAAAACATCGTCTTTTTTTATTCAAACTTAAAAATAAATGTAAAGATTGATCGACTCGTTTTTGTTTTAGAACAATTTTTCTTTTTTTGTATTTTTTAGTTTAAGTTCTTCGAGTTTCTTGGTATGTTAGAAATATTATAATCAATTTAGTGTAAATGTATTAAAAAGAGCATAAAATTACCTATCTCTTACAAAAGCAAATTTTGGATAGGCTCTTTCCCTCCTTTGTTATACGCGAATAAAGTCATATTTAGCTTAAACGGTTATATCTCGGAAATCTATGATGACAAATCGTTCACAACATTTTAGATGATTAGGAATTCAGTTAATCTACATACTAACATCTAATTAAATTTAATTTAAATATTTTAATAATTTTAATAAATTATGTACAGAGAAACAATTACGGTAATAAGGATTATTACCTATCGTTCTGTAATTTGAGTAAAAAATTATATTTTGTCAAGCCATCAATGATAGAAAAGCACACCCATTTTGAGCTATTATTTAGAAAGAGATATAGCAATTTGAAATTAATTTATTAGAACAAATAATTTCATATTGGAACAATTAATTTAGTTTGAGGAAGCTGAGTGCCAATAAATTGGTAGCGGTCTTTTCGGTGTATTTTGATAATAATATTCAAATTTACCGTACAACAATACGTAATATATGATGAAAGGCTCACTTTTACCTTAAACTGCATTAGCAATTAATTAAAAATTTAAAGGTGTATTTGACACAATAACGTTTGTATTGAATAATCATATTCACTTATAATGTATTTATATATATATTTTACTTTTAACAACTTACATGCTAAATGATGTACCTAATATTTGTGCATTTTACTAAATTCAAATCTTACATTATTTTAGAATTAGCAGCGATGTCCCTGATAGTGGATCGTTAAGAGCACCGACGATAACTCCGTCAAGCCTAGAATCCCCAGAATATGATCCACACAAGCATAGAAATAGACCACATCCTACCACGTAAGTAAAATAACGTATTATTCATTTAGTTAATTATGATCCAATATTTCTTTTAAGCTTTCCAAATAATTATAATTTAGATGTTTTGCCTAATTTATAATATAGGAGAAAGATAATTAGACTATTTTAAGTCTGATGTCAAACCAATAAGATGGAGAATAAGCTGGGGGTACAACAAAAATGACGTCAGATGTTAAAATACCTAATAGTAGCTTTAAGGTGGTTCTTTCGTAAGAATCGGCCTTAAAAATAAAAATGTATACAATGATTTGTTTACGTATTGCAATATCATAAATGTTACACTATAAAACAAGGGTACTTTAAGAGAAAAAAGGAATTCTTTTCATGGAATTTTCGATATTACAAAATTAGATATCGCGTAAATTAGAGAATAATTTGATAACTGATCGGAATCTTTTTATTTGTTATCCGATTTTAATTTGGATGGTCTCATTTTGTTCCTTGAAAGATTTCAGGGAGACTTACCCATATAAAAATTCAAATTAATCATCGATAAACCTGCAAAGTTAGAGTCAACTGTTTATAAGTCCATACACGTGTTTTCTTAAGTTCATGCATCTACAAGTATAAACTATAGGCTATAACTTTGCAGGATTTTCAATATTTTTAAATTTTTATATAGGTAAATCGCATTGAAATCTTTTGAGGAACAAAATGCGACCTTCCAAAATAAAATCGAATAACAGACAAAAATATTAAGATACTTTTGTTAAACTATTCTCTAATTTACGTGATATATAATTTTGCAATATCAAAAATTTAATGAAATAGTATGTATAAATATTTATTTTTAAGGTCGATTCTCGTGAAAGAACCACCTTAACTCGCATTACAAGTCGCGCCACCTATAAGAAGCGGTTGAGAACTTTTATATATATGCCTAGAATTAAATAGAATAGTAATTAAAATTGATTATATAGGTCCATTTGATAATCCGTCAATACAGACAGATTATTCTATTAATTTTCTTTTTATTAAATCTCTATATATTATAAAAAGATTACGCCGACGCCACCGCCAACGCCGCCGTGTCAAAAGCTGTTATGAGTTCTAATACATTTTCTCTTGAAGTATATCAAAAGACAAAAATATATTTTTTAATACGCTTAAATTGTTTGAAATAGAAGCCTTGTAGACATTTTTTAATACAGCAGTTATTTGGTAATTTTTCAAAGTTTACCACACTTCTACAGGGAACACATATGACGTCAGGAGCTGAACATTTTTTTGGGAGCTTCATTTGATAGGTACTTTCATGTATATATTTATGTGTGGGTGTATATACTATGTACCCACATTATTACACCATTTAGGAGTGTACAAGTTACTTAAGAGTTGTAACCAATTTTTACATAAGACTATTTATTGTATTTCGATATCCTTTTCTAAACAAGGTTTTTAAAACATCTAATTATAACAGCCCACATAGCACCCAATATTTCAGGAATGTCGTAGAAATATTTCAAAGATGCTGTAATATTGCGGATAAGTTGATATACTGCACCTACGTTTCTGTGATATTCGAGTATGATTTTCAAGATTGCAGTATTTCAGCAATCTATCTATAATATTATATTAAGTATAATATATCACATTGTAATATTGCAGTGATATCCTTGTAACATTGCGCGATGATAAATTACAACACAAGATTGCTACAATAATTCTACAATATTACATTGTGATAAATCACATAGTAACCCGTGTAGAAATTTTATGAAAAATCTTACCAGATTCTGGCAAGATTTCCCCATATCTGATGAGAATCCGACAAGGAATACCCGTGGGATTCGGACCGGAAAGTACTCCCACTTTTTAACACGTTTTGGATCAGAAAATCTGACCAGTATCCGATGTGGATTACTTACTCTAATCTAAGCTATAGTTTTCTACAAAATTAAGCAAAATAGAAATGCAACTCAGTTTAATTAACTTTATAAAATGTAAATTGATAATATTAAAAAAATTAAATTGACTTTTAATTATGTTTAATATTATTAAATATCGATCAATACATTCATCTTTCAATTATTATTAAATATATTTGAAAAAGATATTTAATAATATTAAAATTCAGAAAATACCTGAAAATATAAAATATTTTGTTTCTAATTAATTATTAATATATTTGAATAATTTAAATGAAAATTTTTATTTAAGTCTTATGTTTCTTACAGAATATTAAAAATATAAATTCATTATCAGCTTCTTTGTATATCAGCAGTTTTTGGATCTCTTCCACCCCAGTCTTTTGAATTAGCAAATGCTGCACTTAAGGCAGCATGAAATGCTAGTTCAGTGATTATGTCACGATCCTTATCAGTGTGGTGACCAATGATTGCATCTGCAAATATAATGCTTAGATTATACAATTATAAATATTTACCTGTGGTAGAAAGGCAAAATGACTTAAGTCACTTTATTGAAATGTTGAGATATTGCGGTACGAAATTTAAAATTTCTATTTAGGCATAATATAAGATAAGTATAAATCAGGAGAAAAAAAAGGAATAGAACAAGGATAGATGTTCGCGAATCCACATATAGATATATACATACATCACCCGAATAATTCGACTGACAGAACTCGTTTTCAAACTTTTGAAATGATTGAGTGATTTATCAAGTTTGCTCTTTTGTTTTTTTTACGAATACTTACATTAATTTGAGGATGTATCTAAATTTGAAATGCGTTCCGTTAGTTGATTTGATAGGAGGGTGTACGTACATCGATGTTAATTAATTCAGTACCATCTACCTTTGACAAGTGGATAACATTTAGTATCCTTAAATGTTACTTTGTTCGGCACTTTTTTTAAGACCGTAAATTGCAGTATCAATTCCTTCATAAAAATTTTCTTCAGTATACTAGTTATACTTTTAATGGCCTTATTGCCACTTTTATCAAGTAATAATTTAGCCAGCTGAACCTAAAAAAAAGTTTTCTTTAATAAATTGAATATAAATTTTTAAATGTTTTTATTTGATAATTTATACTTGCAAAGTAATCGCATAATTTTGTATTCTCACTTAAATGATTATTAAAGTCATTCCAATCAGACATGTTCTGGATTGGAAGTTTTAGCTTATATTTAAATAATTCCTCTGCAAATTTATTCAACTCGGAGCCCAATAATTTTTCCTTTAGTTCTTTCACATCTCTTTGAAGGCTCTCCATAGCATGTTTGATTGATGTGATCGCTGTTAATAAAGTCGTTGTTTCTAAAAGAAAATATGTTATAAATAAACTAATAAAGTAAAACAATTTTTTTTAGATTAATTTATTTAAATTACCTGCAGAAAACTACTGTTTAATGTACATTTATTTCGCTGCTTGAATTTGATAGCTGTTGATTTCAGCTATACAAGATTCATGATTATTTTTGTCGGCAGAAAAATTTGATGAGTTATTATTATACTCTCGACAGTTTTATCTGCATAGTCTGTAAGAAAATTTTTCCAAATCAATAAGATACTTTTTCAGACTAAGGACATATGAACTATCGACCCAATTTCTCCCTTACCACATTTTCACTTATAAAGTAAAATATTCAAGAATTCTTATTATTAACTATAAAAAAATGTTAAAACTATGACTATTTATTTTTCAAACTAGTTTTCTTCTAGAATTATTAATCAAACCTCTATATGAGTACAGAAAAATTCTAAAAAATTCTAAAAGTAAAAGAGTTGCTAAAGTACGAATTGGATTGGAATTTCACATTCTTATAAATTAAGGTTTATCCAACCTAATAATTCTTCATTTGTAATGTTATAAAATTCTGCAATGTCTTCTATTTTATTGTTTATAGGCTTCTTTGGATTGCCTAAATAAACATGTGTATTATTAATTTATGAAAAATTGAGAGCACTTACGCAAATGTCTTTTGTTTGAAATAGTTTTTCTTAAATTTGGCAAAATTTTGGTAGGAAATGACGGTTTCTTTTTAGACACTGCCTTGCTTTTAGCTGTATAATAACAAATATTTATATGAAATTCATGATAAAATACAAAATCTGAATGATGTAATATTTAAATACCTGGTTTCTTATTATTTTTTCTAACTTTGACCTCTTCAGATGACGAGTGACTGAAGCTGAAGAGATCCTGCGACTGATTCGAAGAATCTTCATCACTTAGCTCTGGCACCTTCATGATATCACTTAATGCTTCTTTTTTATATAATGCTGTTTGATCAGCAGCTTTTGTTTCTTTGTCATCATTATTGTCAGTTGTACATGCGTATGCTTCACTTCTTAATCTTTTGGCACGCTCTTCAGCCTTTTTGTATGTATCTAAATCTGAATAATTGTTTAACATAAAATTAATTATCATTAAATAAATCCTGTAAACAAATCACTTGAATGGATTTACTCACCAGCGCCTCCTTTTAAAACAATCGGTCATAGTGGCCAGCTTGACATACATTTGGAGTTAGCTTTTACTAATGATTGAACTAACACAAGATCCTTTTTACTATATGGTGATTGAGACCCAAGATTATGGTACAATATCAATGTCAGATATGCCATCTTCGTTCATGCAACCAATGATTCACATATCTGGTACTTATATTTGACTGTCTTGTTCCTCGCCATACGTACATATAAAAATCAATCATCCAAATTAATTATGGGACTGCAATCAGAAATTTATTAGTTAACAAAATTGATATTTCTATTGATCTCTCAGAGCCGTACTCTATTAAAAATAAATAAGACTTTCCTTTTTGTTGATATTCTAACAGTCAATGCATTCTTTTCTTTTAACAAACAATTGAATAGAGAAGATTGATAGAAGCAATTTTATTATTTTAATATTAAACATATCTTAGTTTCTATATATGCATGTGTGTATGTGTATAAACAGACATTTTACAGTAAAAGTTTAGTATAATTTTTTTATGGTTATGTATATGATTTTTTTCTAGGTTATGTATATATTTTCAATTTTTTTACATACGCATTGTAATTTAGACTTAAAATACTTTTGATATGACTTTTTATACTCAATTGGCATCTCAATCAATACCAATTTAAGAAAGCTTCACTAAATATTACTTCAACTTATAATCAACGTATTATTAAAACATAAAAGAATTGTAAAAAGACATTTACTCGTTATTATATGTAAATATTTATTCGCTAAGAACAATCTGTCATACTTACTTTCTTATGAATTACCTTAATCAACTGTAGTATTGATATGAAAAGACAAAATCCAAGCCGATTTCAATGAAAAGTCGTTAACGTATTCGACGAAACGGCCGAGCAAAGCGTCGCGAGATAAACAGGGGAGTGCTACTGCTAAAGCCGGGAATACAGTCAACAACAAGAGAATGTAATGGGCTGGTTCGGGCGTGCTACGGTGATGCCTCGTGTGCCCGCGTGTGTGTTTGTAATAGCTGACCAATAACATTTTGTGTATTTCCTCAGTCGATAAAGTATGTCCCTTATACCGGCAGTTCATTTTTGATAATCATCCTGCTTTACCTACTGTTTAAAAATACGCTCATTTTATATACGTACATACGTAAAATAAGAAAAATGAATATTATAAATAATAGAATACTAAACCCATTATCCTGGCAAACTAATTAACCTAATTAAAAAAAAAATATTTCTTAAACTATAATATAAATTCCATAAATTGATACAAATAAATATTATTCTCATATGTACAATTATTCTATATTTTTTATCTTCAATTTTCATATTTATATAATTAATAATATAAGATCGAATATTTATACTACACACACACACCGCACATACACACACACACACACACACACACACACACACACACATATATATATATAACTATATTATGCATGTGTGTGTATATATATATATATATATATATATATATATATATATATATATATATATATATATATATATATATATATATATATATATATATATATATATATATATATATATATATATATATATATATATATATATATATATATATATATATATATATATATATATATATATATATATATATATATATATATATATATATATATATATATATATATATATATATATATATATATATATATACATGCCTAATATCAGATTTTAATAAAATCTTATATTTTAATAATATTTTTAAATGGTATAAATAGATTATATCTATTTGATATGCTTTCGTAATATATTTTTTATTTAAAAAGAAAATACATGATTAGCAATAAAAATTTTAATGCAAAAATGGCAGAACAGAATGAGTGGTGCGCCTATTCTTCTTAAATTTTAAAGACAATAGTACCAATTTATTCTTCAATAAATCTATAGAAATCGTTAACTAGCTGTCTGTTTTTGATATTTTCCATATATTAAGTTTTGATGATCGTAGTGGATATTTGTAGGCGGGTGTGACTTTTTTAAGAATGATGCCAGATAATTGTATATCTTTAAAATCATTCGTTGAAGAAAACATCTTTTGAATCGCTAATATAGTATTATCATGGGTGATAATGCAATTATTTGGACGTTGAGAAGTTAATGTGAAACTATTTTTGATTTTCAATTTTTAATCAAAACATAATTATTTGTTTGATGACTTCTAATTACTTGAAATGCTGGTGGTATTATTGGTGCTCTGTTTTGAAACTTATTTTTCTCTTGCAATCTGCGACATACCTGGGCTAGTGGCCTGTTTGGAGTACGTACACATTTTCTTAGCTTTCCTAGGCAATTCTCAAATGGAAAGGCACTGATTTTACTTAAATTACAATTCATATTGATCATATCATCTGCCACATGTAACAGATTATGCATGTTGAGTGTGGAAACTTGTCGACCATACACTACAGATGCAGCTCGAAGAAATTTATTTAAGTAGATTTTAGCCAGCGAGCCTCTTTTTTGGTAATTATAACTGCATAAAAATCTGAAAGCAGCATGGAATAATAAAAAGTGCTTGAATAAATCACTACTAAGCAAATAGTTAAAAATAAGAGGTCCACCATAAAGTAAACAAAATCTTAATTCTGTAGCTTTCAACTTGTTCACACATTTAGCACTTCTAGGCTTTCTTTGGAATTCCATAGGAATACATTTTCTTAAACTTAATAATAACTTAAAAAAATATTTCACCATTTGTTTCACTTTCAGCGCTCTGTATTCCACAACAATCTATAATATTTTCATTTTCACTTGTGTCTAAATCTTCTGCGTACTTCATCTTTTTAAAATTATGATAATATTATCGAAATTGCAATTCATTTTTTTTTAAGTAGAAAATATTTTACTTACTACCATATTTTTCTTGAGCTACAGCAATCTGATTATGTACTGCATTTCTAATGACTCTGTATTTTCTTTTGCGTTCTCTACTTTTTCTTTCTTTGTCTTCCATTTCATTGTCATCCATAATTTACAACATTAAAAAAACTACATAACAATTAAACCAATTAAAAAAATATCAATGTATAAGATGTACGAGTATATATAAAAACATTTATGCAATTAAATTACCTGTAAAAAGTATGGATTCAGAAACAAGGTTTTTTTATTTCTTTATATTGTTTATTATTATAGGTACGCCAAATATTGAACAGTAGATTAACGAAACTTCTTGGTCAATTATTTGGTTATGTAATAAAAAAGCTAGGTTAGATCAGCTTAGTCTTTCATATCCGATTCTGGAACGTTTACATCGAATTTGGCCAGCCTCAACTGGAAATGCGGAATACTATCGAGATTCCAGTCCGGCAGCCGCATGCGATAGCAGGGCCACAGTTTTATTATTTTCCCGCCCGAACATTCGGGGAGATCCAGTCGGATTCAGACACGTAAAACGTGCTAACGCCGTCTATGAAGTTAACTTCGAGGTTAACTCGCGAAACTCGGGTCGGATTCTCATTAGATTCACGTATTTGGGGAAAATGTTCGTAAACCTTACCGCGATCCAGTATACAGTCGGGGACGACATGGGGAAATTTCTACAATATTCGCGAAATATCCTGTAATATTATTATGGGACATTTTTTTTTTCGAGAGTATGTAGGAAATGCCATCTAAGGCACACCCGACTGGGTCCGCACAGACAGATAGTGTGGGGCTGGTTGGGGATGCATCCTCCGTGTGTATAATATAGGACGAAAAAAATCCTCTTGGCGGAACCCACCCTGGTACTTTTTATCACATTACCTCAGGGTCGTACCATTCTAGTATCGTCTCGACAACCGCTGAATAATTTGAAATCCCCCTAGGGGACGTCAGATCTAACCCGTCTCATTTACACGCGTATTCAATAAGTATCCCTGTCCTTCCCCGCGACATTCATAAAATGAGAGAAATTGAGCATTTCCCGGTTCAGAAAGCGTCCCGTCTTCTTCCTCCACGTCCATTTCCATGGAGTCGTCCGACGTCCCAGGGTTATGTTGGGGTGTCGGAACGTCTCCCAGCGCTTCATTTATACCTTCGTCGGTTGCCTTGTCTAGATACCACTTCTTTTGTCGTAGGACCGTCTCGGCGAATTTTGCCGTGGCGGCCCACTTATTCTCGGCGGACAGCATTTCGCCCACGATGTTCTCATACATGAATTGTCCGACCGAGCCGATAAGAGCTGTTCTTTCTTCGTTCCACTTTTCGAAGACGAAAAACGTGTGAAACTCATCGTTGCAATCAGCGGAACAGAAGATGCAACTCGGGCTCTGAACCTTCCTCATACAACTGAGGTAGGAGGAGAAGTACCCATCATCACTTAGGAATTGGGCCAGGTAGTAATTTACCTCCCCATGATCTCTGATTATTATGGGACATACCGCGTGGAAATATTATAGTAATATTCCTGCAAGTTTATAGAACGATATTTCGCAATGCATCTCACATTAATACTGCCGAAATATTTGTATAATATTACACTGTTATACATCACACTGAAATATATGCGAAATATTCTGTAATATTATTATGTGACGTATTACTTTAAGATATTACAGCTATATTCCTGCAAGATTACAGAATGACATTCCTGGATGCATATCAAACTAATACTGTGGAAATATTTCTACTACATCATATGGCAATAAATCAGTCACCTTTTGTTTAACGATAACATTTTAATTTTATCGTTTAATTTTGCCAGAAATTTTGATTATAACTGTAAAAATGTTTTAATGATGTAGTTAGTGAAGGTTTACGTAAAAAAGAAAAACGAGGGAAACAGATTATTGTCATTGTACTTTATTTGAAACTCAATCTTTTCAAGATTGCCGCTAGACGGCGCTTTGGCGTTTTCTCGCAAGTGCTAAGATTCGTCTACAGTTACTATAATATATTAGGACGGTTCAAACATTACGATAATTTGTGTCATCCCGAAGCTGCTGCGTATGAACGATTATTGGCAGGCGTTTATCATATGTATATTACTAATACTAATAATAGTACTAGCTTTCCGGCGAAATAAAAATAATAAAAAATGGAAAAAAAAATGATATATACTTTCGATAAATTAATAATAATATTGCTGGAATGTTACTGAAATATTACCTAGTATTTCCATTGTTATTATGAAATAATAATAATATTCCTGCAATATTACTGCTATATATGATATCACAGGAATATTTAATATTGCGTGTAGTACTCATGTGATATTGCTGCAATATTAATTGAGTGCTACGTGGGAGAATATATTAAAGTTTACACGGAAGATTTTCTAATGAAACGAAACGCAACAAAACTAGCAGATCCGTAATAGATTTGTTACATGAACAGCTAACTAATCCTTTTTCGACAGATAAAAATCTAAAATTTTATATATATATATATATTAGGGGGTTCTCCCCTGCTCGCAGACTCGTCAACCCCCATTTAAGGATTCAATTTTAAAATTTAAATATTCCCTGTAGTAATGATTCCCTGTTGTAATATTTTAGTTTTATAATTTTTTATTCAAGACCTAATAATCGTACTTTACTAATAATTTTTTAAATAATCATTATTTTATTAGATCTTAAGTAAAAAATTATAATTTTTAACCGGTGAGTCTATATGCCCGGGTAAAAATGGCCCTTATATGGTAATATATGATCATAAACGAGTAATGACAACGCATGACATATCTGGTCATATATAAACATATATTTTTACATTAAAATATCTTTTTTGGAAGTATCATCTGGATGATAACACTCAAACTGAGTGACTAAGCTATGATACTATGATTCTAAAAATATTTTCTGATAAGCATATTTATTAAACAATTGAAATCCGAAAATTGACAAAATTGATTTCATATATGCCCATATATGCCCATATATGATCATGTATGATTATACATGGTTGTATGAAAGTCAAACGAGAACCATATATAACCATATATAATAATGTATTACCACATATGGCGATATATGATTATATACGATTGTACATGCTTACATATACGGATCCTTTCAAACATCCACTTCCTCCTTGTTCCCCATAATCCCCACCTCTTTTCCCATCTATCCTAAGTTTATCCTCTTATACTACAAGACCCTTCCATCATCTCCCCATTATGGTTCCTGGCACTAAGTCATACTAATTTAAATAATTACACATTTTATATAGCGTTGAATGCTTATATCATTATTTTCATTATTTTGTTTAAGAAAAATACCCCCTCCACGTCCCCAAACCCCCTCCCTCCCATTTTTCCTGCCCTAGTGGAAAACAAATTGTATGCCAAAGTTTGTATATGTTTACCTTGGTGTATCATAATATGCCAAAGTTTACCAGCGTTTGTCAGAGTACGACAAACGTTGGAAAAATGTGTCACATTGGCCGATTTGGCACTCCTATGGCAAATTTTGGCACAAATACTCCAAATTTTAGCACACTTTTGGCACTTTAAAACAACCTATTTTGACATTAAAAAATATATTCTAGTGCAGTTTTAGGGCCTAATAAGGCCTAGTTAAGCGAAGTCTTGCGCTGTCTGGCATAATTCAGCATACTTTGGAAATTTGTGGAAAACTGACATAAATGATTTTCACATTAAAGTATATATTCTACTATAGTTTCGATTATGCAAAAATTTATGTTTACCAAAACGGCCAATTTGATACATTTTTCCGACGATTGACGAACTCTAACAATCTATGTCAAACTTTGGCAAACTTTGGCAAAAAAAAACATTTCCACTAGAGTACGTATTCCAATCTTATCCCCTTAAAGCAAGTAATCAAAGCAAAAATTCACGATTTTTTTTTAACTGAATTAAATTTTGTATACAACCCCCGTATACAAATTTTACTAACTTAACCTCTAGTACCCAGTCATCAAAATCGTCATCAACAAATTCTAAAAAACTTCAGGGATGATTGTTGTGCCTTAAGATGGTTTTCTGGTGATTTTTCAAAGTTTTTGTTTAGTACACGATAAAAATCTGAAAAAATTACCTAATATTGGTAATATGAAAAGTATGTTTTCCAGAATTTTTCAGATTTTTTGTCCTTCTAGATTCCAAAATAGGCACACAGTCCGAACTCTTCACTTTTAAAAAAATTTATCATAAAATATGACTTAAATAGGCTATAATATATTTAGTCAATAATTTTGTTATTCAAATTCCCACACTCACATCCTAATTATATGCATTTTGAACACAATAAACCTCAAAAAACTCCAGTCCGATAAGTTTAACTCTCAAAACCTCCCGGCAGAGCAAGGAATATGCAAGTTTGTATTATAGCTGAACAGAGACGTTTATCGACAGTAGAAAAAAACTTTTCTAAAAATATGTATTATATTATGATGAATAATTTATCCTCATCTAAAAATATATAACCAATTGATTTGTAATTTTAAGGTGGTTACACCCCCACAAAATTGTTTAAACCCCCACAAAGAAGTAACTAGGTTTTACAGAAACAAATTGATGCTATAGTTTGAAAACTCAATAATAAAAATTATTATGTTGCGCGCAAGTGTCGATATTATTGACTTTTTGAAATATTGTACAAAACAAGTAGTCTATATTTGGTATGAAAATTATAACAAAGTATTACAAAGGTGATTTTTGAAGGTTTTTAGCTGTTTTTTACGATAGCGCTTAAAGTTTACACCTAAACTTAACTGGAACATTTCTATTTATATCCAAGCAAACAGCAAATCTTATGAAAGCGTGCAAAAAACTGACACTATACTCGCACAGAGAAGGGGAAATTACGAATTGATCTAAACACAATTTTTATAACGTTCTGAACATATATAATAAAGTTCTTAACCGCTTTCGACAGGAGGCGCCACATACTCTATGGATATAGCTTCCAGTCCATTTTGCCCCACAGTCCATCTTACCCCACTCTCACCTATGTATATGTCGTGTATTTTAATAAATTATTTATTTAATTCAGTTTTAATAACTAATTTCTATTTAGAAATACAGAGACGTTAATTCATCTACTAAAGGGCAGTCTGGGTACGGGTATCCTGGCGATGCCGAACGCCTTCTGCAATAGCGGTCTTATTACAGGGACCATTGCAACAGTTGTGATTGGTATCCTTTGCACGTACTGTCTTCACATTCTCGTCAAGGCTCAGTATGAGCTTTGCAAACGTCTTAAAGTTCCTATTCTGAACTATCCTCAGAGCATGAAAGTGGCGCTAGAACAAGGTCCGCCATTTCTCAAACGATTTGCTCACTATTCGCCGTAAGTATTCAGTTAATTATATTCTATAATAAGAAAATTATTAATTATTCCTCAATTTTCATTTCAATCTCTAAACGTAGAAAGGTTGAGTCAAAAATATAGAAACTGGTATATCTCGAAAGGGGAACATTTTCGCTGAATGCAAGTTCCGCGATTTTAAATAAGATAACTGATGGGTTCATCATATTTTTGGCCGATCCAATATCTTTTTTAAGGTCCTGAAACTTTTCAATACATAATGTTCTCAGTGAAAATGCTTCTCTTCCAAAATGTACAATAAGGGAATATCTCTGGAACTTTTAACTTTTGAGTATCGAAATTGATAAAATCAAAATACAAGATCACATCGCATGATTATTTTTAGGCGACTTCTAGAAATATAAAATTTAATATAAATCCATGACCAAGTCCGCAATAAGCGCTTATGACTTTATGAAAGTTATAAATATTTTAGAAGTAGACTGAATATGTACGTGATTTACGTATAGCAGTTACATGCAACAAATATAATATAAAAAATATCGCATTACATTCTTTGATTATAATTCGATTCAACTAAATCAAAATAATATACCTAAGCACTCAATCAGATCAACTTTAAGGTTACAACCTCAATTTCTAAGCAATAAGATGCGTAGTTTAATCTTACGGTCGCGACAAATCAATACATTATTATAAATTTCTATGCATGCGTTAATTGTAAGACGTACACTTTAAAAGACAATTGAATGTCATACGTAATCGACTGACAAGGTTTATTTTACTCAAGCGTTAAGGTTGCGACATTCTTTTCGCTCGTATTTAATACACCTACTTTAAAGATTTTCAACTATATAAGCGGAAAAACTTATATAAAAAATGATGCACTTTCTGCACTGTGAATTCATTATTTATTTTTATTATTTTAAAATAATAATTCGAGTATTTAAATAGATATTTACTCAAACTCGGTAACAAGGTAGTTTGAGACTTCGATTTCTTAAGTTGTATGCGATTATCTTTTTAGTGATTCAATATTTCTTCTTGAATATTTTTTAACTATAATTAATTTCTTAAAATTGTTTTGGCTTATTTTAATAACTTGCAATCTTGAAAAGAATAGACAACTGACATATCGCAAGCAGTAATTATAACATTTTGTAATTTGTATATAAAAAAAGAATACATTTATGACATAATGTAAGTAAATAAGTACATCTAAATATACCTGTAAAGTTATAGGAATAATATAGTCCTATTCAAGCTACTAGCCAGTAAATAATTTTTTCGTAAAGCATTAGTAAAAGTGAATAATCTAAATGTTAAAATTTCCCGAGATTTGTCCCATATACTAGAGTTTCCATATTTTTAGCCACTCATATAAGATATTTTGTTACATTTAAGGTGATCCTGCAGTTAATTTTAAAAAAAGGTCTTTATTTCGTTCAATAACAAAAATTTCAGTAATTTCTTTAGTCATGATTAAAGAACATCATAAAAATAGTTTAAAGTATTTTTCATTACTATTTGTTCACACGTTATCCGAGAAAATGCATATACTTACTTTAAATTAAGAAACCTATTTGTTTAAGGAAAAAGGTCTCGGTGATAATCACGATAAGTCAAAATAAATTTGTATCTCTTTGGAAGAGAAAATATCTCTTTGGAAGGTTGTAGTTTTTGATTGGGACAATAACATTTCAGAGAGATATTTACTTAACATTGAAAATTAAATGAATAAAGTGGTTCCTCGTAAAAATCGGTGACGGGTGGTTTAGAAGGTTTAGCAGGTAGGTTTACCTTAAGGGGGTACATACACCTTAAATCTGAAATAATAATTATTATTTTTACCGCTTAATAGAAAAAATTTTAATGAAAATTTATGCTCAAGTAAAAAACTCACCTTATTCCTACGTATAAAATATATCATTTCATAAGAGAAAAAGGCACAAATATCGGTTACAAGCCCAGTCGTGCGTCTAACTTTTCATAAAAAATTCACTGATATTCCTTGTCCAGTTAATGCAAAGTATAGCATCTTCCTGTAAGCGGGTCTCAAAATGTTCATAAAATCATAAACATTTAAACATATTAAAAAATGTTTTGAATTTATTGGTAAAAAATCACCAGAGGACCACTTTATCCACTCAAATCCTATTTATTTATTTATTTATTTATTTATATATTTATCTGTCTATCTATCTATCTATCTATCTATCTATCTATCTATCTATCTATCTATTTATTTATTTATTTATTTATTTATTCATTTGTTCGTTCGTTCGTTCGTTCGTTCGTTCGTTCGTTCGTTCGATCGTTCGTTCGTTCGTTCGTTCGTTCGTTCGATCGTTCGTTCGTTCGTTCTTTCCTTCTTTCCTTCTTTCGTTCGTTCATTTTTTTATAAACTTCAGGATATATGTATTCATTTCTTTTATTAAAGAGTGGTTTATATTAAAAATTTGAATAGATAATATTATTAACATTGTTTATATATAATCGTACTCTCCGTTATTTTATATAGAAAAGGCTATCTCAGAAAGCACACGGAGATGAGGATTACACAGCGCACGACGCTTGAAGAAAAGGCTATCTCAGAAATTGTGTAAAGAAGGGCTAGTTTCAACTACTTATTTAGTGTGTCTGCGTGTGTGTGCGTGTCGAACCATCTCGATGCTTTCCCCAAATTCTTGTGAACGTCTTATTTTAAACAACTAATACTCTTTAAAAATCTTCAATTTCTTGAATGGTTTCTCGTACTCACAATTTTAGACACGACCCTGTTCACCCCAAAAAGGCCGGGAAGGGCTCGCTAACACCGTTCCGCACTCGCGAATGCCCTTGAATATGCGCGACCGAGGATTTATTTGCAGCTAACCGTGGAATCCAGAAGATGTATTTAATAATAAACCCTCATTCCGTCTCTACCCACAAGCGACTTCAAATCTCGCGCGACTTCGTGCTGCTTGCCTTACGTCCATTTTTTGTTTCTTTATTTCCTCTCTCCCGTACACCTACTCGCGTCGACTCGACCGTCCCTGTTCGTGAGATGGCGCCACGCGTTCTATTTGACGACGGAACATACTCCCCGGTTGCGAGAATTACGAGCAAGAACATCGAACGTTGTAATGAGAATAGATCTCTGAACGACAATATGATCGCTTATTAGTAGCACTGGGCCACACTGTTTCACTTGAGAATGAAACACGTTGGAGTGGTGAGGACCAGACGGTTTCGCATGGTGCGAAACGCGTCAATGATGTTCTGAAGTGTTATGTGTCATGTATTGTGTATTAGAATCATAATTAATAAAAATATATTCTTCATAATGCTGTGGGCAATGGACGCAGTTGCGTGATGTTTCGCTTGAATTCGCCTCGCTCCGCTTTCAATGTTGCTACTCGAGAAATTCCATCGCTCCCCGGATGGACCTCGACAACGACTCCCATCTGCCACTGCATACAGGGTACTATTGTATTCTTGTCCATGATGATGACGACCATGCCAGATATCAATTGGCTATTATAATTGTGCCATTTCTGGCGTCTTTGCAGTTCGTTCAGATATTCGAGATTCCATCTTTTCCAAAAGACTTGTCGGGCCATGGAGATGAATTTATACACGGACAGACGATTGACTGTAACAGAATTCAAATCGATTTCAGGTAGGGTACTGAGAGGATGTACAACGAGAATATGTGCGGGGGTCAAAGCCATTGGATCGTTAGGGTCAGTGGAGATAGAACAGAGCGGTCGGGAATTTAATATCTCTTCGATTTTGATAACGAGTGTGTTAATTTCTTCGAATGTAAGAAGTTGACCGCGGACGACACGAATGAGATGATGTTTGAAAGATTTGACTGCGGCCTCCCACAGACCTCTAAAATGAGGGGACAATGGGGGATTGAAATGACATTCGATGTTATTTTTAACCACGACTGAAGCTACTTTATCCTTGAACGCGTCTGAATTGAATAGGACAAATAATTCACGAAGTTGGTTGTTCGCCCTTACGAAATTGGTGCCGTTGTCTGAATAAACATGTGCGGGAATTCTCCTGCGTCCCATGAAACGACGAAAAGCTGCCAAAAAACCTTCCGTGGTCAAATCACTGACTATCTCAATATGTACCGCCTTAGTCACCATACAAACGTAAACGCATCCGTATGCCTTGAGTTCTGTACGATTCCGGAATTTTTTCTCCTTGATAAGAACAGGGCCGAAATAATCTACACTGACGTGAGAAAAAGCCGCTGATTCTACGACGCGAGATGGAGGTAAATCTGCCATTTTAGTGTGCAGCAACGCTGGATTATGTCGTATGCAAGTTACACATTTGCGAACGATCTTTCACACCTGATTTTTACCGTCCAATAGCCAGAAACGTTGCCGCAGAGCAAATAAGATCGTTTGAAGTCCAGCGTGATGATTATGTATATGAAATTCCCGAATTATCAAATCTGTGATGTTATGATGCGACGGCAGCAAGATCAGATGTTTTTGTGAAAAGGAAATAATTGCCCACTTCAAACGCCCGCCGACGCGAAGGATCCCGTGTTCATCGAGGAATGGATTAAACGCGCCCAATCTAGAATCCCTGACCTCTTTTTTCTGGGAAAGTTTTTTAATGGTGTCAGAGAATTGCTCGCCATGAATGAATCTGATCACCCGTTGTTCTGCCCTAGCCCTTTCCTTGACACTAAGACGGGTCGTATTGTAGGTGTGCTTAGGTACAAGCCAACGTAGGCAAAACACGAGAGCTTTGAGTAAGATTTTATAAGATGAAAATCGTGACAGAAATTCGTCGTTAGTGGGATTAATGAGAAGACATGTTTGCCTTTTTAATTCGGAAATGGTGAGTGTCTTGAGCAGAGCCACTCTCGACTTCGAGCATGCAAACCTGATGATTATGTCGCGATTACTGTTGATTGAGCGGGCATAGATGCATGCATCGTAACCCCTTTGACTGGCATCGCAAAATCCATGGATTTCCACATTCACGGCGTTTCTGACGATAAGATGACGTTCTAAACTTACAACATGGATAAGTTGCAATTGTTACGCGAAAGTGGTCCAACGCGTGAGAAGTTCTTGCGGTACCGATTCATCCCAATGTACTTGTGACTTTCAACACTCTTGCATGATAGTCTTTGCAAACAGTATAACCGGTCCTAGTAATCCCAACGGATGGAAAATTTTAGCGATTTCCGAAAGAATCGTACGTTTAGTACACGAGACCGAGATGTCGTTTGTTTTGACCGAATAAACTAACTCGTCAAGTCGAGAATTCCACACCACTCCAAGAGTCCTGAAAACCAAATCTCCTTCGGCGGTGCAGTTCAAATTTATGACCCGTTCATCGAGATTATCTAAGGCATGATTGTGATTTGACGCCCATTGCCGGTTGTGAGCACCCCCTCGTTTAAAAATCGCAATCACATTGTCGCGAATACTCAAGATCTCCTCTAAAGAGTTAGCTCCTGTCGAAAGGTTGTCAACGTAGAGATCGCGTTTCAAAATCGCGGCAACTTGTGGAAAATCTGCCTGCTCGTCGTCTGCAAGTTGATGCAGAGTACGAATCGCGAAGTAAGGCGCGGCGGATACGCTGAACGTTACAGTTTTCAATTCGTATACTCTACCCCTTCGTGATACCAGAACACTCGTTGATATCGGTGATCATCGGGGTGTATGAGAATCTGTCGGTACATATTCTCGATGTCAGCTGTCAAAACGAAAGTGTATGAACGAAATTTAATTAGGTGAGCGAACATCTTGGCTCGAATTGTCGCGTCTACATACAACACCTTATTGAGGGAAATGCCTATACTGGATTTAGACGATGCATCAAAGACCACTCTAACTTTGGTTGTAGCACTCGACAAGTTAACTAAAGCGTGATGGGGCAAATAATACCCTCCCCCCCCCCTCCCAAAGATTCATCATACACCAGAGTCATGTGATACAAATCAAGATATTCTTGCATGACTTTGGAATATTCAATTTTCAAATCGGGATCAACACAAAACTTTCTCTCGAGTGAGTGAAATCGACGTAGTGCCTGTGTACGCGAGTCACCGAATTCCGGCCCCTCCTCGTGAAAAGGCAATCGAACCACGTATCGCCCGTCCGGATTCCGTATAGTCGTCTTCTGGTAGTATGCTTCGTAAGGGACAATCTCATCCGATTCAGTCTGACCGCCCGAGACGTCTTCTAATAGCCAGAAGCGTTCCAACTGATCGGCCAACTTGGACAAGTTATAAAACGCTGCAGAATTCTTAACGTCATTTACACCGCCGACGACCACCCATCCGAATTGAGTTTTTTGTAGATACAAATCGCACCTATCACGAGAGAGATTAATCTATCCGATCGATAAAAGAGATAAGGTTGCCCCTGATCCGATCAACACGTCAACCGGTCTCGGAATGTGACATTGTGGATCTGCTAAACGTAGATTGTTAGATATTCGAATCAACTCGCAAGGGAAAACTTGATCGGGATTTACATCCGCGATTTTAGGTACTACCAGGCAAGTCAAATGTTTTTCGAAATTAGTATGAAGTGACCGGAAGCCGACGTTAATACTGCTCTTTGAGATGGTGCGCATGTTATTTATTGCACCTATAGGAACCGAACATGCGAGCATAGGGAGGTTTAATTTCTGTGCAAATTCACTGGTGATGAAGTGTGCTGTAGCACAAGTACCGAGAAGGATGCGTGCTTCGATGAAATTTCAGTCAGCCTTTCTCATTTGCACGACTGCGCTCATCATCAATTGAGATCGAAAAGAACGCGAGATGGTGTTAAAAACCCCAAAATTTAGTCATGCTGAACTGCCAGAGGATATCTGATTTGATGTTGGCTTGACAGCGGAAGTCTTCGCCGACGCTGGCGTGGAAGATTTATTCTGATGCAGAGGAGTGTGATGAAAACGATTGCAATGTTTACAGCGAGAGGAAGTTGTACATTCGCCTGAGTGTTTGCGTAGACAATTACGGCAAAGCTGTCTATTCTTAATGAAAGCCCATCTTTGTTGCACGGGCAGTTTCCCAAAGACTGGGCAGCGATAAATAGCATGATCCCCTTCACATTGAGCGCAGGAATCTGACGTAGCGGTTATGAATTAACGCGATCCGCGACTGCCTGAACGTTTCTCACCGCGAGTTACGCTAGAAGCCCCGGCCTCACGCTTCATTGCGTGTAATCGGAAAACCACTCCCCCCATGAATGTGAAGAATTCATTAAATGTAGGGATAGCATCCAGCGATAATGATTCTTCCCATTTTAATCTGATATCGCTGGATAACGCCTTTTCTAGCGCGCGTACGACACAGTAACCGCGGGGACGATGGTCAAGCAGATCCAGCATATTTATATGTTGGCGCGCCTTGTCGATCATTTTCTACAACCCCTTCGATGACGCGTCGAACAATTTAGGAACATCAAAGAGAGCATCGAGATGTTTGGACGTAAGAATCCTTCTTCTCTCGTAAGAGTCCTTCAAAAGTGCCCATGCGTTCACGTAATTTTCTGCCGTTACGTCGTACACGGAGATTTTGTTCGCTGCTTCTCCGACCAAACAACCCTTCAAATAAATAAATTTAACGAGGTTATCAATGTCCGTTTGCGACTCGACCATTACCGTAAAAGAACTCTTAAAGGTGAGCCACTGGTCGAGATCTCCATCAAATTTCGGAAGTTCTGCGACCGGGAGCTTGAGCTGTTTTTGCTTGTCAATGAAAGTCGAATTGCCCATAGGACCGTTCTGCACACTCACGGTCGCGTTTGAGCGATCAGCGCGGCGATCAGCTCTGATTTTACACGCCAGCTTATAGAACCCATTAACTATCGCTTCCATCTCCCTTGCTCCCTCACCATCCACTTCTAAAAGTATCAACTCACCATCCACTTCTAAAAGTATCAACTCATCATCCAATTCTTCGTATGCGTGAAACAACGTTTTTAGACGTTCGTAACGCACATACGCCTGCCATCAACTCTTGCAACAACTCGAGTCGACTTCGCAAAGCCGCACATTTTTGAACGATGACGTTTACTCTCAATGCTGCTCGATTCGGCATGTTGAATTTGATGTCGTGATTGCGTGTGCGCACAAATTCTCAGAAGGAGAGAATCATGGGCAATTCGTAAACACCGCACCGCGCTCAGCTTACCGCACCTCTAACCCTTGGGAGCGTGTGCCCTCTGATAACCGAACAACGGTTCGCCGTGTCGCGCGACTTACTGGCCCGCCAAGCGATGACTATACGCAGAAATGCACTAGGTGTCGAGGTACAAGGTACGTGGGACTTGTGCTAGAAAAAGTCGTAGCACGTTGTGTGAGCGTCGCGCTATTTAATCACGCGTGCAAAATATAAATGGACTTAGCTTAAGAAGTCACCGCTGTCCTTGGCAGCCGAGAGTGAGGTATCCTTGACCGAGAGCAATGTATATGCCGAGGTCTTATTGTCCTTTTTTCTGCAAGCTGGTCTGATGTCGATGATCAAAGTATTTGTTTTTTATAACCAAACCAGCAGGGGTCGTGAGTTCAAACCTCACAGGAGGCACCATGAATTGTTGGTGAAAAAGTTTCCAACGTGGAAGCTTTTTGATGTTTCAATGAATTTGGATAGAGTTTATGAATATTGAAATCAATTAAACAATTAAATTTATTTGAGCCACCAATTGAGATAATTTATTCGGCACTGAGAGGGGAAAGCCTTGCGGCATAAAACCCCTTTCGAATAAAAATACAGATTGTCGAAAGAATAGGAAATTGATAAAATGGATAAATATGTGTGTGTGTGTGTGTGTGTGTGTGTGTGCGTGCGTGCGTGCGTGCGTGCGTGCGCGCGCGCGTGTGTGTGTGTGTGTGTGTGTGTGTGTGTAATTTCACTCGTGACGTGGGCACACTGATTCGCACTGCACGAATATTCAATTTCTTGAGTGGTAACACCGTTCCGCGCTCGCGAAAATCCTTTGAATGTGCGCGACCGAGGATTTATTTGTAGCTAACCGCGGAATCCAGAGGATGTATTGAATAATAAACCCTTATTCCGTCTCTGCCAGTAAGCGACTTCAAAACTCGCGTGACTACGTGCTGCTTGCCTTACGTCCTTTTTTTGTTTCTTTATTTCCTCTCTCCCGTGCAGCTACTCCGTCGACTCGACCGTCCCTGTTCACGAGATGGCGCCACGCGTTCTATTTGACGACGAAACAATTTGCCTTATCTACATTGGTTGATGGATAGGCCCCGAGCATACCTGACTTAGCTTGATTGTGGCGCACTTGATCAAGGGGCATTCGAGTAACTTGGAGCTTTTTTCTCTCCATAGCCAAGTAACGAGCAAGATTAAAATTGAAAAGTTCTGAATAATATTCTCGAGAATTTTGTCTACGGATGCAGCTTTTCTTGAAGAACGAGACAAACATTTTATTGTCTCTACAAATTCTTTTCCGTCCATACGAATATCGGGTCATTATCTTTATTATTTAAATAAATTTTCTAAACTTTTGGAGTGCTGATGAATGCTACGAATAAGCGCAGACTGGTGAAAGACGATAAAAAATCAGTGACTGAATTATGAGATTGCAAAATGTTGAAGGTAAAAATTAGAGACGTTTTTAGTCACTATTCTGTGCATATTGTATTTCTTAATCCCAGACCTCGTCACATCTAAAAATCTTAAAAATATATATATATATAATATTCTATAAGTTGTAAAATTCGTAAGCTATATTTCGACTCAATTTCGTAGAAATTTTGAAGTGTATATATATAAAGAAGTAGTTTCATTGCTTAAACTTAACGAATTATAAAGTATTATATATATATATAT
Organism: Gastracanthus pulcherrimus; assembly: GCA_949152435.1. Classification (NCBI taxonomy): domain Eukaryota; kingdom Metazoa; phylum Arthropoda; class Insecta; order Hymenoptera; family Pteromalidae; genus Gastracanthus; species Gastracanthus pulcherrimus. The sequence continues at coordinate 33,624,750 of OX424576.1, read as the reverse complement.
ATATATATATATATATATATATATATATATATATATATATATATATATATATATATATATATATATATATATATATATATATATATATATATATATATATATATATATATATATATATATATATATATATATATATATATATATATATATATATATATATATATATATATATATATATATATATATATATATAAAGCGAGCAGTGTCCTTTTAAGTCACACGAAAGTATGGTAATCGTAAAGTCAAGCTTTTGTCGAGTATGAGTTGTAAACAAAAGAAGTAGTTATAAGGTATTATATTATATATATTATATCTCGTGTGACTTAAAAGGACACTGCTCGCTTTGCTTTTCGGAGTGCTGTATTATACAAGTGTAACTCAAACTTAACAATACCTAATATGATGTATCAATAGTTGTAGACAATTCAATGTATTAAAGTGGTCGTCATAAAAATTATCTAGATTAAGCAGCGATTTTTAGTATTTTTAACTTTTTCTCAATATTATACAGTGCTTATACTTTTAATGAATATACTATTCTGTTATTTATGGCATGAACTGATGGATTAATTTATTCACTTAGATATTGCTGCCAACAATCATCCATTTGAACTTAAAATTATATCATTCAGATTTATTCCCTACTTACCAGTGGCTATTCAGTATCATTGCAAGTATCAAAATGGCGCAGATCAGAACATAGTCAAAATACAATCGATGAATATACATATTACAGTTAAGCATTCTTGTAGAGAATAAAGCAGTCCAAGAAGGTAATAGTGTGATGCCAGGCAGCTTCTAACAGCATTGGTCCAGGCTGCACAGGAAGAAGAAAAAAATGCTTGCATGTGCGTCTGTGAGTATGGGTGTATGTGTGTATGCATGTGCGTGTGTGTATGTGTGCGTGCATGTGCGTGAGTGCGTGCGTGTATGTATGTGCGTGTATGTGTGTGTGTATGTGTGTATGTGTGTATGTGTGTGCGTGTTTATGTGTATGTTAGAGTGAGGATTTGTGTATGTGTGTATGTGTATATGTGTATGTGTATGTGCGTAAGTGTGAGTGTGGGTGTGTGTGTGGATGCGAATCAACCTATCTCTGAATATATGTCGTAAAATGAGTGTTCCCATTGCTCATTTTCTTTGTTTTTTGTTAAAGAGAGAACTGAGAATTTGGTTTTCGATTTTTGGGTTTTAGTTTTTCTGATTTTTTTGGTATGTTAAAAATAATATCATCGACCCAGTGCAAATACATTTGAAAAAGGATACAATTACCTATCTTTTCCGACCCGAAATTTTGCATAAGCTATTACCTTTGTTTTGTTATACACGAAACCGTAATTTTTTGTTTAAATGGTGACATCCGGAAAATATAACACAAAATTTATGAAAAAGTTAGAGGTGATTAGGAGCTTGAAAGAATATTCCGATAATTTTCAATTCTTTAGCTGTTTCCGTTTCAGAGAAATAACTTATTTTGTTAAAAAAATCGATTTTCTATTTCCATCGATTACTAAAGTACAATAGTAAAGTTTTATTTGAATTTTTGCAAAAAGGTAACTTTTCACTATATATATATATATATATATATATATATATATATATATATATATATATATATATATATATATATATATATATATATATATATATATATATATATATATATATATATATATATATATATATATATATGTTGCTGAGTTTTTTACACAGATAATAACAACCTTTATATTTTAAGATATTTGATATTATGTATTTTTTAAAAAATTTCTTTGATCGCTTATATCTCGAGAAAGACGTTATCATCTTTTATCAAAGAAGGCTCATTTTTTCGTTTTTTAGATGAAGATTCTAAATCAAAATGAGTTTAAAAGATTTATCGATTTCTTTTTGCTTTATAATGATTTTTCTATTTTACGATATTCTGAAATTGTTAAGACAAATTATGAACATAAACTTATAATTTATTTATAGCTGCAATGGAGTATATGTACTTAACTCACAAGGAGAACTCCAACCCTACGTAACTCGAATTTTAATCATGCTTTAGGATGTGCTTTGTGGTACCTAAAAATGATGCCTATTACCCTTAGTTTGTTCTAATGGGCCCTTGTATTCGAGATATAAGTTATATAACCTAATATACGTTTTACTCCTAATATATGTTATTTTAGTGAAAAAGGGTGCCTTTTCTATTGATTCTACTGATTGTAAACTAATACCTAATGGAAATTTAAATTTGGTTTCTATAATAAAATTATTAATAAGCAATTTCGGGTCACATTAATATGCGAGAACAAATATTTTCGTATAGACATGATTAACTAAGGTTGAGAAAGCAAAGTGACAATGAATTGGCAGCGATTTTTTTGATTACATATATATACGAGCGTTACTTCTTATACTCTTATCCAGACAGCGAGTAGTAAGCCCAATATTTGCCATCGAAACATCAGGAAAGGTATTATCTTAAAATGTCCTATGTTCTAGCATGCAAGCATCTTACCACTTGAGCTATCGACAGCCCCCTTTTTAAATGAGCAACCATAGAAAATAGGAAAATTAATTTTTTCGAAAAACATACATTTACTTATTTTTATTGTTGCCATTACAAAACTTTATGCAATAAATAATTAGTTAAAGTAGCCCTTCTTTTGCGAATTTTAAGTGTGCCTCTACTTGAAGAGAATTTTGAGTTAGCCTCTTCTTCAAGCGAAAACTGAGTTAGCCTCTTCTTCTAGCATTTTCCGAGATAGCCTCTTCTTCAAGCGTTTTCTGAGATAGCCTCTACTTCCTCTCAGCCTTCGAAATGCTGTCCAGAATAAATCTGTAATCATAAAAATTTATTTTATTTATAGACTTGTCGTAGACGGATTTTTAATAGTATATCAACTAGGAATTTGCTGTGTATATATTGTCTTCGTTGCAACGAATATAAAACAGGTATTTAATAAATTTGAACAATTCAATTTTAATTCAATAATAATGTTTGCGAATCAGTCTTACCGTAGCGTATATAATTATTAGTATAAGTATAAATAAGACAGAGCCATATACATATTTGGAAACCGAAAGTTGTTGCGACTTTGAAAGGTATTACCTGGTAACTAAGAATTAAGTGTAACACCCTTACTTTGTTCCAATGGGCCCTAACTTCTGATTGCAAATGTTAAAGATGTTACGTTAAAAAATTATCTAAAAACAAAGAAAAGGTAAAAGAGATCAGGTTTGGCCCATCTTTGTTTCAAACTTACCACAATCATGATCGATTCATCTTCAGACAAGCTTTAGGACTACTTTGGCAAACGAAACAATGCAAAACTTGTACCCTCTTCTAAAAAAGTGATAACCGGAGGTGCTGAAGCACTTAATAAGCCAATCAAAATGAATCGTAAATATGATTGGTTGTTGGCTATTAAAGCCACGAAAATTTGAAATATAATTTTTCTTATAATTTTATTTGATATTATTTGATAATAATTATATAAATTAAATATATAAATCAATTGTTTATATAATAAGAAAGAGATTTATTTTAATATTTGGTGGATATATGTTTTATCGGAAATAGATGTCGTTACAATCGCTTCTTTGTCGCGCTTGCCTCAACACTATATGCTACATGCACTATAGCCAAATAACCACTGATGACAGGTCTGACTCTTAACCTCCAAACCGTCAAGAGAAAATATTAAATAAAAGTAATAGAAGTTAGAAGTTGTTTAAATAGATAGTTTATGTCGGCGAAGCGTCAGACTTCATGTCTCTTGTGTGTGAATGCAAAGTGAAGAACTACATATGCCCCGGCTTTCCCCCACTTCCCCTTTCTACATTGCTGCTGTTCGCGCGCTGCTGCGCGCCGCAGCCGGTGACATTCGAACTCGCTCTCTTTCGCACGCCGGACGTCTTTCGCAGCCGAGTATTCCATAATCTTCTTCTTCAATGTGCCTTATTACTTTATTATATTTTTTTGTATTCAGAGCAGAGAGCGTAGAGTTCTTAATATATAGTTTACTTTTATATAAACTCAGTGTCGTTATTTTCACCTCTGGACCACCTACTATCCCAATGATTCTGCCACGCTATCGGCCCAGCACGCGTAGGAGCCAAGTCATCGGCGGGTCCAGAGGAGGAGAGGACAACTGCAGAGCTACACCAGAGCGTTCAAGAGTTTCTAAAAGTAAGTTCTTTTTTCTTTCTCTCTCTTTGTTCAAAAGTGTAATTAGATCGGTCGTGCAAATTGTCGCGTAAACGTTAAATAAAATAGCATTTGCGATACGTAAAACATCGTTTTCCCAGAATCGCGAGTGGACAAAACATGGTGGCCGCGTAAGGTTTTTTTTACTTATAGTGCGCTACCGCCGGAAAAAAAACGCCGCTTCCGGTTTAACAGTCGCGAGAAAGAGAGAGAAAAAGAACGTGAGCAGGCACTGACAGGTCGTTTCGGCGCGAAAGTGTTGGTCACGTGCGTCGGCATTTTATCTTTTGTCACCAGAGGCGCGGAGAAACGCGCTCGAGCGGTCGAGCACACGTCGACGACACGCAACGCGAGAGTATACCTTTCTTACGTGACGCTGGTTTCCTGGAAGCCGCGGGGCGCTGTACGTGTGGTGTCGACGTGCAGGTCCAGCGCCGTACAACGCGCGTATTCGCGAAAGAGAGAGAGAGAGAGAGAAAGAGAGAGAGAGAGAGAGAGAGAGAGCACGCGAGCATCGTCGGGGCAGCGAGACGCACGATATTCATGTGTATAAAAATAATAAGACTAAAGAGACAATGTTAGGCAGGTTAAAACACAAATTCAGAGATAATGGACGGAAATAGCTCTAACGAGACTGCTGAAACCACACCACCAGACCAATCCGAAAATACCAACATTCAGCAGAGTACTGAAACATCATAAATATAGCAGAGTACAGAGACATCTTCAGGTAAATAAAATTTATCCTGAGGATAACTTAAAAATTCCAATTATTTAAAGGTTAAAATATAATCAAAATACATGTATAACATGTACGACAACATAAGACCAAACATTAAATAATAAAAAAAAAATCAAAATTTACAGAACAAACTCAAATTACCAGAGATACAGAGACAGCAGGCATGACCGAACTGATTAAAGTCATGAAGGAGCAGATGGAAGTCACCAAAAAGTTGGTGACCCTTGTAGAAAAGGTCAACGAAGGGATACAAAAGCTCGGAAGAAAGGGGCGAATGGGCGTCTGCAAGACAACACTTGCAGAAATAAAAATGCTCTAAAAAAAATGGCAGAGACATTCAGAGATACAGAGGTAAACAATATTTTACACTCGACCGACATACATACAAATGAGACACAGACAGCACAAACATTAGAACAAAATCAATTAGAGTCAGATACAGCACAAATATCAGAATCAAACTCATTAGAGTCGAACATAGAACAAACAGACAACAGTCTAAATTTAAAATCATTAGAAGAAATGAATAAAACTTTTTCAAAATTAAATAAAACTCTAGAATCAAATATTCAGAATAAAATACACATTAAAAGAGAGTACAAACTAACAAGTAAAGGCAACCTTTATGTTTGGTTGGATTCATTAAACCCAGAGTTAGCGGCGAATGATTTATTAAAAGTATTAACTGATCCAGAAAGATATGAAAATAGTAATTCAGAGAGAAATATAAAATCAAAGAATTTAGTAAGAGATATAATAATAAATCACCTCAACGCTAACTACCACAAAAAGATTTTGCATATTAAAGAGCCACAGGAAATTCTAAAGAAAATAAGAGAGATTAAAGAAATCGAATCAAACATGACACAAGCCACAGTCAGACAAAAATTATACACCATTAAGATATCGAACAAGGAAAAAGTTATAGATTTTTGGGATAGGTTTGAAAATGTTATAAGAGAATATGAGAACTATAACACAACAGTGCCACTAACAGATGAAGAGAAAAGGTCAGCCTTTTATAATGGAGTGAGTGAATCAAGTCACGAGTTGAGATCGGTCTGCTTGATAAGAGGCCAGATCGTCTCTGAGATGACACTAGAGGAAATGAAAAACTGTTTGCTACAGATTGAGGCACAACAACCCAGAGGTTCAGAGGCAAGAGCAAATGTAGCTCAGAGACGAAAAGGAAAACCAGAGCAAAAATAGACCAAATGCTTCAGATGCAACAAGGTGGGACACTGAGCATCCGAGTGCCCCCTGAGGCAGTACAACACCTGGTTTTGCTACTATTGAAATGAAATCAAGGGACACAAGGCCGACCAGAGCCCCAATGCTGTTCAAAGGTATAATAAAAGTAATCAGCATAACACTAACACACAACACACTAACACAAATGATAGAGGTAAATGTAAATTCAGAGGCAGAGTTTTTAAAAATTAACAAAGCACCAACCCTATAATAAAGATAAAAGACCAGCCACCAAAATCACCAACGCCAAAGCAAACTTGGCAGGTAAGCAAATAACCACACATTTAAATAATAAAGAGATTAGTTTTATAGCAGATTCGGGAGCAACCGAACATATTATTAGTAAAGGTTCTGTACTGAAAAATTATACTAAAACTAGAGAGCAGGAAATTAAGAGTCCAAACAAAAATAAGAGTACCAATATCAAAATTGATGGAAAAGGCAACTTGTATTTAAAATCAAATACTAAAGAGAAGACAATTCATTTGTCAAATGTTATATCAGCACTTAATATAGTAGATAATCTGCTATCACTGAGAAAATTTGCTGATGCTGGATACGGGATATATGTAGATAACATTAAATTAAGAATTTTTGACAAAGTAACTGATGAAAATCACATAACAGGAATGCGACTCATACACTGTCACGGCAAACCTGGTGTCGTTAGAAGATTTCCTGACAATCTCAAATGGAAATAGATATGTCAACGAGTCGTAACGAGAAACCGTCAGAAATTGGGAGGGAGAAAGAAAAGAAAATCTCTATAGTAAATACAGAGAACGAAGAAAATATTAGAACAGATTATGGTATTAATGAAGAGGAACTAAAAAGGAAAATTATAGATCTAAATATAATACCACTACAATCTGACACAGAAAAACTCAAAGAAAATCCTCAGAAAAATTGTTCAGAGAAAAGTGTGTACATACAAGTAAAGGGATATTGTGGCATATAAGACTTGGACACATATCTCTGGAATACTTAAAACAGATGCAAAAATATGAAGAGAAACTAAAGAATGTCAAATTCGATACAGACATTCTCGATTGCGAGATCTGCGTCCTAGCAAAAATTGTAAATCTCCCATTTAAAAACACAAGAGGAAGGTCAGATAGACCATTACACACTATACACGCAGATATAATGGGAAAGACTTCACCAGCATCTTTTCCAGGAGAAAATAGATTTATACTTGCATTTGTGGATGACCACTCAAGATATGCCAGAGCTTATAGCGTGAAACACAAGAGTGAATCACCATAATGCATCCAGAGATACTTAACACACACCAGAAATATAATAGGTAAACAAGAAAAAGTGTGTTACATCGGAGTAGACAACGGTACAGAGTTCACAGGCGGAAAATTTGCTGAAGTCGTGAAAAGAGAAGATATCAGTAGTAATTTTGCTCCACCTCACACGCCACAACTAAAGGACACAGCAGAGAGATTTAATAAAACGATACAGAAGAAAATCAGAGCGCTTATGTTCGATTCAGGTATGCCACCGACCATGTGGATATTGACAACAGAAGCAGCAATACACATATATAATCGAACCAGAGAAAAATAAACACTTAGAGGAATTAAAGAGATTTGGATGTATATCATATGTAAAAATCCCAATGCCAGAAAATAAATTTTCAAAGAGAGTAATAAAGGCTATTCTCGTGGGATATGCACACAGGCTACTTGCTATGGCATCCACAAACGTTGAAGTTTCTAAATTCAAGGCATGTAAAATCCAATGAAAAACTAACATACAAAGACATTTACCCAGATTCAAAATCAAAAGATATAGAATTCGAAGAAACTGAAGTAAAAGAAGATAAAACAAATACAGAGACCAACCAAATTGAAGAGTCGGAAAAATCTAAGCCCAAAAGAGGCAGACCGACTAAGAGAAACAGTACAGAAGAGAAAGTAAGAGAACCAAAGGTTAGAAAGATACCAGAAAAAAGCGAAAATAGATCCTAAGAAAGATCCCAACTTTATATACAGAGCACAGAAAATTAATGAAGAGAACTATGAACTCAGAGAAACATATGCTTCAATATCAAGACGTGCAGTGATAAGATCACCCTGGCCATAATAAATAAATACGACCTAGATGCAGTCCAACTGGATGTGAAAGCTGCATTTTTAAATGGAGTGCTAGAGGAAGATATATACATGGAAAGAACGAAATTGCGCATCACAGGCACTTTTGATGCCCGTGCGACACCTTCGCTAATAAGAGTAGGGGAGAATCGCTGCGCCATCCCTCTCGCAATGACCATCAGCGAAGTTACTCACTGGGTCTAGGATGTAAGTGAAAGCCAAAGCGACACTCGAAAAGAGCAGAGTTTTGGCGCGCTGATTTGAACTCATCGGCCGCAACAACATTTAATAAACTAAATAATTGATTTTGTAGTAGATTTAAGGGAGCAAACTAGTGTTTAATTCTGAAAGAGTGAAAATTCATAAATACTGCAATTTCCTTGAAACTTTCAGGAAAAGCTATATATAATTATTATAGAGGAGGAATAATAAGAGTGATTCTTGCGAGTTAAAAACGTTTATTTGCCTACGCTTCGGACGCATTGATGGCGTCCCTTTTCAAGGCCACAAAAATAAAATTTAATACAATATAAATAAAACCATTTAAATTATTGAAAGAAAAGAAACAAAAAAAATTTTTTTAATTATAAAAAACAAAACAAGAAAAAAACAATAAAACAAAAATCTAACAACTCACCATCAAAAACTTCTTATGTCTCACATTGGGTATAATTCATTATAGTGCAAAAAAAATATATCAACATCCAAATCTTAGGAACCTAACAATAAAATTCATGATTGTAGACAGTAAAGTATAATAATTAAAAACTACCCTGGTAGAAACATTGACTAACTATTCGCCATATAATGCCTAATTTTATGGTGTGTAGTCAATTTATGGCCTATATTATGGTCAACAACCCAGCTTATAGCCGACGGTTTATGGCCAAAAGGTGGTGTAATATATATATATATATATATATATATATATATATATATATATATATATATATATATATATACCAATCAATGTTATTCTTATGTTTATGTTTATTGTATATACGATAAATAAGATGAATACAAACTTATTTCTCTTGTATCTGTATATTTCTGGTGTGTATATATATATATATATATATATATATATATATATATATATATATATATATATATATATATATATATATATATATATTAATCAATGTTGTTCTTGCGTCTTATGTTCTTATATGCTTTTAGCGAGCAAACCACCTAAGCGCCCAACGCCGTTCACGTGCGCATATACTTATACTATACTATAATAGGCATCATGGGTATATATTTTACGTATAGAATCAGAGTTAAAATTTGTAGAATGTATGAATACTGCAACTTCGCTTATGTATCTCCTCGTGTCATTAAACTAAATTTTATATTGTAAATTCGTTTAAATCAAAATACATTGTGCGAATTTAAACTTTTATACATGTATTTGAGGTTATAGTACATTTATCTTTACTCATATTATGGTCAACTTATGGTGTAAATGTTGGCTACAAATTGACCACGGAAGTTGATCAATAGATAGCGAACAGGCCATAAATGATGGTCAATTTTCTACCAGGGTAAAAACAAAACTAAATGTAAAACTCACGACTATCGTCACACCAATTTCGCTTAGTAGCGAACGAGCGAAAGGTTACGGAAAAGATGGTCTCCGCAACTTATCGACTCAAGTTTGGTTAAGATAAACTTAATAACCTTGAAAAAAGTAATATAGTTTAGGGATCACTCTTATTATTCCTCCTCTATATTAATTATTTGGCGAGTAATCGAGTCACATAAATATATATAATTATGGTTATATGGGCAAATCCTCAAATAGTGATTACTGCGATTTGAATACTTATATTGCTTGTTAACCTTGTCTATGACGTTTAACAATTCTAAAAAAAGTCAGTTATATACTTTTCATTGTAATTGTAGTTTATTAAAGTAAATTTATTAGAAGAGGTTTCTTCGAAAGTAATTATGTTTACAGTTTATAATGTAGTAAAATAATCGAGTAAAATTTTCGTTTCCCGAATTATAATACTAAATGCCTACGACCATCATTTGAAATTATAACAAGGGCCCGCGACCAGATTAGCTCTAATTATTTTATCGCTATTATGTGATCTTGGTATGGTATAGGACTCCTACAAAGCGGGAAAATGTGTACCTTTTAAGATTCATATTTGAAATTCTTAAGAAATAAAATAACTATGATTTTTTAATAATGTTAAGATCGACCGTCACTTTACATCTGTAAAATGTGCGCGTATTCAATTTGGCTCATTTTTTGTGGATACTGTTCGCTATTGGTATACAATGAACAAATTAATCGAGTACGATAGGTTCAAATATTATGAAAATCTTGTATATTTGAGGAACGCCGATTCTGAGGATTTGCTCATATACAGTTGTGCAAACACGAATTTTGGTGCATAGATTATCTACAGGCTTTCTGGGTTTCCTTCTTTTTCAGTATTTTTAAACTTCCCACCAAATACATTGTTCCTGAATATATGCACCTCTGCCGATCTGCACTATTACGAAGTGCAACGGTATCCCGATGCATTGTCCCTGAGTAAGTGCACTGGTACTGATTTCGCCTATGACAAAATGCACCTGATGCATTCCAGTGCATCTCGGTGTATTTGAATGTATTTTATTGTATCTGAGTGCATCTAAACGTATTTCGATGTACTCGGTATACCCTTATTGTTCTCGTGTCAATTTGAACTATCACGAAATGCACCGGTGACCCGGATGCACCGAACAATTTCAAGTCATGTAGTACGATGCATTTGACAATTGATCTATGGGTTTATGAGGTTTATGATTTTTTTATGAAATTTATGATGTTTATGGGTTTTATAGGGTTTATGAATTTATGTAGTTTATGAGATTTACGATTTTATGGGTTTTATGAGGTTTATGTTTATGGATTTATGAGGTTTACGTTTATGGGTTTATGAGGTTTATGTTTAAGGGTTTTATGAGGTTAATGTTTATGGGTTTTATGAGGTTTATGTTTATGGGTTTTATGCGTTTTATGTTTATGGGTTTTATGAGGTTTATGTTTATGGGTTTTATGAGGTTTATGTATTTATAGAATTTAGGATGTTTATGAGTTTCATGGAATTTATGGGGTTGATGCGGTTTACGATGTTTATGGGTTTTAATGGATTTATGATTTTTATGGATTTTATAGAGTTTATGGGGTTTACGATTTTTATGGCTCTTGTGAGATTCATGGGGTTTATGATGATAATCGATTTATGGGTTTATGGGGTTTATGACTTTTTATGAGATTTACGATGTTTATGGGTTTTATGAGGTTTATGAATTAATGTAGTTTATGAGATATACGATTTTATGGTTTTTAGTATGCTTATGTATGGGTTATAACAGAGATGTTTATTCAATAAGCGACTTTTAGTTATTAATTAAGAAAATTCATCTAATACCGGCGTGCGACTCTATAGCAGTATTCGGGAATTTCCGCGCCGCCAATGTCGCCCTCGAGCAATTAATACGCGACCCGGCGGGAACATGTCGCGTATTCAAACGAATCTACGTATTCGTTACAGGGTTTATGGGGTTTATGTGTTTATAGGGTTTAAGATATTTATGAATTTTATGGAATTTATGGTGTTTATGCAGTTTATAATATTTATGGGTTTTATAGAAATTATGAGGTTTATGGGGTTTTAATAGGTTTACTATGTTTATGGGGTTTAAATGGTTTTACTATGTTTATGGAGTTTATGGGTAATTGAAATTTACGGGTTTTATTGCGTTTACGATTATATATGGTTTATGGATTTATGGGGTATATGATTTTTATGGGGTTTATGCGGTTTATCATTTTGATAGGTTTTATGGGGATATTGGGGTTTATAAATTTTATAGAAGTTTATGATTTTTAGGCACGACCACTCCTAGATAGAACCTTATATTATCATCATAGCAAAAAATGTAATAAATTAAAAACTACCAAATTATTGCTTAAAACATGTTTTAACACTATAGGAACACATTTCAAGCACTCTATTAAATGTATGTATGGATGTATATGTGGATGTAATCAAGTTCCTCAATTAACTCAGCAAAACCACAGTCATACCGGTTGAAACTTAAAGAGCTTACTCGTCTCAGCGTAATAAGTAAACGTATATATTTTGAGCCTTATTCGTTAAGCATATTACCATATAGTATAAGTATTGAGTATATTGAAAATTCGAATTTTAGCTGTGTCTTAAATAAATTTCATGTTTTTATCAAATATTCCATGGTAAAATTGTAGATCTCGGAAAAATACAACTTTTGTGTATTTAACATTTTTTACAAAACCAAATTTAAACAGAGTTTATAGAGAAAACATATTTATTTTACCATTTTTATGCGGTTATAGAATTTACAATGTTTATAAGTTTTATGGAATTTATGGGGTTTTTGGGGGTTACGAGGTTTACGGATTTATGGGTGTTGCGGCCGAGGTTTAAATCCTCGCGCCAAGCGGACATATATCTAAATTACTGTACAACAAAGGGGGGACAACTCTTATTTAAAAAAAGAATGATTTCTTTGAATGAAAACTCAATTAGAAGAGGACAAAAATATTCGACGTCCCCTTAATTTAAAATCCATGACAATACCGAGTTTGGTAACAGTATCGTCAAAGGGAATGGAAGCATTATCCTGCACCTCAATACCTGGCAAATGCAAGTCCTGCAACCTGTTTATGTTATAGTCTGAACCAAAAATAATAACTTTTTTTTATTGGCATTGAAGCGCAGGGCGTTCTCTGAAGCGCATGCCGACACTGCTCGCGCTACAGCCGACAAGCGATATATGCCCTCATGAAGATCGGGACTAGTAACTTCAGTGTAGTTCTGCAAGGCATCCGCGTATAGCAAGTGTGCGACACTATCTGATAGTGTGCCTTCTTCACCCTTAAAAGCTACAATTATGTCACGAAGATCATTAATATAGAGGCTGGACAAAAGCCGCCCAGGTCCAGGCCCTGTAGCACGCAAAGATCGGTTGTGAGCCAATCGGAACAACCATTGGAACTATTACAAGTGCCTAAGATCAGCCTCAACCCATAGAGATAAAACTCTTTAAACACGAGAAGAAAGGGCTATGCAGTCCATTAGGTTGATGCTAAGTTGATCTAGTTTATTGTTTACGTATGTGTCCAAACAATTGATGGATATCCAGTTGCAGGAAGAAAGTAGAGATAAAGGATCTCCCTGTGTAATCGACTTAAAATCCCTATACGTGAAAGTGTTAAGATTAGGGGCCATTGTAAATTGGAAATCAATTTCCACATCGATAATGTTATGTTTGTTCCAATAATTCGCCATAAAATTGTTTGCATGCAGCACTACATCGTGATTGTCAGTAAAGAATACATCAAGCCATGTGTGAGAATCATCGACATGGTGAATCGCATCATGTTGTACTAATTTAAGATTTAATTCATATGTCTGTTCTTTTATTAAAATCTGCGTCTGTTGACGTGGACAGCATGTTTGCGTTCAGATCTCCCATTACAAGTTTTTGGCTAAAGTCCTGCGAGTACCTTTCTAGTTTTTCGGCAAAGATTGGCGGCATAATGTACTCCGCAACGTGTGGCTTGACATCTTGTATTGTTAAAGAGGAGCGTAATATGGTAGCCTTGAACGAATTGTGGACGTAGAGTAGCATCCCCCCCCCCCCCCACTCCCCCGCCTATTCCTATCCTGCCTGATGATGGAGTAGCCATCAATCTGAACGCTATCATCCGCGAGGTCAGGTCCGCGGCGCGACTCAGCAATAACGAATAGGTGATAAGAGGGATGATCTGTAAGGAATTGGCGAAACATCCCAATATGCCTCTTAAGAGAATTAGCATTGAGAAAACTAGCTCTCAATCCTGGGGATCCAGTTCTGCGCCTCTCTCACTGTATCCCTATCTAGTCAATCTGCATTACAATTAGCAGGATCAGCAAATATTGAGGCCGCTGCATTATTATTATCAACATTATTTCTTCGTTGTTGTGTTAAACACGACGATTTTTGTATTATTTTTATGTGTATGTACTATTTCTTCGAGTGCCCGTATTCTCTCGATAAGATCATTATTTTTTACTTTTTGTGTTTAAGCGGTTTTTCGACTTTTTGGTTTTAGTTATTCGGGTTTCTATCGACCCAGTGAAACTGCATTTGAAAGAGCATAAAATTTCCTATCTTTTACCACCCAAAATTTTTGATAAGGTATTTCCTATCTTTTGTTATGCATGGAACGTCATTTTGTGTTTGAACGGTGATTTCTCTGAAATATAAGATGGAATATTTTATTTTTTCTATACTAGAGAAAAAAATTATTTTGTAAAAAAAATTGTTTTTCTATGTCAAATGACAATTTGAGTAAAATGGCATTATTCCTTCTGAATATTTCCAGAAGGGTAGCTTTTTACTATGTCTTGGCTAAGTTTTTTGCCCAAATCACGAAGACTTTTATTTTTCAAGATATGCGAGGTTATATTTTTTTTCAAGAAAATTTTGATTGCTTATTTCTTGGATTTTACACGGTAATTTTTTACCAATGAAAGCTTATATTTTTCGTCTTTTGATGAAGATTTTAAATCATAAAGAAGTGTCAAGATTTATCAAATCGTTTATGGTTTATGATACGTATTTCATTTTTTGTGATTTTTTTTTTTTCACAGAATTTTTGATCGCTGATTTCTTGCATATTACGCAGTAATTTTTTACCAATTATAACTTATTGTTTACGCTTTCAACGAAAATTTATGTTTTATTAAAAGAAAATTAATCTCTTTTTTCTTGAGTATTATGCGGTATTGTTTGGTTATTCAAAACTTTTTTTTTTATTTTTTTATAAAGTTTGAAATAAAAAGAAAATTAAGAATCATCGTTTCGTTTTTATTTTACACCGTTCTTTCATTTTTATAATATTTTTGTAATTAATGAATAAATCCGTTGTTCATAAACTTGAACAAACTTATAAAAATAGGAAAAAATTTTATTTGTAAAAGTAGTATACATTACATTTATAAATAAAATTTAATCAACAATTGAGGCCTCCGAACGGAAAAAGGCGCATACGCGATATCGCCTGATAAGTATTATCCGACAAGCCAATTTTCAACATCGTTTCAAATTAAATTTCTTTAATTGATATATAAAGATAATATTATTGCGCAACTGTACTAAAACTAAATTTTTAGCTATTTTTGTTTTTTAGTAATAGTAATATAACTATATATAATTATATATATATAGTTATATAGAGACTAAATTTATACATAATTATATATACGTACTTATATATAATTATATATAATTATATATAATTATATATAAGTATTTGTATATAATTATATATAAATCATTTTTACTCGGATACAAAAGAAATCGGCTTAAGTTTGTTTTTGCACGGAACTCCTCAATTGAAGATGAGGACTGAAATTATATAAATATTCGATAAAATTTAACTCTTTTAAGGGGGTAAAAGGGTTTCTAAATATGGTAATTTAAAAAATGTTAATAAATCAATATTTTTTCTAACAGTAGTTTAAATGTTCAATATTATACTGAATCATATTATGTACATAACAAGGAAGTTGACAAATCATCAAAAGAAAAAAATTATCCAACCTAACCCATTGCTACGCATTGTCTTCTTTAAAAAAAATTTTACATTCTTTATATTTGAGCTTGATTTAAAAAAGTTATAAAAATCATTATTTTTATTAATTATTTTTACAATATAGATTGAAAAATAATTTTTATCTTCAATTAAACTCAAAAAAACTTTAGCTTTTTTAGGTGACTGTAATGAACACATATATAAATAATGTAAAACAAATTTTTTAGGTCCAATGGCTGAAAATTTGAAAAAGTAGCCTATGGTAACTGTGATAGTGTCAATTTTGGCAGGCCCCGATGAAGACAATAGATAGCAATAGGTTAGGTTGGATAATTTTTTCTTTTAATTACTTTTCAACTTCCTTGTTATATACATAATATAATTAAGTATAAAATTGAACAATTAAACTGTTTTTAGAAAAAATATACACTCATTAACATTTATTTTGTAAGCAGGGGATATCCAGGTCAGATATAATCTGCTGCCAAACAGCAACGTTGAGCGACAATAGTCACTCGACCAGACGTCCAGTCAACCACGAGCAGAATAGCAACGCTACTAGGCGAAATACCAAGCGGCCGTTCAACCGACCATTGGCAGCATGGATACCGCAATGACCAATGGGCAAATGATACAGCCTATATAAGGCGCGCCAAACTCAAACTGGTCATTCTGATTTAATCACTCACAGCACTAACATCGACAAGTATAACTGTTACGGATAGAGGCAAAATCCAACGAAATATCGCGATAAAATCACAACAGCGAATGTACGAAAAGGGGGGACTCAAGTTTCAAATAAGGTAGTGGACCCGGTTCTCGATAGGTACCCAGTTGTCGATAACTCGAAGGAATAATACGATTTTAGATATATTTTGAACAATTTTTCGATACGAAAGAATTATTTCTATATTAAGAATATATCACTGAACAAATATTTTGAATTATAAAAACTCAGCTATCGCTTCTTGTAAAATAAAAATTCGTACTTCTTGGCACTCTCAGAATTTATGCGTTTCTTGACGTTTCCTCAACCATGACCGTAACAAAAAGTAAACTTTAAAGTCACATTTTTGTAATAAATTGAATGTTTTAAAAACTCTAAAGCCAAGATTAGCTTTAAATTCAACAAAATAAGCGAAATCAAAAAATTAAATTTTAATTTATGTACTTATAGCTACTTTAATTCATATATCGACAACTGCGTCTTAATTACACGTACGTACCGTGTTGTCGATAGTCAGATAATATACACAAAATACAAATAAATTTTTGTTTAAATATTATTTCAATGCTTAAAATTACTTAAGCACTACTTTTAATTAATAATTATGTAATTATAATAATCGAAATGTGTATGTTATTCAATCATCACATTGAGAGGAGATTTTTCGGCGAATTAATAAGCAGTAGTAGGGACACGACCGCGGCAGGGTATAAAGCGGACCGCGCACTCGTATCAGAGCTTTTTCTACTCTGGCTCTCCTATAGGTAAGATCCACGACGTTATACATATACCATCAAAAATAAACTTTTAAAGATAAAAAACATTTATTGTCATTTTCTACTTATCCCAGTTTCCATCGTTAACAATAACTATAATAAAATCACCGCAATTCGCGATGTGTACGAAATAAAGTAATCCGCGTTACGATCCGCGATAGTTCGTAAAAGACATTGTGTAATGAATATTAAATTGTTAAATAAAACCTTATTTTAAATAACAAATTAATTCGTCATCTTGTAAAGTGTAATCTTATAATTTCCGACTCCCAACATCCCGCACGTGTTTGAGACATTGGTCATAACTTAAAACCAATACGTCATACATTTTATTACAGGTTTTCTCGTTTATGCTTAATCAAACGAGTGGCGACCGTAACATGAGCACAGAGGCCCTGCCAGACAACTCTTTGACACCGTAATGTTCACGGCCAGTACAAACTAAATCCGTTGTCTGCTTACATTTTAAATAAATAACTTTTAATAAGGTAAATATTCTTATACGAAACAGAGCTTAAACTTAAGCTCTTTCTTTCTAGTTTTATTATCTTTCGGCTCAATTTTACTATAATAAAAATTTGCTGAGTTATGATCAAAAGTAGATGTACCTTTTTGCAGTAAAATACCTTATATCTCGACAACAAGGGCCCATTGAATGAATAACAGATGTTAGACAATTTTACGTATCAGAAATTACCTCTTAAATTCTGATCGAAATCCGATTCCCACAGGGTCTGTAATCTCTTTGTTAGTCCAAGTGATTCGGATCATCTCCAATTTACCCATCAGAACCATTTTCAGTCCTAACCACGTTTAGTTTCTAGAAAAAAGTAACATTTTAATGTCACATTTATAAGGTGGGAAATTTGAAAAGATTGTTTCCTGCCTAATAAAGTACACATTTCTTATCATCGATTTATACTTCTCGTACTTCACATCTACGACCAATTTTGTATGCAACCCTAGTTTGTTATAAATAAATTATGTGGCAAAAAGTCGATCTTTTTGTAAACAAATCGTTTGTGGGAGGTAAAGAATTGCCTCCTATGATGCGTATACTATTTTCCCCACACCAGCACCAAAAATGCACATTTCTCTCCAGGCGCCTGGGAGGAAAAGTAGGACTTTCGGTGCAGGTATGGGGAAAAGGATTAATTGATTTTCTCACTTAAATGTATTTTATAGCACACTAACCTCAAAATGCCAACTTTATTGTCGATTTTGAGGTTGTTGTGCTATAAAATATCGTATGAGACTGTTGTGGGAGGTGTTTTTCTACCTTGCTCGATTTTCTCACTCGCTTTCTCAAGGTAGAAAACCATCTCCCACAACAGTGTCATAATATACTATAATGATTTACTAAATTGATAACGTTTTGAATGTTTATGTCATGTTTTTCAGGTAGCAGATCAGTATGCCGCACCTTTGGACGTTAAAATCCACATGCTAATACTCTTGATACCGTTAACAATAATTAACTACATTCGGAATCTTAAGTTATTGGCGCCTTTTTCAAGTCTAGCTAATATTATCACATTCGTTGGACTAGGAATGATTCTAGCTTACGTTTTCGAAGATTTACCTTCTATTAACGAAAGGGAAATGTTCGGCTCAGTGAGAAACTTTTCCCTTTATTTTGGCACAACATTGTTTGCCTTAGAGGCTGTTGGTGTGGTAAGTTTTATTATTTATTATATATGAAATATGTACATGATCTTATAAAGTGTTCATAATATTTTTATGTATAAATTATTATCATTATGTCATTAAATTTAAACTAAAACTTAACGAGTTTGTTTAAAAGTATGTTCAAAAATATCTTTAAAAACTAGATTTTCATTTTTTATGTAAGTATTTTTCATCTAACACGTACATTTTTGTATGTCACCTAGTTTCAGGATAAGGCACATCGCTGAACTAGGTCTTTAATTTGCTGTTTCGATGTCAAGAAATGAATCCTGAAATTGTAATAAGAGGTACATAAAGCGGCGCCGTTGATATTTCTTTTAGACTCACAAATTGAGTCTTCATTCAAAATGTACCAGTTTTTGACAGTGTTATAGATATATTAACTGCGGCCTTCGCTGTACCCTTATTACCAATACATATATAATACATACGTACACCCAACGGTAAAAATAACTTTGCATATGGTGGGTTATTTTGCTTCATGTTAACTGAGGTTTCGATAGGTTAGATATTAGGGGGTATATACCTAAATCTATCGTAATCCCAGGCACCACGTAATGAAATAACCACGCCATATTTAAAGTTATTTTTATCGTTGGGTGTACATACGTACATACAACATATGTGTGTAGATCTTATATGAAAGTACATATCAAAAGAAGTATTAAACAAAATTTGAGCCCCTAAGATCTCCTGTACGAAAATATACTAAATTTTCAAAGGCCAAAAACTGTTATTTTCAAAAAATTCTACAGAGCTTTCATTTTTATCAATTTGATCGTATCAAAAAAAATTATTTATAGCATGTGATTCCCTCTCATCTACTTTTTTCCCGGGCGGGAAAAATGTAGTATAGCTTAGGGCGGGGAAAAAATTAACTTTTTTTACTATTTCTTTCTATATTAATATACATTTTCAATAAATTCTAGTTTTTTCTCTGAGTCCCACTTTTCAAGTCCATAAATGACCACAGTTAAGTTGGGAATATAATTCTATATGCAACACGGAAATGAAGTCGATTTTTTCCTCGGGTGATCACCCTCTACCCTTGCTTCGATCAATTATTTATAAGTCTACCCTACAACTGTTGTTAAGGGGGCGGGGGGGGGGGGGGGTAAGGTTAATTTGTGCAAAAAAAGCACATTTTTATGATTTTTTTTTCACGACTCAATTAAAATTTATTTATTAAAACCAATGTTACATTGTTGTAGTCCATTTAAATAATATTGTGGAATATTTTCATGAAAAAATATTGAAAAATACGGCAATGGCATCAATTATTCGGAAGCGTCTCAGAAAAAAGTTGAATTGCGGTGCCCCTCATAACTCGGTGCTGGATCATCTGAAATCAAAAAATCAAAGTTCGTTCGTCAGATAATTGCTTTTCCCAGGTAACCCTGGAAGGGATTTTCGAAATTTCTATTTTTCACTTTGCGGGAACACTTTACATGAAAATACGCGAGTTTTGCCAAAAAACGGCTAATTTGTTATTGTAAAATGAAAAATATAAACGAATTTGGAAAAAAAGCTCCAGCGGTACCTCATAAATTATGTAAAGAAATAGTATTTAAAATTTCGAAAGGATCGGTGCAATAGTTTTGAAGTTATGATGGGCACCGACTTTGAAAACTTGAGTTTTGGGAAAAACGCTTTAAAGTTTTGAACATTAAATAATTTGGAATAAAACGTTCATAAGCGAGATTTATCGGCTTACCTCACACTGAATCATCGATACCAGGTCCATAGAGGATGTTGCTGTCATCTATTATGTCTAAAGCATCTTTTTTCTCCTGTCTACGACGAATCCTGCCATCTCTAGTTTATTTTCAGCTTCCTGCTCTGCTCGGTTTATACGAATGTGATCAGTTGATCGCGCCCATTCATGAGCGCTTGATCCACTACTGATTCCCATGTCTTGCATGAAGGATAGTAGAGCAAAAGAACCTTCATTGAAGACACAGGCTGCCACATAAGCCGCAATCTCAACTATCACAGAGGTTCCGCTCAAGTGCTTTGGTGAGATTTGCCATATAAGTTGGTTCAAACTCTCATTGTTGTTTTGCGTGAAGCCTCCGACACATCGCTCCAGGAGAGCATCTTTGCTTAGATCTTCATAGATAGGCTTGATGGTATCCAAAACATCATTTGGAAGAGCACTGTACGTGTGTTTGACCGAATCCAATCCATTAGTCCGCTACTTGTTGAAATCTTTTTTACGTTTTTGCGGCGGTACAATCTTTCTAGATCGATATAACCTCGAACCACTTGATTTTCTATCACACCTTTTAACTTTTTTTGGCATTGTAGCAATAATTTTCCACAAAACTTCACGAAAATGATGCGAAAAATTGGAGCGCACGTGTACGTCTGTTCAATAGAAAGTTTACTGCTAAACTAAATTATATTCTCTACACTGACTAAATATACGGTACAGGTATGAGCATGTTTATACTTGTCTTCAAATTTCTATAAAAGAAAGTAGGAGGAACGGTTCGGTATAATATAATAATAACGAGCAGGTATGAAAATCCAACAGGTAGGAAAATATTCATAACACCTGCAATTTTGCTCCGATCGACTTGAAATTTTTACACAATATTCTTGAGATACAACGCATTCAGTTTCAAAAATAAAAAAAAATACGAAAAATAAATTTTAAATGACTTACCCCCCTTTTTTTAAAACTTTAAAAAGAAGCTGACAAAAATAACAAGGAAAATTCTGAAAATAAGAAGTTTGTCAGATTTGTAAAAGGATGCTCACAAATAGCTGTAGATGAAAGGCATGAAAAGGTGAACCAAGCATCCACCGCTCTGCACTCGAATCAAGATACTAATGACTCTCAATCTCATACAGTTACTAGCTGTAAATCAACCCGCACCTGGAAGTTCACAATAATCTCTTATGTTACACGTGACACAAAAAAAACAACGTTCATCGAGTTGAATGCGAATCCTATTTATGATGTTACGTGTGTTTTTGATGAATATGACTTTTTTAAGGCTGACAATGTAATTATAAATAATCATTTAAAGAATATTGATTGAAATATCTTCTTAAGTTGTAAAAATATAGAACAAAATCTTGATAAATTTTATTTAATTGTAAACAATTTAATTTCGAAATGTGTTTCTAAGAGAACAACATTTTTTAATCAATATTCAAAATGCTTTTCTACGGATTTAATAGACTGTATTGTTGAAAAAAGAGAGAATGAACAAAGTATAGCTACAGAGTGGATCACTTGAAGCTTCTATTGAATTTACAAAACTTAGGTCTAAATGTATTCGTATTTCCAGAACACATTATCAGGAGTACAATATGGGTAAAGTTGAATGTAGTATCTCAAGAAATAATAAAACTTTTTGGAACTGTGTTAACAATCTAAATAGTTCTAATAATATTCCTGATACTACGTTCCTAGGCGATAAAGATGCTGATAATGGAAAAACTATCTCAAATCTTTTTGCGGATCATTTTTAATCTATCCATACTATTTCGCCAGCGTCTTCTGACCTTAGATTTGATCATGAGGGTTCATTTGACTCTATTGACATAACTAATGCATATATAACGTCAATTATAACAAATTTGAAAGTAAGTGCATGTATAGAGTCTAACTCGCTTACTTCCCTCTTTGTTAAGAAATGTAGATTATACCTTAATGAACCATTAAAAAGTTTTTTACAAAGAGTTTTCGTACTTCAAATTATACAGTAGAAATACTGTCGATATGATATGAAGTGCGATATAGTCGCTCGTTATATTTTTAAATTAGAAAACATGAATTTATAGATCGTCACGAGCCAAATCATTCTCTTGCAGACTATATAATGATTTAATCTCCTGAAACGGATAGGTAAACTATTTTATTTACAGTATTTAAGAACCCACCGTCGAAGATATTGTGAATATTCCAATCCGCAAGAGGCAAAATTGAAGCAAGGAACAATATCTTATAATAAAAGTTTCAGATTAAAAAATGTTTCGGAAAAAATATACAGGTAATTAATGTCTATTTCGGCTCTGGGAATTGCCTCTGAGCCCATTTTTGTAACCTGAACCTTTTATTATAAGATATTGTTCCTGGTTTCAATTTTGCCTCTTGCTGATTGAAATATTCAAAATATCTTCGACGGTGTGTTCTTAAATACTGTAAATAAAACAGTATACTTATCCGTTTCAGGAGATTGAATCATTCTACTGTCTGCAAGAGAATAATTTGGCTCGTGGCTATCAATAAATTCATATTTTCTAACATTAAAAATTTTATTTAATCAATCTGTTTCTCAGGATTGTAAGTCTAGAATCTGGAAACTATCTTTTATAACTCTCATTTTCAAATCTGAGGATAAACATATAACGTCTAATTATATGCCAATATCAATTATTTGCAGTGCTCAACATGGTTTTATTAAGGGCAAATCCACATTGACTATCTTCATTTTGTATTCTGACTTTATGTTTAACGAATTAGCAAATCAAGAGCAGATAGATTATATCTACCTTGATTTTTCTAAAGCTTTCGATTCCATTGACCATGGGGTTTTGTTGCAAAAACTTTTGTCACTAGGTGTAAGCGGTAGTGTTTTTAAATTGTTTACGTCTTATTTATCAAATAGAGAGCAAATAGTCAGATCTTAAGATCATTTATTTCGATTCCATTGACCATGGGGTTTTGTTGCAAAAACTTTTGTCACTAGGTGTAAGCGGTAGTGTTTTGAAATTGTTTACGTCTTATTTATCAAATAGAGAGCAAATAGTCAGATCTTAAGAT
Organism: Gastracanthus pulcherrimus; assembly: GCA_949152435.1. Taxonomy (NCBI): domain Eukaryota; kingdom Metazoa; phylum Arthropoda; class Insecta; order Hymenoptera; family Pteromalidae; genus Gastracanthus; species Gastracanthus pulcherrimus. Next base: position 33,600,864 of record OX424576.1, on the reverse strand, counting down.
CATTTATCTGACCCCTATATTACGACATCAGGTATACATCAAGGATCTCACTTGGGGTTACTGTTATTTTTACAATTTATTAATGATATACTTAATGTTGTAAGATTTTTTCTGATGATGTAAAACTTTTCACTTGTATAAAATTGCCTCAACGCTCCAAAGGAATCTCAATGCTATGTTAAATTGGTCCAATTTAAAAACTGTATTTAATTATTTCGAAATGCAAAACTATTTCTTTACATAGGAAAAATTCCATGTTCAACTTTGACTATTGTCTAGGTGATACTAGTATGAAAAAAGTCTATTCGATCTATTGAAAGCTCTTTTGACTTCAACCTGCATCTGGAGATTGTTGTATCTAAAGCTTACAAAACTCTCTGATTCATACTTAGGGCCACTAATGAATTTAAGAACCTAAAAACTTTAATTTATTTGTACAAAACTCTTGTATTCCATCCCTTACATATAACCAGGGGTTCGGAGTTATTGAAAACTCCTTTAAAAACTCCCTCCCGGGGCGGAGTTATTCTCAAATTTCAAGAATCACTCCACTCTGCGAGTGATTCTTCAACTTCGAGAATAACTCCACTTCGAGAGGGAGTGATTCTTAAACTCCGAGAATAACTCCGCTCCGAAAGAGAGTAATTCTTAAACTCCGAGAATAACTCCGCTCTGGGATGGAGACATTCTTCAACTCTGAGAATAACTCCGCTTCGGGAGGGAGTCATTCTTAAATTCCGTGAATAACTCCGTTCCAGGAGGGTGCTGAAATTTTTTATGAGAACTTCTTTTGATATGTACACATTCAAATACACCATGCAAGTATACCAAAATCACTAAAAATGTCCATTTTCCAAAAAAGTGGACTTAAGTCGTTTTCCCGGTTCACCACTGATATATATTTATATATTTGTATGAATATACGAAAAATATGTACATATAAGATTTACATAGTAATGCTATATTAAAATTACACTATTTAATTTTGGACATTATATTATTAATAATATTACGTCAAGTTTGCATATACCTAGATGAGAGGTTTCACGTCAACGTATAGCATATATTTATTAGGTTACATAAAATTCTCTGATTTAAAACAAAAATTGTCTAGAGAAGAATAAGCTGAGAAGCATCACCGACCCAACAGATATTAAAGGGTGAAGGGAAATTTTAAGGAGAAATAAGTATTTTTTAAGTGACCCATAATTCTGCAAATTTTAAGTTTTGAGGTCTGAAAATTTATGTACATACTATTATACTAAAAATTTTTTTTTCCTTCTGTTGGCGTGGAATCTTCTTTGTACGTATCCACTGTGGCTATTACACTTGACAAACATGTATATTACAAATGGGTTTTTATAATACACCATTATCTCAATTTGTGAGCTATTTTATTACAGTGTACAATATTTTATGTAGATAATTTTTCTTACAGATTATCGCATTAGAAAATAATATGAAAACACCACAAAACTTTCGTGGTACATGTGGCGTTCTAAACATGGGGATGTTCGTAATTGTTCTTCTCTACATTGTCGTGGGCTTTTTTGGATACATTAAATATGGGCCTGGAGCTGCTGGCAGTATCACGTTAAACTTACCTATGGACGCTGTGTGAGACTCTTAAATCGAATATTTCAACAACTATTACATACGGTAGAACGAAAAAAACACTTTTTAAGCAAGATAAAATGAATTTTGTATGTGTTTAATCGCCATTTAAATTTATTAGTTTTTTTATAAATATATATTATCTTACATTAATGTTATTTTCAAAATTTAAAGATAATTTTCTTTTTACTAACGGTGAAACATTAAACTAATATAAATAATTCTATAAACTTGTTAAGCCTAAAAAGTATTTGTAATACTAAATTTTAAATATGTCAATTTACAACGTTTAAATTTAAGTTTGCCTAAATAAATTTATATGCGAATTCTTCGGTAATCTACGTACAGTCAGACCTCACGCACTGTTAACTAATCTTTAACTAAATTTGTTGCCTAAAAATAAGCTTATTTCTAGTTAATTTCTAGCTAATTTCTTGTTAAGAACCAGTTAAGATAATTGAAGCTTCATGGTAACCAAAACAAACTTTGAAGTAATTATTTTCGATAATTATATGTAGTATGTACTTATCGACTATTATTATTTATTTCAAAAGGCTAATTAAATAATTGTAAATCAATTTTTAGATTTAAGAAGTTACACCAATCGCCGTTATTGAAAAAAATACCCGTATATTTAGCAACGAGAGTCTTGATATACTCTCTAAATTTCTTGGAGTGGGTTCTCACTCTTTTAGAGTGAATTCTCACTCCAAACGATCATGAAAACGCAGTCACTTATTTTGGAAACAATCTTCACTTTTAGAAAGATTGAATAATTCACTCTTTCGTAAAAGTGACTTTTTCACTCTATTTAGAGTGAAAGCATATGCGTATAGACAAAATAATTATTCAAATTGTTTTACGTTTTAAAAATGTTTTGATGAATATTACAGTTTACTGAGAAGGTATGAAGTTGAGAAATAAATTTAAAAAACTTAAGAAAAATTGTTGATCGGAGTTGAACCTCGGTTCTTTGGGTTCTTGTGCTGACACTGGCGCTAGACCACCGTTGCGTCTGATTTCGTGCACACTAATTTCTCCTATGTATTCCAATTCGTTGATGAACTCTTATTTAATACTAAAATCAGTTTAAGCCATAATAACTTTGAACTAATAAATAGTTATTGTTATAAAATTATATAACAATTATATTTTGTATAAAATTCAGATTTTTGTGGTAATGTTAATATTTGGCCGAAAAGTCTCACATTCTTTTTACTACATTTTCTTAATTTATGCTTTTAATTTTATTTCGTTGGGCGAGGTTAGTACTTGGATAGGTTATCACTCGGGAACCTCGTCACGACAATGATTGTTCCGCAGATGGGAATGAAAATTTAGGTGATTTTCGTGGAAGTAAAGGGTACCTAAGTTTGACTTGCCGGTCGGATGGTTTTTGGCGTGGGTTTTCTTGATTGGTCAAGTTTTCCCCACGTCACAGAACATGTCCCTGGGTGAATGCAGGGAATCAGTGGGTTACACAAAGGTTGGATTTAGGATCAAATACTCCTACACGCATGTGGTAAAAGTGTCCCGTAAAAAGACATATCGATGGGTCCTAAAAGAAAAGACTTATCTTACGCGTTATGATTAGAAAATACCTATCTCGCGGGCTAATTTACGATTAGAAAAGACTCATCTTGCGCGTTGCGATTAGAAACGTCTTAATTCTTTTTATGTTGTTTTGTAGGCTTATTCGATGATGAAAATTTTATATAAAAACGATTTAGCACCCCACTTTTAATGTCGTGAAGATAATAATCTTACATCAGTAGCATATATTAAAAAGTCAATAAAATTTATAATTTAATCATTATATGATCTCAAAGTTACTGTATGAAATAACATAAAAAGAGATAAGACGTTTTTAATCTCAACGGGCAAGATAGGTATTTGCTAATCGTAACGCGAGTGAGATAGGTCTTTTCTAATTGTAACGCATAAGATAAATCTTTTTTCTTAGGACCCATCGATATGGTGCCAGTACGGGTTGGTAGATAAGAAAAAAAAAGAAAAAAAACGGTATTCGAAACTTTAATTAATTTATAGGTTTTATAACCCAAAATTAAAGTGAATCCTTAGTCACTATCTAATTTAGAGTGGTAACATTCACTCTTTAGACTGGAGTGACTGAATTCACTCTTTTAGACTGAAAAATCACTCTTTTAGAGTGGAACTGTTTTGCAATCTATAATTAGAGCAAAAATTTCATTTGGTTTCAAATTTCATGGTTTAAAAAAAAAATTAAATGAAACACAAAGTTTTAAAAATGTTTACAAGATAAAATTCTACATTAACTCCTGTTTGAGAAAGTATTCTGCTGAAGTAGTTAGCAGTGTTTTTTTTTATGTAAATATGTATTTTATAATGTTTATAAAAATGTATTAGTTTTAGCTAGAAATTAGCTAGAAATTAGGTAAAAAGCATGTCGTTTTAAGCGAGTTATTAATATGTTAAGTAGAAATAAGCTAATTTGTACAAAAATGAGCTAATATCTCGGTAAAAACCAGCTTAGATTTTTACCAGATCATGGGTATGGTTCAATTTTTCTTGATCAAGGTCACCGCTTGTGGCAGAATCTATAAGTGAGGTAATGGGGGGAGGGGGGGAGGGGGGGAGCAGAAATAGCTGAAAAATACAAAGAAAAGCATAAGTAGTACCGTTTTTTAAATTGATTTTTAATAAAACTCTTTTCTCCGCATACATTCTGGAAAATTCAATAAAGTTTTTGATACAATCTTATGCGCACACATGTGGCTTATGATATCACTAAAAACAATTATAATCTTGGTTCTTCCTTTACTTCTATTTACATTTATCAGCTGATAATCGCATTAGCTCACTTACGATTTTCACTACAAGCGACGCTTGTACTACCTTGATCTAGTCGAGTATTGTGTACACTCGACGTGAAAAATATCTTTGAATTTCGCTTCGAATGTTTTTGGGATTTCGTGCGTGTTTGGTACGATTACGTATGGTTGGGTTATGTCGAACATGACATTTGGTCGTTTTCGTATCTAAATTTCATGTTTCACCTAACCTAACCATATGTAATCGTATTACACAGACACGAAATCCCAAATCATTCGACGCGAAATTCAAAGTTATTCTTCATGTCGAGTGTACTTTGTAACGCTAAGGTAGTAGTGCTGCGATCTGATTAGCTGGCGCAGTAGATCGACTTTGGCGCTTGTATCTGATTGGCTAGCGAGCAGATGTCACGTAGTAACAGCGCACTGGTGTACAATTGAACTTTTAACAATGCGCGAGGGCTGACTGTATTGAGAAATAAGAACATTTTTATATTTTAAAACCACATGATGCTAATTATTACCTCTGTTTGATTTTTCATAGAATGGCCCAATGTATTAAAGTGATGTTCGCAATAGCAATTTTTATCACTTATGCGTTGCAAGCTTATGTACCTGTTGAAATTACCTGGTCCACTTACCTCGATCATCGTATAAAGAAAAATAAACTTTTCTGGGAATATGTTTGCCGAACCCTCGTCACTTTCACCACATGTAAGTGCAGTTTTATTTAACATTTTTCAGAGAATTTCGTCACGATAAGAGCGTTGACGCCAAAAGTAATACAAAATTTTCACAAGGTGGTTGAGGTTTTTACACCGCACTATATTATCTTGAGATATTTTTAACATAGAATGATTCAAATAATATCGCTTTCTCGAAGAGAAAGCTTTAAAATGATGAAATTTTTCAAATCGGAGATGTTAACAATTTTTATATGTTTTCCTTGCTACAGAAAAGAGTTTTTATCAAATAAATGTTTGGACTAAATACTTTAACATCATGGAAAGTAATAAAATTGTAATTTTCCCTATCCTTAGATTGCACTGTATCATAATTTTTGCAATTCCAAATTTATATAATACTGCATATATTATGAAATATTAATTTGTTGATTCACAGAATCCCAAAGATTCAAAATGCCTTGAATTTTCGTGTATTTTTTTACCCCGATCTTTGATCATCAATAACTTTGTAACAAATTAATATTTTTAAATGTCACAGGTCTCAAATTAAAGTTCTTTCCACCTACTCTCATATAGTTTTGAAACATTTTTCTGGTTTAAATAAATGCAGAGTTTTAGTTCAAGAAGCGGTACCATTTTTCACTAAACTTTTCCAGCAGCCTTATCAAAATTCGTTTTCGGGAGGGTGGTAGCTCTCTTTCTTAAAGAAGTTTCGAGACAGTGAAAAACAATTAGGATGTTGCATAACAATAAAAAGTTAATTTTTCGCATGAAATAGGTAGAACAGCGAAAAATAATTCGGTCGTATTTTTTCTTTTGTCGTAAAAATTAAAAACCTGAAAGTTACAGACGTGTAGTTTCCAATTGTTCGATATATGTATAGCGAGTTAGATATAGGCAAAAACATTTTTGTAATGAAAATATAATACAAAATATATAATTTATGTTTTATTTTCCAAAAGCATACCTTTAATGACACTTTGCGATGACTTTTGTTCCAGTAACTAAATAATCTAAAACATATATAATAATAATTTATTATCCTATAGTAACTAAAGATACCGAAGTGGTCTAGCTTTAGATATTATCAAGAATAATAGGAAAGACTAAGTAAGCCAACGTAGAGTTTTCACATCATTTACTGTTTTATTTTTTCCAGTCATAGTATAATGGTAATCCACTTCCGTAAATAAGCTTTTCATTATTAAACTTAAATCCTTTTAAAGCATTAAATTAAAATGGCCATATATTTGTAAAAAATTATACATTCTTTATACAATTTTCCTTTGATGGTAGCACCGATGTAATCACTAATGTGACATATTTTTCTTCATCTACTGTAAAAGTTTTAAAGAAAGTTCTGTAAAATACGTCTTAGTTACTCGTTAAATTTGTAATTTTCGTGCGTTATTTGTTACATGTCTGAGTGGTTAATGTACTTACAAAGAAGACGGTGTCACTTTTGGATCGGCACGAATTTAACATAAACTGGTCGAGCTGGTCGAAGTACAAGATCACAAACAATAGGAACTTCGTGTGCAAGATCTACTGATTCCAAATAAAAATCGTGAAGTAAATGAGCTACTAATGTTTTCAACTCTATCATAGCAAATTTTTGGCCTAGAATAGGTTTTTCAAGGATTTAATTAGTTCTGTAAGAAAATTAAGTCTGGTGTATGATCAATTATGTAAATAAAATTTACCGATGCAATTGCGTGGTCCGGCACTAAATGGAATGTAGGAAAATGGATGCCGGCGGTTTATTCTTTCCGGTAAAAATCTGTCAGGGTCGTATTTAGTTGGTTCTGACCAAAAGTTTGGATCTCTATGAACATCATACACATGAATATGTGCAATTGATCCTTTTGGAACCAGATATTTTTCTAAAAAATAATACACTTTCTTTTATACATGTCAAGTAAAATATATATATAACTTATTAACCCTTTCGGTCACCATGTCATTTATAAAGGACATTAATCTCATTAATATTATAATTTTTTTGTATCTTCATAAAAATGTATTTATCAGGATTATAATATATTTTGGTCATACTTTTCCGAAATAGTCGAAATCAACTTTTTCTTTAAGCCTCTCAAACTCGCTAAGCTACCAAACCAAATTGCGCCAAAATTCTGGTTTAAATATATACTTTTAATAATCGCGCATCGAAAAATTGCTCACATGAAGATAAAAGTTGTGTATACACTTAGAAATTTTTTTTCTAAAGGTTAAGAAAGTATAATATAATAATAAATTTCACTTAAAAAAATATTAATTCGTGAAGAATTTGCGTTACTTGCTTGGTATTATGAAAACATAGAATTTTATGTCGTCATAGTCTTTTTCTGGAAGTACGATATATGGAAAAAGCAATACTAAATTCTGTGAATGAAAAAGTCGTGGCCGTAAGAGTTAAGTAATTCTTTGTTTATTATTTACTTAAATGTAAATCTTCACTGATATTTCTTGATATAAATGGCACACTTGGATAAAGTCTAAGTGCTTCTTTTATACATCTTTCAAGATAATTGAAACGTTGAATTTCATTAATTCCCATTGATCCTCCAGAATTACGAAGAACCTCCTTAACTTCAGCACGAGCACGCTCCTAAACAAAATGTAATTTATTATTGTTACACAAAACACTGCCAATATATTGGCACTTATAAATTTAATTAATCGTTCTTATATCGTATTTATAAGTATAATTTCAATACAATTTAAGATTCCATGTATAGTTTCCAATATATAACCTCCCATGGAAAAAATCTCATCACTAACTCGTACGGCCAAATATTGTTCGACTACTGGTTGTTAAGAACGGGCAATGAGCAACAAATCGCACTAGTCCGATGGAATTGCCTGCATTCAGCTAGCCTTAAGCTCCGAGTACCAGTCTTTGCTAATACAATATTCTCTTTGCCGACGTAGAGAAATGTGTGTGTGTGCGTGCGTGCGTGCGCGCGTGCGCGTGTGTGTGTGTGTATCATTTTTTTGTTTTTCTTAAAAGAAGGCGGCACAATACAGTTTTTCTCTCTTTTTCGATTCGTTTTTGTTTCTTTAAAGGTTTTTCGATTTTTGAGCTTTCGTTTTTCGGGTCTTTTAATATGTTACAAAAAATATCATCGATTCAATGAAAAGGCACTTGAAAGAGCATAAAATTATCTAACTTTTCCGACCTGAAAGTTTGGATAAGGTTATTCCCTTCTTTTGTGATACACGAAAACGTCATTTTTTGTCTAAACGGTTATATCTCGGAAACATATGACGAAAAACTTTTTAAAATATTTAAGATGAATAGGATATGGAGAACAATGTTCAGTCAAATGATTTAGTCTTGACCTTCTTCTTTTGTCGAGAAAAAAATAATTTTGTAAAAAAAATCTTTTTACTTTCTCTGGCGATAACTGAAGTAAATATTTACAAATAGGTAGCTTTTTACTATCTCATAACCTGTATGTTTTCGTTAGATCATGAGATAATTTATTTTATGAGATATTGAGATTATGTATTTTTAAATTTATTTTTTTTATAGCTTATATCTGGAGAACGGCGCGGACATTTTTTTCCAGTGATGTCTCATATTTTTCGTTTTAAAATGAAGATTCAAAATTCAGAAGAAATTTTAAGATTCATCAACTTGTTTTTGTTTTATAACGATTTTTAGATTGTTTGATTTTTGTGTTTTAGATTTTCTGTTTTTTTTTTGGTATATTAGAAATATTATGATAAATCTATTGTAAATTCATTAAAAGGAACAGAAAATTATCTATCTTTTAGAACCGTAAATTTTGGATAGGTTCTTTCTTTCTTCTAAATAATTTTTAGAATAAAAAAGTGTGATTACACGGAGGTAAATGGTCAAGTAAAAATTACTATTTCGTATGGTAATGTCGGGACTTAGTTGCACAATCGCAATAATTACTTTTATTTTAGTAGTAAATGCTACATTAATCGTACTTATTGCCATTTATCTATGAATATATACTTGCGAATGTAGGATAATCTGCTAAATACGTATAGTAAGTATAATGTATAATATAGTTTTGTTTTAGCTATTTTTCGATTTTTCGACTTTTGAGTTTTAGTTTTTCTGTTATTTTTTATGTTAAAAATATTATGATCAATTTAGTGTAAATTTTAGAAAAGCATATTGATTTTTCACCGCGGAATTAAATATAATAAATAATTTCATATTGGAAAAATTTATAAAGTTTGAGAAAGTTAAGTGCAAATGAATGAGCGGGTTCTTATTCTTTTATATTATAGTTTATAATCAGATGAAAATTTAAGATCTCATAGATATCATAACTCTATATAAAGTTATAATGATTTTAATAAAGTAATTAACATTATGTAGCATAGAAAATAAAAACTTTAAATGCATTTTTTTCGATATACACTTTTTTATGTTCATGATGCCCCATGCGCATAAGGTTTAATTTTTTTTATAAGTTAGTTCGTAATACTTATTATTCATATTTAAAAACGTTTGTATGTTTTTATTTTTTCATAAAATTCATATTTAAAAAAGAAGAGCCTCAATCAGTTAAAAAAAGGTTCAAAAGGGGTACATGTTTACGTCTTTTTGAAATAGTTTTTGTTATATCTGATACTAAAATATTAGTACATTATGCAACAAAGGAATAAAGTCGAAGATTATTCCCGAGGGCAGTACACACCCGGGGGAATAGTATTGGTGTCAAGAGTGGGACCCACGGAAAGAGAAAGAAATAGCTCAAAATTGAAAAAAAGGAGATAAAGCATTTGCGGGAAAAAATAGATTTGCGGGAATTATATGCTGCTTTGGTCCAGCTTTTAAGATCAATAAAGTGGCCATTACGGTTGAGCCAGGAATAAAAAGTTTTTTTTTTTGAAAATGTAAACAATACAGTGTTTTTATTTTGTGTTAAAAATACAAAAAAATGTGATAGAAAAGCCTTTGAATAAATTACATGCGTATGGAACACGATGAAAATCGTATATTTCGTCCTTTTTTCACAATTTGATATGGTTATTTGTTAATAAAACCAAATTATATTGATCAATTTAAGTTCAAAATGCATAAATAACTTTCTGATATGCTTATATTTAACGTACTTGAAAATCAGAGCGTTGTTTCGGAAGCTGATAGAATTTGACTTTTTGGGTGTGTACCCCAGAAACAAATACAAACCTTAATATCCCGGACTTGAAAATATCCTCGACAAAACATCGCCAAAAAGCAATAGAAATATTGGGCAATATTTCCCCGTAGTATATCAAATTTTTATCGGCTAGAACCCGGGACAGCCCTGGCTTACCAGCTATCGGCCATAAATAAGTGAACGTTGAACTATTATCTGAGGCCTGGTCAAGATTTCTAATGAAACCTTTTAGGTCGAGCCGACATTAAAAGGTGAGCCTGGGCCATATCTTAGCCGACGATAATCCACCTTCTGACAAAACATTGCCTAGATATTGGGCCAGGCCCCGCAGTATATATCAATTTTTTATCAGCTAGAACTCAGGATATCCCTGGCTTACCAGCTATCGGCCGTTAATAAATGAACATTGAACTATCGTCTGAGGTCTAACCGTGACCTTTAATGAAATGCTTTTTTGGTCGACCCGACAATAAAAGATGAGTTTATTACATAAACTATGAAAACAATGAAAAACGCTGTCTGTTCTTACAGCATTCTTACAAAATTCTTACAGCACATTTTTGCCATTGGAGAAATACAGAAAATTCGTATAGAAAAATCAAGTTACAAATATTTTGCATATTGGAACTATTAATTAAGTGTCAATGGATGGGCAGAGGTTTCTATTAGTGTGTGTACGAGAATAAAATTCTTTAATCAAGTAGTTGAATAGTTTTGTGAATTTTTCATATTAGAGTATATGTATAAAGTAATTTGAAAGTATTAAAATACTACCTTAAAAAAGAATGTATACTCTAAAATTGGAGTGAACACCTCACTCCAGTGACAGTGATCTCCACTTCACTCAAACAATTTTAGAGTGTACGAAGATACATTCATTATCGGGGAATCTCTAATCATTGGAATAGTTTACAAAAATATTGTTTCAAGCAAGGAGAGAAATGGTCTAGTAAAAATGACTATTTCGTATATGGTGATAACGGGACTTAGTTGCACAACGCAATAATTACTTTTGTTTTAGTAGTAAATACTACATTAATAGTAGTTATTGCTATTCATCTATTAATATATACTTCACTTTTGTGAAACCTCTAAATCTGGATCTTACACGAGACGATAAATTGCTACTGTCAATACCAAGTATTATTAGTAAAAATAATTGCAGAAAATTTGCTTTTAAATATAAACAGTTTTATGGACTCTGGGGTTTAAAGATGTCTTATCTTCTGAAATATATAATATAAACACAATATCAAATTTTAGTTATTTACCTGGATATCCTTATGTTCAGCCAGTAATAATAAAGTAAAACACATGCCCATTGCTGAAGTATCATGACCCTACCAACAATTTAAATAATATTATTTCATTTGAAGAATTATAATAATATATTTCTGTAAAGACAAATGTCTTACGAACTTCAAACATAAAAGTGTCCACTTCTTCTCGTATTCCGAGATCATCAATTTGATTTCCATCTCTATATGCTGCGATTAGAAGATCAAGCATCGCTAAACGCCTTTTACGAACTACAATCCAATATATATTAGATCAATAAAATGTCTTGATTTCATTAATTAATTACGGAGGTTCTTTTGGAAAATGAAAAACTATTTTATCGTATGAAATAATAGTACATTATGCAACAAGGAAATAGTTCGCTTTATTCCAGTGTTGCATATTATAGAATTTTATTCCACGCCCCACTAGAAAGCCCACGTTTTGCCCCTGATAAGCGGGGCGAAAGTGGCATATTTTTCCCGAAAACTAGTTTTGCGGGGCGAAAGTAAAATTAGCGGGACAAAAGTAAAATTAGCGGGGCAAAAGTAAAATTAGCGGGGCAAAAATAAAATTAGCGGGGCAAAAGTAAATTTTTTCAAAAAGTGGCCTTTCAGTGGAGAGAGAAATAAAATACTATATGCAACACGAGGCAAAAGTAGATTTTTCTCTTGGGTGATTGTACTGCCCTTACGAGAATATTTTTCCCTCGGGTGCTTACTGCCCGAGCGAAGCGAGTGCGTCCTCTGGACAAATATTCTCGTTCGGGCAGTAAACTCAGCCACGGGAAAAATCTTCCACTTTTGCCCCTTGTTACATAATGTACTATTATTTCCGGCTTAATTGTGTCCACTTTATTGACTTGAAAAGTGGGACGCACAGAAATAACTATAATTTATTGAAAATTTATATTAATATAGAAAGAAATAGTTCAAAACTGTAAAAAGAACGTGTTAGACACCCTCGCTTTCGGCTCTGGTGGCAATTTACACGTACTACGGACTCGCCAATTCTTTACCTCTCTAGATGCGTAATATACTATTTTGTAACGCATGTATTGATTTTTGCCAGTTTTATTCTCATTTCTATATTGGCTTATGAAAGAGCTGGTGTAAAGTAAAATGAGTAGCTGGCGTAAAGAAAAACGAGCAGCGGGCGTAAAGTACTCACTTTACACCCGCCGATCGGAAAACGGTCACTTTAGACCCGGTTTTTAGGGCAAAAAAACGCGAAAATCGTACATGTGTCACAAAAATATGTTTTAAATAATGTTATAAATATTCACTCTGTAAAATTTAAGAGAAGGTTAACAACTAATTAAGCACAAATAACGCTTTTAAAAATTGATTGTTTTTCAAAAGTAATGAAAAAAAAATTTTAAAACACAAACCTTTGTAACCACATTTTATATGTTCATTAGGTCATACAATATACGACAAAAATAATTTTTAAAGCATAAGATGCCGGTAAGGTACATTCTTAAAAAATGTGTTGACGAGTTAAAAAAGAGATTATTTAATTGATTGAAATATCATAAATAATTTGTAATTAAAATGTTAACCAGCTTCATTGGAATTTACCGGAGGAATAATTTTAACATGTATTATTTTACATCCCTTTAAAGTTCATATTATTATTATGAAAATTATTAGCTCAAATTTATACTACGTACATGTTATATTATTAAAACATTCTTGGATATATCATAGCATAATTGTATGACAATTTGTAAGCAAAAATTCTTGTATATTTGGTAGCTACAATAATAAAACTTACTTCCAAAAACTTCGGCCTCTGCCGCTTCTTCAGTTGAATCGCCATAAACAAGTTTTGTTAAGTATTTACCTTCGGTTTGCTCGTGATACTGTTTTCTTTCATTTATTATCTACAAAATCAGGATTTTTTATAAATATAGCCAAAAACTAGTGAGCTTACTAAAACTAAACAATTCCATAGCATAACAAAACTTTTTTAAATTCTTAATAATTAAACTTTTACGATTTGTTTACTGTTTTTAAATATTATTGTAACATACTCGTGTACTGAATCCATGTAATACTTTCAAAGCCTCACTTTGTTTACGACTTTTTGCTGAACATTTAAAAATCCAGTCTGATTTAAACCATGGTCTTATTAACCTTTAAAATAAAATAATGGATTTAAAATATCAGTATCAATATAAAAAATATATATTTTGAAAACATATTGCTGATTAAATAAAATTCACCTATAAATTAATATATTGCCCATTTCGTGTATGGCTTTTCGATACTCTCGTTGCGATTCTGCTTTTCCTTGTAATGACGTACCCATCGCTGCTTCTGTTAAAACGTATTGAATATTAATTTTAGAATTGTGTCAACTCTCACTACAAACTTTGTTTATGTAAAAAGATCACTAAAATACTACAAAACTCTTAAATGCACATTAAATAAAATCAAGAACTTCTCCTGTGAAAATTATAAAATGTAGGAAAGGTCTGCCGCATCTCAAATTCGCCTTGAAAATACCTTCAATTCCTATTTGGTACGTTTAAAACCGTTACGTATAGCCAAAGATACAGCCTCTGGATGATAGGTACTTTTTTGTAAATCGGCAAGTTAGCACCCCTGTAACTTTTCCTATCAAAACTTTTTCCCTTTTGAGCTCGTACTCTCAGGAAAAATAGTTGAAATATCCTAGAATACAATGCACTTGGTCTAGTTTTGTTGAACATATAGCAAGTCTGTGAATTTTTTTTTCTACCCTATATTTTCCACCTAAATTAAACGACATACTAATAAAGTCTGACCTAATTTACGTGAGGCAATACACATAATACATTACGGACAATTCTATGTATGTTTTAAAGAAAGCTGAAATTCAGACCTTTAATTTGAGTGGGTGGAGCATCATTGAGGATATTTGGATAAAAAGTTACGCTCGATTTAACCCATTTCTTCCCAGCGGCCTTTTTATATTCGATTGGTTTTTTGCCTAAAAAATTGTCGAAAAAAAATATAATAATTACCAATAGCATTTTTCTGAAGTAAAATTGTCCGCTCTTTCCGATTCTGAAGTCAGAATTTTTAAATTTCCGTTGCAAATTTTCAAAATGGCGGTTTTATTTTAAAAAACCAATCGACTATAAAATGGCCGCTTGGGAAGAAATTGGTTAAGGGGACCTTAACCACCTAAAAATTACAAATGAATTGGTTATATATTTGTAGGCAAGGATATATTTTTCATCATATATTACGATCTTTTTTCTGTAAATTTGAATAATTAATCAAACTATAACGGAAAGTTTCTTTTTTGAATTGTTTGATGGTTGTTAGGTCTCTTTGTTCAGCCATAATACAAACGTGTATATTTCTTGCTCTGCCGCAAGGTTTTGAGAGTCAGTCTGATCGGATTGGAGTTTTTGAGACTTAATTGTCTTCAAAATACATATAATTAGGATATACCTGCGGGAAAAATATATATCCAATTTATTTGTAATTTTAATGTGGTTATGCTCCTTAAAAATACTACAAAAATTAGGTAACGGCATGGGAGACAGCAAGATGCCAACAATTTCCGAGCGCAAGTCGTTAGCAACTTATCCAAGTCAAGAGGAATCTGTAGGACATTGGCAAGATTCTCTGAAGACAATGGTGGACCCGCACAAGTTATTTCTCCATAATGCCTATAAGAATAGTTGCCTATTTATATACGTGATCACTTTCTTGCATTGAGTTTCTAATATCATCAGATACCCATGGCTTTGCTTTAGACGGTATGGTATATTTTTTCTGTGGAACTATTGAACCAGTTTATAGAATGATCAGCTATTTTGAACGTGTATATGATAATCCATGCCTAACCTAATGTCCTGTATTACCCCAAGCAAGGCCGCTTGAGTACTATGTCCAGACCGAAAGCCGGCTTGTCGTTATAGGTCAATGAGCTTGTGCTTTTCAATGTGGCTTTTAAGTTGTTTAGAAAGAATACGTTCAAGTACTTTAGAGCACTCTGCAAGTCTCACTATGGGTCGGAGATCAGATAGGTTAGACACGGTGGTTGATTTAAGAATCGGAGTGATGAGTGTCTGCTTCCAGAGCGCTGGATAAGATACTGTGGTAATAGATCTATTGAAGATACTTGTGTGTTGATTAAGAATGATACGACATGATATGCGTAATTGACTTATGGTTATGCTATCTAGGCCATAAGTTTTTTATTTGACCTGAGAGAGTGCTTCCATAACGTATCCTGGAGTTGCTTCCGAAAAAGAGAACGATGTAACATTATTCAAAGTTGAAAAGGGCTGTGGAAGATGGAGGGAAAAGTAGGTATAAGATGGGTTGGAAATAGAGGCAAAATGATTATTAGTTGGGTTAGGTGAGACAAGGGAGAAGGGAGATACTTTAATGGAAGAGACAACGTCTAGCCTATCAAGAAACTTCCAGAGATTATTAGCCCGATGCGATTTAGCTATTTCGTTGCTGAAATACACATTCGTTGAGTTATGTAAACGGCTAAGAACCCGAGCACATACATTCATAAGCACATCCATAAGTAAACAGGATCCATTGACACAAGCTCTCTTATACACTGGATCACGTTGTTTCATTAGGGACCGAATATCAACATTGACCCATGGCTGTTGCCGACTTGAGAGGACTACAGTACGTATTGGTGCATGCTGTCAGCATTAACTAAATATGCAAGGAGATTCTGCTGAAAATCACGGAGATATCGGACCTTGTCAAATTTACGAAAGTCGCGCCGTACCGCCTCGCCCGGGTTAGGCGAAGGACAGCGAAAGTGAAAACTGATCTCTATCCGGTCGTGGTCAACGGTGGAAGGCGAATCAGATTTGGTGTAGTTAGTTACGGTGTGAGAAGAGTAACTATATATAGGTCCAACCATGTATGCGACATAAGTCTAAATGCATTGAGAGCATGGTGAGTAGGACCTGATGGAACTAGGTAGAAAGAAAAGCCATTTATAACGGAACGCATAAGCTGTAATTCGCATGAATCCTGCAGAATATTGTACCTCTCAAGAGTTTTTCTCAATCACTCTTCGCAAGGATGCTCCCACAGAGAGCGATTCCAGTAGACAAAAATTGTTTATAAGAATCATTCTTTGAAAGAGCGATATTGCGATACCATGTATGCGACATAAGTCTAAATGCATTGAGAGCATGGTGAGTAGGACCTGATGGAACTAGGTAGAAAGAAAAGCCATTTATAGCGGAACGCATAAGCTGTAATTCGCATGAATCCTGCAGAATATCGTACCTCTCAAGAGTTTTTCTCAATCACTCTTCGAAAGAACGCTCCCACAGAGAGCGATTCCAGTAGACAAAAATTGTTTACAAGAATCATTCTTTGAAAGAGCGATATTCATGACTTCCTCTATGATATCGTTCTTTTCATGTGTTATCCTCTCAAGTTTTCTCAATTACTCGAGAGTATTCTGATAGACAATTGAAAAAGATGCATCTCGCTGGAAAAGTTTGAAAAAATGTATTTCGCAGAAATGGTTGCTATTACTCAAATTAAAGGTTTTTAATGTCAGCTTTCTTTTTACCGTATGTAGAATTGTCCGTAATATTTAATATCTTACGTAAATTACGTCAAACTTTAATAGTATGTCGTTTACTTTAGTTGGAAAAAACAGGCTAGAAAAAAATTCACTGTCATGATATACGTACAACACACAAAACCAAACAAAGTTTTGTGTTTTCTAGGATGTTCGAACTATGTTTTCTGAAAGTTAGAGTTAAAATTGTTTATATAGACACAAGATTCATGGGTGCCAACCTGATGATTTTCGAAAAAGTAGCTTTATTGAACGTGCTGTAGTTTTGTTATACGTAACGGATTTTAATGTAACATAATAAGAATTAAAGGTCTTTTTAAGACGAAGAATTTAAGATGTGATATACCTTAATTCATGTTGATTTTGTAAAATATGTATACGATCAAACATAACCTAAAAAATACATAATTTTGGGTTTACGTTCCGATAATCTTTCTCTTAAAGATTATAAAAAGACGAAGCAATCCTTTTTTACGTTTACAATATGATTAAAATGGTGCTATTGGGCATTCTCTAGAATTTTTTGAAAATAACCATTTATTGGCCATTTTCGAAAATTCAAAACATTCTACTCGGTCACACATGGGACCTTAGGGGATGAAACTTGTTTTGAGAGTTTTTTTATAGGTACTTTCATATAAAAAATCAACAGAGAAAACTGCGAACTATAGGTGCGCACTGATTTGTTCATTTTGACTGGCCTGACTCATATATATATATATATATATATATACTGGGTGACTCTCTGGGAAATCGATTTAAAAGAAACCACTGCCAATTAATTGGTACTTAGATTCCTCGAACTAAATTAATTGTTCCAATTTAAAACTCTTTGTTCTAATAAATTAATTTTAAATTGCTATATCTCATTCTAAATAATACCTCAAAAAGGGTATGCTCTTTTTATCATTGATGGTTTTACAAAAGATAATTTCTTACTAAAATTACAGAACGATAGGTATAATCCTTATCACAGCAATTTTTTCTCTGTACGTAAATTATTAAAATTGTTTAAATATTTAAATTAACTGTAATCAGATGTTAGTACATAGATTCACTAAATTCCTAATCATGTACAATTTTGTGAACAATTTGCCACCATAAATTTACGAGATATAACCGTTTATATTAAATATAACTTTTTTGTGTAGAACAAAAGAAGGGAAAGAGCCTATCTAAAATTTGCGGTTGTGAAAGGTAAGTAGTTGTATGCTCTGTTTATTGCATTTACAATAAATTGATCATAATATTTCTAACATACCAACAAACTCAAAAAACTAAAAGTCAAAAATCCAAAAATTCAAAATATAAAAAAACATTGAGTCAATGAATCTTTAAACTTATTTTCATTTTCAAATCTTCGAAAAACGAAAAAAAATGAACCCTGTTTGGTAAAAAATGACCGTGCCATTCTCGAAATATAAGCCACCAACAGAAAAATATAAAAAATTACATAACCTCAAAAATCACGGTTGCTCAGTCGGTAGAGTGTTGGATTCCCACACCGGGTTCGATTCCTAGTCTCTGTCGATTGATACAAGCACCTCTGTAAAAATTGCATATGCTTTGTTTACAAACACACCGCAGACCCCCGTCGTCGATTAGCACATATAGCATGACAAAGATGGCGACGTAAAATATAAATAAATAAATAATTAAATCGAATAATTACACTTTATGAATATTTTTAAGATTTTCTTACTTACATATTATCATCTTACCTTAAATTTATTTTTGAAAATGGTATGCATTATATATATTAAGAAATATTTTAAACAACAATACTTTTTCATAATCTATGCTATACTTTTGCATAAGTTTAAATTAATAAATTTAAATATATATAGTTCACATATTTAAAATAAATAGACCTGTCATTTTTATTTTTTCCCCAGTATTAAATAGAATAAATAATTTCATATTGGAACAATTTTTAACGTTTGAAGAATCTTAGTGCTAATGATTTGGCAGTGGCTTCTATTTGATCTCGATTTCCCAGAGAATCATCCATATATATATTAAAATATGGTCATATTTAGCTGCTTGAAAAATAGCTCTTGCTTTGAGCAAGAGCGATATTCGTCAGGCGCAAGATAATCGTCCCGGCTTGATTCTCCATTATCCAAGAATAATTTCGCACCGAAACAACATTATTTTCAAACGCGGAGTAATAACTCTGTCAAAGAGCGGAGCTTAGTAACTCAGAACAACTATTTTGCACACAATAAAATTTCAAAAACTCCAATACGATCAGTTTGACTCTCAAAACCTTGCATCAGAGCAAGAAATATACAAGTTTGTATTACGATAGAACAAAACGGCCTAACGACCATCAAAAAATTAAAAAAGAAAACTTTCGATATATTTTGAAAAATGTTCAAATTTACCAAAAAATATAGGTAATCCAACTAAAAATAATCACGTGAGAAATCACATGAGAAGTCACGTGATTTCTCACGTAATTTCCCATTTATAACGTGATTTATCACGCGACTCGTATGTTTTCATGCGACTTCTATGATTTCACGCGACTCCTATGTTCTCACCTAAATTATCACACAATATCTGAATTTGCACGTAATTTCCCTCATGATTTCTTACCTAGCATTAAGTACTCTTTCGCGATAATTAAATTCTCAAAAGATTTCTTATTCCTCACGTGAAATCTCCGGCGACTCCTAATTTCTTAAGTGATCTACTGCGATTCCTTAATTCTCACGTAAATTCTCATGCGATTACTATAGTAATAGTATGAGATTACTATAGTAATCGCGTGAGATTTTACGCAAGAAATACGAAATCTTTCGAGAATTTAAAAATCATGAATGAGATTAGATATCACGTAAAAAGTCACATCACAAACTTAATGCTAGGTGAGAACTCATAAGAGAAATTACGTACAAATTCAGATATTGTGTGATAGTTTACATGAGAACATAGGAGTCGCGAGACAAATCGCGTGATAAATTGGAAATCCGGTAAGAAATCACGAATGAAATTGGAAATTACGTGAATAACCACGTGATAGATTGTTGCATAATTTCACGCGATTTGTCACGTGATTTACCTCGTAATTTTTTAGTAGAGAATATTATGATAAATAATTTATCCTCACCTTAAAATATATAACCTATTTATTTCTAATTTTAACATGTTAGTCCCCTTATTTCTCAAACATGTTTATAACGTGTTTCTAATGCGTTACTAACTTATTTCTAACGCATTTCTAACGTGTTTCTAACGCGTTTCTAATATGTTTCTAACGCGTTTCTAATATGTTTCTAACGTGTTTCTAGTGTGTTTCTAACGTGTTTCTAACGCGTTTATAACGTGTTTCTAGCTTGTTGCTAACGCGCTTCTAACGCATTTCTAACGCGTTTCTAATGTGTTTCTAACGCGTTTCTGGAGTGTTTCTGACATGTTTCTAACAAGTTTTTAGCAAACAATTTGTAGTATTGCACAACTTCCTTTGTGAAGAAGCAATCTCGATTTCTTTCCATTTATATGAATTGAACAAATGTAAAATGTAGAAAACTTACCACAAATAACGTTTAAAGTGTAATTTGTTAAAAACGGGATAAGATTCTGAACGGATTCGCCTTCACCCTTCAAAGACTGGATAATTCTTTCGCTATTTTCTGTAATTATATTCGTATATTTTTGTAAAACGTTAAAATGAAAAGCAGGAGTCAGTATTTTCCGTCTGCATTGCCATTTAGTTCCTGAAAAATATAATTGTTTTACATATTATATAAAAGTAACACATCTAAATACTGTGAAGGTGGTTCTTTCATGACACCGCATCCAAAATAAAAACTCTAAAGATACTTTGTTATATATGGCATCGTTTCGAGATAGTAGACATCTAACATATTAATTTATCAAAATAGAAATTTCAGGTTCATTTTGTAGTTCTTACAATTACTTTTTCGTAAAGAAGATAAAACTTGATAATTGCTAATTTAAATATACTTCAAGAAAACGTCTCCAAGCTCGGCTACCTATCAGTTTCTTATTATTTTCTAAATCTGACTGTTTATTGACACTAAGCTTTCTCAAATTAAATAAATTGTTCCAATATGTAATCCTTTGTTCTAACAAATCAATTTATACAGCTATTGCTCTATCGCGTCGCACCGTGCAAAAATCAACTAAGAATCTGCTTGAAAAGGTATCAAATCTGAAGCCGTTTAGAAAAGATATCATTTAGCAAATCAAAATTTTCTATCCGAATTTAAACTTGTACCATTATTGAAAAACTAAAGTCTTGCTATATATTAAATAGTCAAAACTAGACCAAGTGCATTTTTTTCTAGAATATTCAAACTATTTTTCCTGAAAGTTAGAGCTCAAACGGATTTGATGGAAGAAAGTTACAGGGGTGTCAACATGACGATTTGCGAAAAAGTACCTATCTTCTAGAGGCTCTACTTTTGCCCAGATAGCACGACACGTTGTAGGGACGTTGCTGCAACGTTGCTCAGGCAACCAAGTAACGTTGTTCGCAAACGTTGTAGCAACGTGTTAGTAACGTTGCAAAATCGTTAAAATGTCCGCTTTGGTTGCAAAAGAAACGTTGTAGAAACGGTGTGGTAACGTTTCTACGAAGTTCTACCACGTTGCTAGAAATTTACTTTTAAAACGTGTTTAGAACTTGCCAAAGTGTCACTCTTCAACGTTGCAAACACGTCGCTAGAACGTTGCTACAAAACTTGCAATATTTATTAGTAAATATTTATAATAATAGAAATAGCTACATCAGAATTACCCATTTAGTTGTACCATCCAGATGGTTCTTCGCAATTTTCGACTCTCATATATCTCACCTTCGAGGAGAAAATTAATTATTTTTAATTTTTAATTTTCAAACTTTGTTAGTTGTGTATCAACCTTTAGACAACGTACCTACAATGTGAAAAATATATTAAGGCAATTTCAGAAGTTGTCAAAGACGTTTCAGAAACATTTTAAACACGTTTCCATGGTGACGTTCTAGCGACGATGTAGAACGTCGTAGGCACGTTACCACACCGATTCTATAACGTTTCTTTTGCAACCAAAGCGGACATTTCAACGTTTTTGCAGCGTTGCTACAACGTTTACGAACAACGTTGCTTGGTTGCCAGAGCAACGTTGTGGCAATGTCCCAACAATGTGTCGTGCTATCTGGGTGGTTATACCTACGCAACGGATTTGAACGTATCAGAAAAGACATTAATTGTCTGTTAAAGACAAAAACTTTGAGAGTGGTTAGACCTAAAATTTGTATGCGATCAAACATAACCAAAGAAACACAAAATTTCAGGTCTATATTAATCTCTGTAATGGTAACTCATTGAGATGCCAAGAGGGTCTAATATTTGATTTTGCTTAAAGTTCGTAAAAAGTCGAAAAAATGTTTGATTGGTATGTTCAAATTAATAAAAATGAGAGCTCCGTAGAATTTGTTGAAAATAGCTGTTTTTCGACCATGGTTGAAAATTCGGAACACTACTGGGTCGCACAAGGCACCTAAAGGGCTGAAAATATGTTTGAGTGATTCTTTTCATAGGTACTTTCATATAGAAAATCGGCGGAAAAAAAAAAAAAAAAAAAAAAAAATATATATATATATATATATATATATATATAAATAATTGATTGCAGTATAATAATTAATATCACTTTGAGAAAGCATAGTGCCAAAACAGTTGTCAGCGTCTTTCATTCGTTATCTTCTATAATTGAGAATTTGTTTAAACCTCTGTAACTCAAAACCCATAGAATATAATTCAATGAAATTTATACTAAATATTAACATTATATAGAACTATATTCCTGTACATTTTTCAAGCCGTAAGATTAATTTCTTCCTAAGAAAAATAACAAAAATTCAAAATAATACAATTGTTTTTGACCACGGTAACTTGAATAATTTTTAATGTTTTGCATTAAACTTAACATGTTATAATAGTAGTTACTTATAAAATCCTGAAGCAACATTACTTCATAATAAATTACGTATCTTAAAGCTGAAAGCTTTGCATATAATAATATATTGTATAATAGAGAAAATTTAGTACTCGTATAATATTCATTATCATTTATTAAAATTACTATATAACTGATACCTTTTTGAGAAAGCCAAGTGCCAAATCAGTTGGCAGCGTTTATTTTTTATTTTAAATCATTTTAAAACTATGCTAATTTTAAGGAGAATACGATAAGTATTTTCTGCCGTTTTTTCTTTATATAATGGTTAACTTAAAAAAATTGTTTAAAAGTGTTTATTGTTTATGTATTCAAAAGAACAAAACTATTTTATATTGATTTATTATTTTTCTAACAAAAAAGTGGTATTATGGATCTTTTTTCAGCAGCTCCGCAATCGATGATGCGGGGATCTTGCATCTTTGATTAAAAAGTGGTTTGAACTGGTAAAGAAACCTATATTCGCTATATTCTATAACATAAAACTAACAACGAAGTTAAATATTTTAAAAATATTCAGTTTTACGGAAACGATAAACATTTTAAAATAAAATTATATTTTTAGCCAATAAATTTTGATAAAACCATATCTTCAAATACCAGAGTTTTCATTGAATTAAGGATTCCGTGTATGCATCGTTTTTACATTTTAGAAGATGACGAACGTAGGATATTTGTTCCTGGTCAAGAGATTACCAATTGCAGACCTGCTGAAAAGGGATTAGCTGCCTTTTCTTGATATGTATCTAATATCTTATTTATATTTTACCTGTACTAGTCAATAAACCCGTTCCAAACCAAGGATGGAGAAGATCATAAATTAAACTTTTTTCTATATGTTGCATACTTGAAAGTAAGACCTATAAATGATATAAATACTATTACAATCAAAATATTTTAGATATATTATAAATATAAATATTACCATATATATTATATAGCCATATTAGATACGTATTCCACCCCAATTCCGCCGGTTCTGAAAGCGTATTAATACTCACATTCTAACGCTTTTATAAAGGCAGTACAACAAGGCTAGACAAGCTAATTCGCTGGAAAATAGGTATGATACGCATGCAGAATACGGAAAGAATAAGATTGTACTAAAAATACCATAGTGCTTATTTTATTTTATAGCACTGTGTGACCTAAACCCGCACTTAGGCCACGCTTATCCGTGACCTAAGTGGCGCTTTATTACACAGTGTAATAATGAATTCACATAGCACGGCGCGCTCCGATCAAGTTTAAATAAAAAGATCTTGCACCTCGCGAGTTTTTTTATACATCATTCCTGGGATATCTTCCGATGATTTTAAGCCTAAAATGAAAATAATCCCTAGAGGGATTTTTCAAATAAACTCGATATTTGATCATTTTCGTAGGTTATCGTGACTATTTTCTATATTGCATCTTGTATTTAGATTTCTTAGGCTTTAAAAATATATTTCAATATTAGAAATAAGTTTATATATTCTTAATACTCATTAAACTTTTAAAATTCATATAAATTTTTTTAAATACTGCTCAAAAATTAAATTTTTTAACTTCTTATTTCAAATATTTTTCTGTGCGCTCGAAGGTTCTTTTTTTTTCTTTCATCGAGGATAAATTTGGTATTCCGTTGCCATGGCTGCGATAAATAAACTTATGCTGATTTTACGGTTAGTAAAAATGCCGAAGGCAAGAACACACGATGAAAATCGTCATCAAATTTGTTTACTTTGCTTTGGAAAAACTAAAGTAATGATTCCTGTAAAAGGAGAATTAAAAGTGCTTGTTGCAAAACAGTTTGAGTACGATACTAGTGATGACCGATTACCTCTCGTTCTATGCAGTAGTTGCAAAAGAGATTTATACAGAATTAGAAACGATGAAGATATAAGTGTGAATCTACCAAAATTTTCTGATCTTCAACCTTTGAAGAAATCTACTAGATCAAGCGACGATGTTTTATGTGCTTGTCATATTTGTGAGCTTGCGAGAAAACCCCCTCCTGGAAAATTTTCAAACTTTGCAAAGAATAATGTTATGCCTCAGCGACATGGAATACTTGTTGATGTGACAAATATAAAAGTTCCAAGTAAGCTATTAAAACATATCTTTTTCTAGTTATAATAACTACAATATAATAATACAATTTTAATCTAGATGAAAAAAAATTACCTTCCGTTGAAAGCCGGTGTAGTTACTGCTTTTCTTTGTTGGGAAAAGGAAAATCTCATAAATGTAACTTTACCGTACGCTTGGAGAATTTGACTGAAAACATTATGTAAACAAGCCCAAGAGCTACAGATCAAGTAATTTCGTCTTTGCTTAAACGCAAAATGATTACAGAAAATACACAAAATACTACAACTCTATCACTTTCTCAAACACGCGGTAAGCCTCTTAAAGTTGCTATTGGTTCACAAAATAACAAAGCTTTAAGCAAACCTGAGCTTTTTTCTGCAGACGATTTTTTAATAATCCAGACGAGTTTACATTTGAGCCAAACGAAGACACTTGCGATTGCTACAGCTTTACGAGTAGCTACGAAAAATGCTAAGGTCGTTGAACCGCATTTGAAAAAAAAACTATCAATTAAAAGTCACTGTATTGATGATTATTTTGGTACTAAAAACTTTGACTTTGTTCACGTCAAGGCTGATAAAGTTTCATCTGCAGCCGAAACAGTCGCTTACTGCACAAATCTTGATGGTTTAATAGAACACATTAAAAAAAAACGCTCATTGTCTGAATTTCACTTGAAGTTTGGTATTGACGGGGGAGGGGGTTTTCTGAAGATATGTTTATCCATTCAATCTACTTCAGAAAATGAAAAGCTGAATAGACACCGGCAAAAGTTCGAAGATGGTATTTCTGCTAAACGGTTTAAAGATTCAGGTGTTAACAAATTATTGATACTAGCATTAGCAAACAGTTCTCAAGAAAATTATGAAAATGTATCGTAGCTGTGGTCTGCAATAAAAATAAACAACTTTCAGGGAATTATTGCGACAGATTTAAAACTTGCTAATATTATGGTTGGCATCATGTCGCATAGCAGCTTTTATCCCTGCACTTGGTGTTTCGCATCGAAAAATGATTGAAGTAGCTACGGATATTATTAGACAAACTTGATTTCCTGGGTTCACGAAATCACAATTTGGGATGTTTGAAATATGTAAATGCTTTTGAGCACTTCAAAAATGTTGTACATGCCTGGAAAAAATCTGCTTTGGAAAAAATCTTAACCCATCTTTCAAAGATAAGATTAATGCCTTCAAGCAAAGTTATTTACATTTAAATGTACCAATAACGCCCAAAATTCATGCAGTATTTTTTCATGTGCCTGACTTTTGCGAAGAAGTTCAGATAGGACTTGGATTTTATAGTGAACAGGCTATGGAATCTGTCCATGCTGATTTCAAATCTGTGTGGGAGAAATATAAAGTTTTTAAGAACCATCCAGAATATGCAGAGAGGTTGCATCGTGCTTTATGTGAATATAATAGTTTACATTCATTTTAATTATTGTACATAATAAAGATATTTTTTTAATGTAATAAAATGATCGCAATGTTTGAAAATTCGAATACGGTTTTGAAAATTTTTATGAATTTAAAATTTTTAATACCCATTGAGCATTTATAAACTTATTTCTGATGTTGAAATATATTTTTAAAACCTAAGAAATCTAAATACAAGATGCAATATAGAAAATAGTCACGATAACCTACGAAAATGATCAAATATCGAGTTTATTTGAAAATCCCTCTAGGGATTATTTTCATTTTAGGCTTGAAATCATCCGAAGATATCCCAGTATTGATTTATAAAAAAACTCGCGAGGTGCAAGATCTTTTTATTTAAACTTGACCGGAGCGCGCCGTGATATGCCACAGATCCGTAGTATCCTATAATAAATACTAAAAACACTCAAAATAAACGTTTTCGTTCATAATAATAGAAAGAAGTAGTAAACCTGCTAAATACACATGCCAAGTATCAGAGAATAATTATAAATCTTTAAAATAAAGCTTCAAATTTAGAGGTTAGTTCAACTGATTGTATATGACAATTTGGCGTGTACTTTGAATATTTAATCTGGAATTCAATTTAAAATTCAGTATTCATTTTTTTTTCATACTTAATATTATGAATTTATTAAAATTTAATTTAAAAAATTTCAAGATAGGGTAAATAAATATATTCAAATTAACTGTTAACAATAAACATTTATTATTTTCTCAATAAACAAAATATCTTATTTTTATAAGGTTCTATTCAAACAATGTATACAGGTTGACATTGATTATTAATTAACTAATGAATTTTGGTTAAATAATAATTTGTTTATTCGATTTGTAATTTCCTTAATTTATTTTTTATGTTTTTTGGATTATATTTTTATTTTTTTATGCGGGGGGGGCTACGACCCCCCCCCCTCCTGCCGCCCGGCCCGCCCCCGCACCCTATACCCTCCCCTACGTCGGTGGCGCGTTTATGTCACTCGTGCTACAAAATAGTATACGATACTCGTGACCTATTTAGTCACATGTATCGTAATATACTATTATTATGTATAATTTATTGATATTTTTGAATGTATGTGTTTAAAAATCTAATATGCAAAATAGGCCAAAGAACATTTTACTAATTTACTTATAAATTATACATTTGTAATTTATAAATAAAATACATTTTGTACTAATTAACACCTATGCCTATACCCTGATAAAAAGAATAAGTTCGTTCGACTGGTTAGCTAATTAATTTTCAACTTAATTTATTTACACAAAAATAAGAGAATATTTACCTTATTTCTAGATAATTTTTAGTTACGAACCAGTTAATCGAAAAAGAGTGTCTAAATATGAAAATTTGACCAATTGTTAATGAGTGCATATTTTTTCTAAAAACAACTTAAATGTTCAATATTAAGAAAAAAATGACCCAATTTGACCTAATGCTAGCAAGTTGCTCGTAGTATCTGTCCTTATTGGTCAATTGACACTTTTGCAGTTACCGTAGAATATTTTTCTAATTTTCATTCTTTTTATCTAAATTATTTTTTACAGTTTTTATACATGTAGTCATTGATGAGACCTACAAAACCGTAAGCAGGGTCCATCCGCACGGATCCTCCAAGGGGGGCTTTGATTTTCTATGCGTAAAAATAACAAATTTTATGAGAAAATACTTAAAACTTAATCTAGCTGGTACCAAAAGAAATATTTTCTTATTTTAAAAACGAATATTAAATAAAAAATGTGTTTCATGAAGCGCCTATGTTGCGTACAGCGTTTTATACGATCATATTTTACATTTTTGTTGATTATCTCCGAACTTACCAAGAAAAAAAATGTTATCTATAACCATACATAACCATACACAATCACTTATATATAATGATATATAGATTTTGACCATATATGATCATTATGAGATTACTTAAATAAGAAATTAATAATATAATAATTAATTTATGCAAATATCAATCAAATGATGATTTTTATTGAAAAATAATGATTTATTATCCCTATCAAAAGAAAATATTATTATTTAGAAAAAAAGTTCCCCGAGATAGGACTCGAACCAGGGATCTTTGAGTTGAGAATCCAGCACCTTGACCACAATTACCCCAACTCGTATTGTTGAAATTATAACACTGGAAGTACCTGAATAGATAAGTTAGATTAATGCTGCCGTCACCAGAGAGTAGAAATATTAAGTTCTGATAAAACTTGGATATGATAAAGTATCTTAGGAGTCGGATAAGTTCCTGATCTGGTGCCTCAATAGGGCCTGGTGGAATATGTAATGGCGTGCAGATCGGGGCCACGCTATGTTTTCACTTTATATACAATTATATATGATTATATATAATTATACATAAATGGGGTTACATACAGATAGATAAGATCAGTTTATTTCTATGAATATATATCATTATATATGATTTTATATAATCATATATAGCTATATATAAGCGTATATGAGAGGTTAAATATAACTATATATAAATATATACAATTACATATGGCTGTATATGGCCATATACAACTATATATATATGATCTATATATATATATATATATATATATATATATATATACTATATATGATCATACATAACCGTATATAAACATATACAATTCTACTGTCAATTAGCTTGTTTATCAATATATTAATAATATATATATATATTATACTGTCAATTAGCTTGTTTATCAATATATATATATATATATATATTGATAAACAAGCTAATTGACAGTAGAATTGTATATGTTTATATACGGTTATGTATGATCATATATAGTTCTATATGACTATATATATTTATATAAGGTCAAAATCTATATATAATCATATATACTTATATATGATTATATATAACCATATATGAATTTCATATATAACCATGCTGGAAGACAAGGTGTGCTCCCTACAAGCCTTCCCAAGCTTCGCCATTTATAGCTCCTGTATTTTTAATGAGCCATAAATGGCGGAGGTTGGGAAAACTCGTAGGGAGCATACCTTGTCTTCTTTCCATCGTGTATATAACTATATATGGTTATATATAAGTCATTTTTTCCCGCGTATCATTGTTGACCTATTTCTTTCCTTACAAATTCATCTTCTGCACTTCAAACTCTTTAACATAATTTTTGTCCAATGACAGTTGTCTTATATATTAACAGTTATTAGAAAATGACCGCGTCGGTAACCAAGGCGCCGGAAGGCCACGTGTGAAAAACTCATGTTACATAATTAATTTATCTTTATTTTGGTTGTTTATCTCCAAGTTTCTTTCTTTTAATTGAATGCTTAGGCAATTTTCTTTCAAGATGAAAGTTTCATATGCATCTGTCTTTATCCGTGGGTCGATGGATCCTCCTTAAGTTTATCGATTTGGAAGATAAATAGTTCAATATAACTATTTTAAAGCAACAGAACCGCCATATTGACGACGCCATTTCTTTTTGTCATTTTCACTTCAGGTTCGAATTCTACAACCGCAAAAACCTCTATGTATAAATTTTTGTTTATTTGTAAGAGTAGTTTGAATTACAGTATTTTACCGCAAGAAAACGGATACATTGGTTGCGCCATTTTATTTTTTGAAATTCTGACTTCGAATTCAGAACCTATGACCTAGAAAACCCCTATATACATGGGTGGATTGATAGGTTTGGTAAATTACTATGAGGTGTCGCTGCAATACCAAATTTACGCTGTGATCAGCGAGTACGACTCTATCAGTGCATTCACAGTAGCGAGCGAACGAGGCAAATTTTTGGTTGTATCTCGGACCCACGGGTATCGCAAGTGTAACACGGAAGTTACATCTGCGCACTAGCATTGGCACTGGCATTCGACGAGTATATCGAAAATTTGCTTGCATCCGAGGGGCCATCGTGGACGCGCGCAAAAATCCAGATACATGCAGAGACTCGCGATACCAGTGGGCTGAAGTAGATGCGAGTAGTTTACTCGCACGCGCATGAACAGTTACGTCTGTTCAAAAGTTTTTTAAAATCACCCGTGTTCCCCTGGTTACCCTTGAACACAGGTGAACTCGTCTCTGTCTATGCCAATAGTTGCTCGCGATCCGAGTGCTGCCGAGGACACGAGAAATTAACGCGAGTTTGCTTGCCTCCTCGTGTTGCACGCGCAGTGCCCGAAAGTAGCCAAGGCAGACTGTTGTACCGACATGTATCATGGCCGCCCTCGCGCAACTCTTGCGCGTAGGCCTCTAGCCCGAGGGTTACCTCGGGCTGTCTCGGGTCCCCTTGGGTGCTCGTGTGTCGCTCGGGTACGAGGGAACGCTAGCGGTCCGCTAGTCCGCGCGGGGAACGCTAGTATAGTATAGTATACCCTAGGGGAACTCGAGTGATCCGCTAGGGCGCGCGGGAATCGCTTGTGCGTGCGAGGGATGCT
Organism: Gastracanthus pulcherrimus; assembly: GCA_949152435.1. NCBI lineage: Eukaryota > Metazoa > Arthropoda > Insecta > Hymenoptera > Pteromalidae > Gastracanthus > Gastracanthus pulcherrimus. Next base: position 33,569,853 of record OX424576.1, on the reverse strand, counting down.
CATGTCGCGAGGTTGGCCATGGGTATATTCCCAAATACTAATTTAATCTACGCATTTTGGTCTCGCTGAAGCTTATGGGAGAGCGGGGCAAAGTGAGCCTAAAAGAATTTGAGCACGTATATATATATATATATATTTCAATTATTTATACTTCTAGTTATATTAAAAAGGTAATATAGACTTTATTTAATATAAATCTCGAGAACCAAGACTGTAAAGTAATTCAAAGTACTTTAAATATCGTTTACAAGAAAAAAAAAATGAGAAGACTCACTTTGTCACGAGTTTGGGGTAAAGTGAGCCTTTACACGGGGCAAAGTGCGCTTCAATAAATATGCGGATAAAAGTTTAAATTACGATAAATTAAATAGTTTTATTAAATTTTTAAACTTAACTTAATCGATTTGTTAACAGACGTATACATTTAAAGCTTCACAAGATGTATTTATCACACATAACCGCAGGGCCAGTTTGAAGTTAAGCTTTATTTTTAACATGGTTTATCTAAGGTCACTTTACCCCGGTTAGTTTTCCCCGAATGCACGTGCGACGATATAATATTTTTTTAAGAGATTTACGTGTCATTTTGAGCTGCTCTAAAATTCATTGTTAAATTTTTCATTAAATAACCGATTATATGTACCAAGAAGCATTTAAAAATCATTGTTTACTTAGATTATTTCGTTATATAAGTGAAATTCATATAAATTTTTTATTTATGTCTAAATATAGAGAAAACTCACTTTACCCCGAGGCTCACATTACTCTGGTCTCCCCTATGTCTTATTCCACAATGATGTCATGATAAACAAGACAAGCATAGTCAAACGTAGGAAGTATATTAGTGACTGAACAAGGGATTTGTGAACAGAACAGGTAAGTGCATGCTTATGCAGTATAAGTTGATGTAAAGTAGCAATCACTCACTGATAAATATGAGAGGCATATTTCTGCCAGCTGAGATACAACCTCAGCCAGACCTCAAGATTTTTAGCTTCTGACACAAAAGGTGTGGCAGAGCCTATATTTACTGTAACACAAGGTAAAGCAGCCAAGTTGACCGTCGCCTAATTCAGTGTGCTACGAAGAAGCATTGCTTTTGTGTTAACTAAATTCAGAGTAAGACCGTTAAAAGTTCATTCATCAGGGCATAAAAGATTTATCTAATGGTCGCGTACACATACGCGATTATCCTTAGCCACTAGTGCTTAGGAAAAAGAAGAAAATCTTTGAAATTTCAAATTTGAACTTAACAATATATTTATATCTTATAAACAAATATATCGTGCAGACTGTAATAACATTAAAAATTTCATAGTGTGATATGTACATACCTCAACATCATCTGGATGACGAATATTGACAACTGCTACAGTTATACTCCAGATTCGGTAAAGAGGATAATAATTATCGTTCATTTTTCTTACGGCAAGCCATAATTTGTCTGTGAAAAATTAAAAGTATAAAATTTGATTTTTAATTCTCATTCAAATTACTTACAAATATATAAAATGCAAAATAAGTATTGTAATATTGCTTTCTTAAAGGGAATGCATTGTTTTGATACAAACTTTTTTTTCCATTTTTCAACGTAATAACATACTATATGACTTGATGGAGAGTTAGAATAAACTACTCCTAAACAACGTTCACTGTGTGTCTGTGTGTGTGTGTATGCGTCGTGTGCGTGTGCGTACGTGCATGTGGGTACGTGTGTACCTGTGTATGTGTATGCGTGTGTGTATGTATGTGTGTGCATGCATGCGTACGTGTGCGCGAGTGTGTAGGTGTACGAATGCGTGTTTTAGTTTGTGTGTTTGTATGTGTGTGTATGTGTGTGTATCTGTGTGCGGGCGTGCGTGCATATGTGCGCGTATGCGTGTGCGAAGGTGGCGGTGCGTGCGTGCGAGCGTGTGTGTGCGTGAGCGTATGTGTGCCTGTGTATGTGTGTGTGTATGTGCGCGTTTGTATATGTGTAGCTCATCCGTGCTCTAAATCTAGTTGATATTATTTAATCAAACTGTGTGCAAGAACTTTGTTTGCAATTAGTTAAAACTTAAACTTATTATATAAGTATAAGTTACTTCTGAAATACTCATATAAATTTGTTTTATAATAACTTACTTAGTTTTCCAAATCCATCAATAGATATTGAGATATGTATAATAATCTAAATATACTGTATGATATGATAGACACCTTTTTCAGAAATCCGAGAGTCATGTTAGTTGGCAGCATTTTTTAAAAGTGTTTGTTCAACTCGATCATTACCATAGTTTATAATTTAGAAAATATGTTGAGGGGTGTTAAAGTCTATTTAAGATTTCAATTTTACAAAAAAAAATTAGGGGACAAAAATAACAATATTTTGTTTTAATGTTGGAATCGTTTTCTTTTTGGCAACGAACGAACGAACGAACGAACGAACGAACGAACGAACGAACGAACGAACGAACGAACGAACGAACGAACGAACGAACGAACGAACGAACGAACGAACGAACGAACGAACGAACGAACGAACGAACGAACGAACGAACGAACGAACGAACGAACGAACGAACGAACGAACGAACGAACGAACGAACGAACGAACGAACGAACGAACGAACGAACGAACGAACGAACGAACGAACGAACGAACGAACGAACGAACGAACGAACGAACGAACGAACGAACGAACGAACGAACGAACGAACGAACGAACGAACGAACGAACGAACGAACGAACAAACAAATAAATAAATAAATAAATAAAATAAATAAATAAATAAATTATTCTTAAAAAGTGATTACATACACTTATGATTCAAAGTACTGTCTGTCGCTAGCCATTCCTTTTTCCCATCTTTCTGGTAATCGTCGGATACCATTTCGAAAAAACGATGCGTCTTTTGAGGCGATCCACGAATCGATCCATTTCTTGACTTCTTCATAAGAGCGGAAATGCTGATCACCCAGGCCGTGTGCCATCAATTGAAACAAATGGTAGTCTGAAGGAAACGTCTAAAGAGTACGGCGGGTGGGGTAAGACCTTCTATTTCAGCGTTTTTAAGTATGTCTTGACCGGTCTTGCGATATGTGGCCGAGCATTGTCATGCTGGAGAATAACTTTGTCGTGTCTCTCTTGGTACTGTGGCCGTGTCTCCTTCAATGCTCGGCTCAAATGCACCAACTGCGTTCGATACCGATCCCCTGTGATGGTTTCATTCGGTTTCAATGGCTCATAATACACCACACCGAGCTGGCCCCACCAAATACAGAGCATAACCTTGGTACCGTGAATATTCGGTCTGGCCGCCGACGTGGAGACATGTCCAGGCATTCCCCAAGATTTTCTGCGCTTAGGATTATCGTAGTGGACCCATTTTTCATCACCAGTTACAAAGCGATGTAGAAACCCCTTTCGATTCTGTCTTTGAAGCAGCTGTTCACAAGTAAAGAAATGCCGTTAAACATCTCTCGGCTTCAACTCGTACGGAACCCAATTCCCATGCGTCTGAAACACTCCCATTTTAGGCGTTTCGAAATAGCTTTTTGAGTCACATGTACTCCCAATGATTCTGCCAAATTCTTCTTGCGTTTGGCACGAGTCTTCATCAAGTAATGCCTCCAATTCCGAATCTTCAAAAATTTTCTCTCTTCCACTGCCATGCCTGTCCTCGGCATCAAAATCACCGCTCTTAAAGCGTCTCACGATACGTTCTTTCACTAAGAGCAGCTTCACCGTAAGTACTTGAGAGCATTCGATGAGCCTCAGCAGCTGTTTTCTTCAAATGAACGCAAAAAGTCAAAACTTCCCATAAATTTACGAGACGTTAGCTCAAAAACTGACATCTTCGAACGAGAATAAATTTATGATGCAATCATAAATTTACTAATGGTGGTGCTGTCGTTATGTTGACAGATGTCCAAGCTTACTGTGTGACGCTTCTGACCTAACCTATTTCGACCACCACCTACCGCTGCAGCCATTTATCAAAAATGACGGAGGCAAAGTTGTACACCTATATATATATATATATATATATATACTCGATTTTTCAAAAAATCACCTATATATATATGGTCATATTTAGCTCCGAACAACTTTAAACCTGTGGGCTTAAAAAAATATGAAAATATTTACATGCATTCTATATGCAAGAAGAAATATTTTTTCTGAAATTAAAAGAAAATTTTTTTTTTGATTCTTAGAGAGTTATCCATATATATATATATATATATATATATATATATATATATATATATATATATATATATATATATATATTTAAAATTGTTTGAAGCTAAATATGACTTTAATGCAAAAATGGGTATTTTAATAATTTTTTAAACAATATTTCATGTTATTTTAATTTTCTTTTATATAAATATTTCTTATATATATGGAAATATGGTCATATTTAGCTCCGAACAACTTTAAACCTATGAGCTTTAAAAAATATGAAAATATTTACATGCATTTATATATATATATATATATATATATGGATGATTAATCGTAAATATTTCAGATTTCTAAACCCATATATTTAAAATTGTTTGAAGCTAAATATGACTTTAATGCCAAAATGGGTATTTTAATAAATTTTTAATCAATATTTCATGTTATTTTAATTTTCTTTTATATAAATATTTCTTCTATTTTACGACTACGGCAGTCACCTTTGTACTAAAAAAAGGTATTTTCATGATTTTTGGTATAATGGTTCGAGTGATCAAACCCACTTTCTTATAAGGATTTTAAGTTTTTAAATTAGTTTAATTAATCGATATGAGCATTAAAAGGTTTTGAAACCATTTTTTATGAAAATTTTAGGAAATTTTCTATACATTCCTTTGTTGCTATTTTTTAAAGAGATTTAATTTTGTTGCATAAATGGAAGTTGAATTTTGCTATAAAATGTAAAACATGACTACATGCTCATATTTAGCCATGATCAACTTTGAACTTAAAGGTTTCAAAAAATCTGAAAAGATTCACATACATTCTACATACCAAAAGAAACATTTTTACCTATGAAATAAAAAAAATACATTTTTTTTAAGTCCATTTCCCAGAGAGTCGCCCATATAAGAAATCCGCTGTTTTAAATTTCGAGATATGTAATAGATTTAAATTTTTAATTTGCTATTTAAACATATACAAAAGTATAACATAGATTATGAAAAAATATTTAAATTGTATAAAAACTTTTTGTATATCAAATAAAATTTTTTTCCATTGACAGTAATAAAATTTGCAACACTATAATTTGTTGATTAAATTCTTTTGTGTATAAAAAATGCATACTGCTTACATGATAATAAATAAACATAAGATGGTGCCTTTATGATACCTTTTTATAGACCAAATTAAGATATCTTGAAAAAGGTCCCAAGAAGTTTCATAGCTTACCTATTCTTTTATGCCACCATTTTACAGGCAATAGTAAGATATCTTATTGTAGTATAGATATCTTAAGTTATTTATTTTCTACAGGAAACTTTAGAGTATCTTGACATAAGTACCGATAAGATGTCTTCTTACAGATAGTTGTAAGCTATATATTCAATAATTAAGTTACCTTTTATTTAAATTAATTAAGATGAACGTGTAATAATAATGGGGTTCTTAGTCGAATCAATAAAAACAAATATTCTGTAATTTAAGACTGTACAGAAAAAGTATTTAATTTTTTACATGTTTTTTTATAAGTATGAGTTAATAGCTCATAGAAAATAAAATAGCTCATAAGAGAAAATTTATAAATAAATACGGTACAGCAAATATTCTTTAAGTATAATAGATATTTTTAATGCAATTCAATGAGATAATTAATAATAATAATTAAAACCTGCTCATATTGACTTATTCAATAATTTCCAAAAAAAGAATGAGCCTGGTAATAGGTTTCGTGGTCCAGTGGATACAGGCTCTGTCTACCAAGCCAAAGGTCGAGGGTTCGAGTCTAGCATCCGTAGTTGTTTTATTATTAAATAATTTTCAAATTTAACATAAATTAATTTGTTAATTAATAATAAATATTAAAATATTAAGTAGAACCTGTAGTTTAGATGCCAAAATAATTTATAATATTTTTTTTAATGTTATTAAAAATAAATAATATATCACTCATAAACATCTTTATAAGTATTCAATAGGTTATCTTTACGA